>VXAB01012785.1:999008-1180325 GCA_013399175.1 Odontophorus gujanensis
TACTTAGAGAAAGTTTAATTACAGGACAATTTTGCTTTTCAAATATCTAAAGTTGAAGTAGAACTTCTACTGAAAAGGTTTACTGTAGAAAAATGGGAAAAAGATGGTAATCAAAATAGTAAAGCCAAAAGTCACATTACAAACATTTCCAAATTATTTCTAGTCACTAATACCTATGAGGAACAAAACCAAGACAAACACTATGTTCATATTACCAACAAAGACTTGTACTAAAATGTGAGAAGAAATCCTCTCTAACAAGAACAAAACAAATGAACAGAACACCTGACAAAAAATATATATATATAAATAAAAATAAAAATAAACAACAACCCAACCTGACAGAACAAGCAAACAAATGTCCTAAGAGAAAATGGAACAAGAGGCAAATGTAAGTCTCTGTTTCCAGTCTTTGAAACATTTGTAAACATTCAGATGTCTGGAAGACTTAGCAGTAGTTATCCCAACTTCCTGAAATACATAACACAGTAACAACACCAGTCATTACAGTTTCCTTGTGGTCCATGCTGGTTACATGGATGAAGTAGAAAACTGTGGGATGATTCTGCTACAGTTGGACTAGGTGATCTTGGAGGTTTTTTCCAACCTTGGTAAGCCTAATGATTCCATGATCTATTTTGGTAATAATTACACTTTTATCTATTCATTGTGGACTTGAAACTGAAGGTAGAATGCCACAGAGATTTATGATTTATGCTCATTTATCTCATCTCTTGTTTATTCCATAAACAAGCATATTAGGTTACGTTCTTGTATTACTTTCAGTGAATGCCTTCCAGTCACTACTGGATTTTATATATTTACAGGAATGTCTTTACACACATACAAGCATGCCTCAGAAGATGATCTGAAATAATCAAAATATTGATCTAAATAAAGTCTATGGGATACCTCCTAAAATACTTTTCTTCATTAGAGTCAGCCTGTTCTGCTTTGAAATTTATGAATTATGAAATTTAACACTGGAAGAGTTATTACTTAATGGGATTTCATCACTGCAAGAAAATAAATACTATTGAGTTTTAAAACTCTGGATAAAATATCAGTTTAGAAGTTGTTTATACTTATAATATTCTTGTCACCAAATCACAGAATGGCTTGGATTGAAGGGGATTTTGGAGATCATCTAGTTCAAAAACCAAATCAGGAGATATCATGCCGCTATCTTTAATGAGTTAGGATATTCCACATATAGTAAGTCTAATCATTTTTATATACACCTTTTATATCTGGATAAAGCAGTACTTCTCAGAAACATTACTTAAAAGGTCACCAGTGAGAAATAATGTCTTCATAGTTAACACGATCTCAGTAATATCAGTTCTCTCAGCATTTCACACTCTTAACTAAACACAAAACTGGTACTCTTCCAACAAAACATGCATAGCTTCTGCATAGTTTTATAGAACAAATCAGCAATATATATATTATAGCAGGAAACTGTATTTGGCATTAAACTATTTTATGAAAAAAAAAAAAAAAGGAAATAATTTTAGTTGTCTAGAATCATAGAATCAGAATCATTCAAATTGTAAGGAACCCTTAAAGGTCATCTAGTCAACTCTTCTGCAATGAACCTACACTAGATCAGGTGCTCAGAGCCCATCCAATCTGACCTTGGAAGTCTCCAGAGATGAGACATCCGCCATCGCTTTGTGCAGTCTGTTTCAGAGCATAATCACCTTTATTGACCTAATCCATAGGCTTATCAAATATCATTAAGACAATTTTTTTTTAATCTGAAGGATGACATTTGATCTCATAAATAATAAAAGAAGGAGATATTCTAGAAATTTGGGTATGCAATTTGGAAAAAAAAACAACAACAACATAGGAAGCAACAACTTTGTCTCCGAAGAGCAGAGACATTTATGTTAATATGTTTATGTTAATAAACCTGATAGTGGAACAGTAAGATAATCTGAATTTGACTAAGTTAAGTACCACTAAAATAAGGTAACTGTACAGAAAATCTAATGCTTCCTATGAAATTATACTGAATACTGAAAATATAAAATAGCAATTGAGGGAATATAATAAATACTTTCACAATAGGAAGGAGTTTTAATTGAGGAAAACAAATGTGGGAAAAATCTAGGATCAACAGGAAGAAAGGTTTGAGTTGGTTTGCAGGTTTTTTTGTTTGTTTGTTTTTCCTTCTTTTTTTGCTATTCCCTATTGTTCTCCCAAAACAGAGAAGACAACTGCCTGTGGTCAGCTTCTGTGCATCTCTGCACAGGTCCCCAGGTAATGTGCAGCTGTTGGTTCTGCTCTCTTCCCTCTAGTTTATGAGGTCTGGTCCAAAATACTTAGCCATCCTCCCTTCCAGGGCATTCATTTATTTGTTGACAGATTTATCAAAAGTCCCCACATGGGGGTGGAGCAGGAGGTGGAGAAGAAGGAAAGGAGTGGGCTGGTGCATTACAGATTGCCAGCATATTTTGCATTTCTCTCTGTGGGAAGCAGAAGGGCAGGGGAGCCATGTGCTTGAATGGCATCGCTGCTGCCTGCAGAGCCGTCCGAGCCTCACATGCCCCAAAAAGCTCTCCTGTTTCCTTAGCAACCCCACGGAGAGGTTTGGGGCACCTCAGGCCTCGGGCTTCCTTTGGAGCAGACAGCTTTATCTCCTGCTGCTACTTGAGCTAATGAGAGAACGAACCTCCAAAACACAGAAATATTCTATACGAAGAAAAGGAGAAAATGAGCAGTTTAAATCCATATTCACAGAAACAGATTATATATACCATGCTTTGAGGATGGAGATCTAATCATGGAATGGGTGGGATGCAGCTCTGATCTCTTTCTCAAGCAGAAAGCAATATACATATATATATATATATAGCAAGTTATCAATCCATCCTTCTAAGATTAATATGGGGTAGCAAAATCCTGAAGTCCTATTGGCAGAAACATGCCAGTCTTATGATCAAGTTTATGTAAAAGTATCCAACTCAGATAAAGCCTTTCCAAAGACTGTCATAAAAGCACAGCTTGCAAAAGATACTTGACTTGTAACTGGCTCTAGTCTCTACCTTGTGGCTACTTCCTACTTCCCCCTTTATAAAGGGAAAAAAGAAATTTGGTATCATCTAAAGAACATGGATAATTGTGAAGTACTGAGTGTATACCAGATGCGATTGTTACTAATAAGACTGAATTATATTAAGAACATATTAAAAGCATTTTGCAATGGAACTCATAGGTATTAAAAATCAGGAAGAGTTTGGGAGAAAGCCTAGCCCTAGCAGCTTCAAATAATCTAAATAATCTGAAGCATCCAATCTTATCTGCAGTCGTTTCTTATCCCTGCACTAAGGCTCCTGCACTAGTTGAGGCAGAAAAAGCACAAACATAAGATGCAGCCTTGCAGCTCCATTCTTTGCCAGTCCACCTGTCCTACAGCACTCACACCTCATCCCATGCTTCTCAGGCTTCTGAGTTCTGCAGAATCAGGCCAAAGCCCTTAAATCCATCCCTATCTAAGAGATGGAAATCCATTATCCAAACTGCAAATTCAGACATCACTTACATTTTACTGAATACAATAATAATTATGGGATGAAAGAGACTGATCAAAGAAGCCAGTACTCATGAAGGACCGCTAGCACACCGATGTGCTTCTGCAGCATAACATGTCCCATTCTCTCACCTAGAAGCTTTTACTTTCTTTTTAACCATTACACAGGGAGAAGGCATTTAATTTATGAAATAAAAATGTTTCAGCAGGTTCTTTCTGGATTGAGCTATTAAAATGAGTTAAATAGTATCTCTGGATTGAATAGCATTAATGAATGTCAAAGCAATACAGAAGCTGTCTGTAAAATCAGTATATAGTTATACCTGCTATTAATGCGTGGTCATTAACAGAACTCATTCACTGTGGACATTACAGAATTTAGGAAGAAATGGGGAAAAAGAAGGGAACAAATTGAAAAAAGCAAATTGTACGGTATTTTTGCCAGCATCACCCACAAACCTGTCAATTGATGTTAGGGAAAAGGAAACAGCCAGTAAAGTAAGAAAAGGTGGATCTAGTCTGACATTTTGCTAACCAATTGCACAGGAGAACTTAGGAGAAAATGGAATGTTATTTCCTGTGGTTCAGTAATAGATACACTGGTAGTAAGCAAATATGGACAGATTTCTGATCACAGAACATGCTGGTGCAGCTGAACTGTAAGTACTACTTCTAGGACAGCCTCAGCAAAGCTCTTAACATCAGCACTGATAACAAAATTGGAGCACTTGCATCTATTCACATTCTGGGTATGATTCGTTCATTTCCTCTTTCCCTCTATTTATCCACCTATGTAAAGGAGAAAGGTTTTAATCTTCTGAATTGCCACTAGTTTTTTGTCTCAGAACAGAGTTTTGCAAAATTATAAACCCCCAAATCAACTATCACATGAATGATTGCACAAATTATACCATAAAAATGATTAAAAAAATCTTTAATTGCTATCTTCTGTAGCAAATTACTTCATAGCTTTAAATTCTCTGCTACAGGGGGTTAAAACCATAATGCTGGAACCAAACTCTGGATGAAGTAGACTGCTATATGCCTACAGCTTATGCAATGGTTGGAGTGGGTCCTAAAGAAAACAATACCGCAAGAGACAAAATGATGATGAGTTCTGTCAGGACAGCAAACGTATGTATTTAGCTTTTAAAAGAAGTTTCATACATATAATGCTAGTTTAGCATTTAAGAAAGCAGATGGAGAGAAAATTTATTAAACTCAGTTTCTTTCTTTGATGCACAATGCTTTACTTATTTAGGTTAACTCTCTCCAAATATTTATTTTGATCTGGGCCTGCAAATGTATTGCTTTTGCTTTCAGAGTTTGATTAGATTCATTCTGCCACAAAAACAATGTGTTGACATCCACTGCTGGTACAGTCGAGAGAGAACTAATTAATACATTAGAGTTACCTCAGCCAAAAAATGCTGAGGTGGGAAACTTCTGACTAAACACGTGCTTCTACCTGCAGGAATGGTTGCACCTGGACCTGTCAAAGAGGCATGGAACTCTCCACAACCCACGGCCTCCAGCATGTGGCATGGCCTGCGGGGATCCAAAGGTTGCCCACAGCCTGAGGTACAGGAGCTTGCCTGGACCTCCTGGCGAGCTGCACAGTTGCCAGGAGACAGTTGCTGCGTTACAACCCTGCCAGCATTGCAAAATAGCATTGAATATTTGTGACACTTTATGGAGATGAGATCTTGTACTTATTGACCGCTTAGGGCTTTAATTCCTCATTTGTGCAGATTAAGTGATACAGGTATTTAGGAGGGAGCAACATAGAAAGGTTTTTATCCTATGGATAGTTGTTACATCTTTTGATCCATACATAAAATGAAAGCAAAATGCTATATCACATCTCTTTTGAAACCATATTTATTATTTGTGTCTACTTGTTTCATTCAGTGTAGAATTTTGTCCACAGCATTTTTCTAGTAGAGTGGTTACAGAAAAAAATAGTGGAATTTGTCATTATACTGGGCAAGAGAAATATTTAATTCCCTCTTAATAAATAAAAATGTACTTTAAAAATTAGTAGCAGCATTTTGTTTTCGCTTAATATTAGGATACAATTTTCCTCCCCTCTCTCATGACTGTAACACATTAGAGCTATCAAATTTAAAACAGACGATAACTCTTGTCACACTTGCAGCAGTGTGCAGTTTGCATACATCTGTACATACAGTGTTTTAAGCTAGCCATGAAATACAGCCACAAATACATACAAAGAACATAAAATAGAAATAAAAAATGCCTAGTCTGCATTTTTGTGTACAAAGTTTAAAAACAGCTGGATCTGAGCTAGCTGTCCATTCATATTTCATCACTCACAGCTCACACTTCAGTAGCCTCAGAATCACAGAATGGCGGAGGTTGGCAGGGACCTCCAGAATTATCAAGTCCAACCCCCTGCTCAAACAGGTTCACCTGGAACCATTTGTCCAAGATCATGCCCAGATGGCTTTGGAATATCTCCAAGGTGACTCCACAAGCTCTCTGAGAAACCTGTGCCACTGCTCAGTCACCCTCACAGTAAAAATGTGTTTCCCAGTGTTCAGACAGCAGCTTCTGCATGCCAGTTTTTTTCCCCGTTGTTTCTTGCCTTGGCACTGGGCCTTACTGAGAAGAGACAGGCTCCATCCACTTTACACTCACTCCTTGATTATTTCTATACACTGATAAAATTCCTTATGAATCTTTTGTTTTGAACAGTCTCAGGTCTTTCAGCCTTTCTTCATGAGAGATGCTCCACCCCCTTAATCATCTTTGTGGTTCATTTTTGGACTCCCTCTGATATGTTCATACCCATGTTTTACCAGAGAACCCAGAACTGGACACAGTGAGGCGTGGCCTCACCATTCCTGAGCAGAAGGATACTCTACCTTGGTCCTCTAGCAGCAGCCCTGCTAATGCATCCTGGGATAACTTTAGCCTTCTTTGCCCCAAGAGCAAACTGGTCACTTACGTTCAGGTTGGTGTCATGAGGACCTTCAGGTTGTTTTCTTCAAAGCTGCTTACCACCTGCATCTAGACACCAGTGACAAAGGCAATAGCCTATCCTCTTGAATGCAAATGAAGTATCTTGTTGAAGACCAGCCCTATTGAAATTATTCTGTTTTGAAAATCATTGGATTACTTCTACCTCTCATTTCTTACCCTTTAAGTTAGAGGTCACTTTTCTTTTATTAAGCAGGTGCCTATTATCTAACCTTACCTTTTTTTCCCTCAAAATCCAAACCGAAGATGGAAGAGTTAAAGGAATTACTCATATATTCACTGACTCCTTCATAAAACACAATTTTTCTTTATACATGCTACTTTGCCTCTTTGAGATTTATATATATATTTTTTAACCTCTTTTCCAGTAATTCTGATTTTTGCAATATTAGTACCTGTTCTCCAATACTAGAAACAAGCTTCCCAGCTCACTCCTCATGGTCATTTCTACAATCTTAAGACCAGAAAAGCCCATTCCACTGCTATCAAGGCAGACCAACAGATGAGAAAGAGAAACTACTTCTGTTCACAAATTTCATATCTGAGCTACCCTTGGAATATTACGCTGTCCTAATGATTTGTTACTCTTCATTTTGTCAGTCAGTTATGAAACCTATGGTGTCTATGAAACCAGACATTGCTCCTCAGGGTAGTCTTATGCTTAAATTGATCTAACAGTAAACTGCTATTCCAGTGGTAATGCGAGCAACCATGAGGCTGTCTTGGTGATTCCTGATGGTTAAGCAGGTCACTGACCCTACAGTTCTTACTTCTTTCACATTTCATCTGGATCCACAAACTACCACATGCTGATGGCAGCACTAAAACAGTGGGAAAGGTGGAAGCCTGCACCTCAAAACATAAGGATAATAAAGGAGGCCATAGGACTGATTCCAACTGAAAGCTAAATGTGAAATTGCACCCTTGGCCCTTATTTTCAGAGCCAGGAGGAAGCAGTTATACACCAATTTCACCATAGTTAACACTAAAGCTAAGATTTCTGTAATGTTTTTATCAACTTCTTTCTCTTTTGAAATACTCCTTTTAACAGGTCCATCATCTTTAAGGTCCGCTGAACTCTGGTAGACCTTCCTATTTTTGGTATCATGAGATTTCATAACTTTAGTTGGTTCTTCCCCAGAATGTATTCTGGGAACCTCTACTACTGCTTTAACTCTGCAGGATTTCAATTCTCTCCTCTTCGGTCTTCACATTTCCAGTTTTGAAATATGACTTAATTACAAATGGCATTGCTCAGACACCATTCAAATATGCTGCCCTTTTGGTGGCTGTATAATAGATTAAAAACAAAACAAAACAAAAAACAACAAAGAAAGAAATAAAAACAGGGCAAATGTATTTTGTTCTGGAAAGTGTCTGAGGCAGGTCAGCCTGTGTGGTAGCATGCTAAATCTCCAGTTCCCAAGCCAATGTTAGTACTTCAGCAGCTGATGAGAAATCATGTTTAGTTGAATTCAGAAGGATGTTTTATTGCTTGTAGTTTTAACTGATTATATTTTGCAAACAAGATATTAATCTTTTGCTTAGCAAGAATGAAATTGTTTAATTTTTCACCCATAATCTCATTGCAGAGACAGTTAGTCTGCAATCTGCTGCACTACTCTTTCTCCAGAGCAATCAATCTGCATAAAGTAGATTGCATGCAGACAGGTCCTTGAGCAGCAACCCGGGGAAATTTTGAGTGCTCTTAGTAGCTGGCCTATGTCTCTAACTAAATTGTTGAGTCACTTGGTCCTTGGTAAAGTCAGCCTTTTACAGAAATATCTCATTTCTTTCTAGTTTCTTCGTTACTCTTTTTTAGACCAGAGACTACTAACTTAGCTTTCATAGAACTGTTAGTATGAAACAGCCACACTTCCTTTTAGATACACAAAGCACTATTAAAAGCTAAAAACCAGTGCCCATTCAGATAAATTTACCCAAAAGACCATTGATGAAATTAGTGTATTTTAGTGACAGATTATGAGTCACAAATGCACGATTCCCAACCGTTAATTTATTAGGTCATATAACAGTGAAAGAATTTGATCATAACATTATAACACAGCTGTTTTATCTCAGATGTGGAATGAGTCCAAGTATTTGATAATTATGCTGCTTCAATTATTAGCAACTCGAGAGTGAGTTAATAAGTATTGTTTGCTGCTAGGCACAAAGCCCAGAGAATCTCACAAGCAAGCCTGAGGATGTGCAGGTCAGCTGGGCTGATACACAATATGCTATGTGATGTCACAGTAAGTCAACAGTATGTACCTTGCTACCCCACAAGGAATACAGAACACAGTAGTTAAGCACCAAAATTTACATCTTCCAGTGAAAAGGGGAGAAAGGAAGACATAAGGAGATAAAAGCAGTTGGATGTAATAAAGGGGCACTAACCTAAGCAAAGGAAAGCAACAAAGGATAGCTGGCAAAGTTGTCTGGGCCTCTGTACAGATCTCAGACAATTTTTTATGAAGACTTTCGTAACAAAACAGATCTAACTAGCATATCAGCAGTGTTCATAAAATAGACGTGCTATGGACTTGTTTTTTCCTTGAAATTCAAGCCCATACACATTTTTTATAATGCTATTTACCATGTACTTGAAAAAGGTATTTTACTCGCACTTTCTCTGCCCATCCCTTTCCAAAATACAGTTGTCTTATTCTTAAGGCAGAGACAAGCTGTCAATTTTTTTTGATAATGGTAAGCATAACACGACCATCTCTAGTAAGCAGCTCTCTGCAATAATAATAGAGCCATCTGATGATGTAGGAAACGTACCACAGTGAGACAAGGAAGCATTATCTTTTGGTTCACCTTATAAAAATCCTCTAGTGCTGTATTACAGTGCAAATACAAATCTTTAACTTCCATAAGAGAGATAAATGTGGAGAAAGGTTGTCAGCACTGTGGTTACCATTCAGATTTGCCCTTGGCAGCTCGGCTGAACAGGGGAAAACAGAGAATTATATATTATCTTTTCAAATTGTTGCAAAAAAAATAGAGGATAATCACATTACCTTCCTTTTGTTTATGCTACCACCTCCCTAGGAAGTTTCTCTCTTTCCAGCCCTGTTATTTAACAATGAGGATTAGAATTCCACTTTTATATAAGATTTACTGGTTCCTACCTGTTTAGAAATTATCACCTTAAACAACCAAATAACAGTGCAGTTTGTGAACTCCGATAAGACACGAAAACCATTTTAGCACACACCTGGTCATTTTGTACTGTTTGCAGAAGATAGCAGCAGACAACTCTCTTTTTAGGCTACTTCATGCATAGTTTTCCATGACATTTTGAGGGGTAGGAGGAAAGAAAAAGGGTAGGCCAAGGGAGTTACAAAGCTCTAATTCATTACTTTCTTTTTTTTTCTCTAATGTTTGGCTAACAAAAGTGGGGTTAATATCATTATTCCTCATCACTTGCATTACTCAGAAAAATCTCGGCAGATTGCCAAAACTACCATAAAATAATGAACAGTCTGAAAAGATTGTTATCATATGGTAGGTAAAGTAGTTGCATCCAGCTAATGCAACGATCAGCATTAGCAGCTCTGTGAGAAAAGGGACTTGGACTGCCTATCTCCCTCTAGCCTCTGTGCAGGGGATATACCCTGGCTCCCTCTGCTGCTGCAGACTGCTTGCACCACTCCTGGCAGAGAAAGGAAGATGAGGTGGATACCTCCAATGCTGTTGAAAGAGCTAGAAATCCCAAACACCTAAGAAACTTTCACAGATCATCTAGCAGTTCTTATAGATAAAAAACAATAACTTTGCTGGACCCTCCTTTTTTGGTACCTTCCCTTTGAATACTATTGAATTCTGAAGGCTAATTTTGACTATGAGATAAGATGCAGCAACCAGCTGCAGTGTTTCTCAAGGCTTCTGTTAGGTTTGGTGATTATAGTAAAAATAAAAGCCTGCTATCTGTATGCTTATGCTGCCTGGGGAATGGTTTCAATCACACTGTTCTCTAATGTACCTTCCAGACAAAAGATTGTAAGGAAAATTTTGTGAAGAAAATATTATCAATAAGTTGAATCTGCATCTGGTATTCATTTTAAAAGCACAATTATTCTGATGAGATATCAGAGGATATAAGGACAGTGCAGTTTCTACAAATACAATTGTTGGTGTTAACTTTTCAAGAATTCATTCAAAAATGAGGAATTTCGATTTTTTTTTTTTACAAGATAGTTTAGAATTTCTAGATGCTAGAAAGTGATATATTTACGATGTTTTCTACTTATATACAATATAGTAGAAGCCTTTCTTACATCATTCTTACACATTATGCCTTATGTAGTGATCCCTTACCTTAACATGTATCTATAAAAACAGCAACTTTGGAATGTTGAATTTTTCAAAACACATTCATTCATTGGTTTCCAACTGGAATATTACAGCATGAGGCAGACCGTGTTTATCCAGCACAATTTAAATACTTGCTGGAAGTGAGTATCTTTGTTCCTAACCTGGGACAACCTGGTTCTTGCTTAAAGCACAAATATGGTTTGGAGCTATTCAGTTAGAAATTTCTACAAAGCCATAGGCTGGGGTGTTTTTTTCTTGAAATAAGTTGATATGTATTTGTACTCCAATCTCTGGTGGGGTCACAATTTGTAGCAGCTTGTTTGAGATGAAATAAACTTTAAAAAGCTCTTACTCTGTTCACAGTGAATAGCACCAGAAGGACCCGATCTGTAATTTTTTAGTGTCTGTAATTGTAATGGGACAGTTTTCAGAGTAAACTTTGCTGCAAGACAGTTTGTTGTACGTGCAAGAGAGAACAATAACCAAAGCAAATCAAAACTAATTAAAATAATAATTCAAGAGAGACACTTCATCCAAAGAGAATAGTACAGAATAATAAAAGTTGCTGTGCAAACATAACATATTTTATTGAACAGAGTGTTTCTCTGTTCCAAACTCTACGGACAGGAAAATAAATTCAGAAGGGGACAAAAAAAACTATTCCTGACCTACAGAAATTAATGAATTTTAAATATTAGAAGGAAAAAAAAATCACCAAAACAACCAAAAGACCCACACCATGAAGGAAGTTTTGAGGCCAAAAATGCAAGACAACTGTGAAACGAGCCAATATGAGAAATTAGCCAATAATACTAACAGACTCAAAAACCTGATAAAAAGAGAGCATGCTACTGAGCCATTTCTCTGTGCCAAAAGAAAACATGAACTATCAACTATTAGAACAAGTACTATATACTTTCCTCTCTGTTGCCAGAGCCCAATAAACAAATACAACCTTCAACAAGAAAAGTTAATCATGAGATTCAAGAAAAAATGAAAGGCAGAGACCTGAACATTTTTTCCTGATCTTTCAGATAACAAAAATAAATATGAGAAATAGAAGTTTTATGTGTATATTTTAATAGATGTGGGGTTTTTTTCTGATTTTTTTGTTTTGTTTTTGTTTTTAAGATAATGGAATCAAAATCTCTAAAAATGACTGGCAAAAGTTTCAGGGAAACAGAACATGCCTGTTTAAAGTTCTAATAATTACCAAAAGTGTGGAAGATAGACCTACCTAGAGTACTGGAAAAGTGTGAAAGACCCAAAATATATTCATTATTATGGAAAGAATTTCCTGGTTGAATTCTTCTTCATTTAACTGTGGGCCACAAATTTTAAACTAAGCTGGTTCTGCTGTAAAACTGTACTTTAAGCAATAATCTAAGCTGATCAGCAACAGAGCAAACTGTGACACCCATCTGCTTCAAGTTTTCATGAAAAAATGATTACAAAGCAAAAATATCTTCCCCAGCGAATACACACACACATACCACATGCTAGCAACTGTTTAAATCTCAGCGTAAGAAGTTCAATTCTGGTTGCACACCTGTCCCAACACTAAATATAAATTTATGAAGTGGATGCTAAGATAAAACTACACTACTACTCGCAGTACTCATTTCTCCAAAGCAGAGCCATATGTAAATATGGTTAATACAGGTTGAATAATAGAAAGATTTCCTTGATCTGTTTAAACACCAGCTGTTTAAACCCAGGCTGACTGCTACAGTGGATAGAATTCAATCATGCAACACACTACTGATGTGAAAAAAAAATCTCCTTCTGATTCTGCTCTGCTGAGACAAGCAAATGTGAAGTGGGTTCACCTTAATTCTGGTACCTTCATCTAGTTACATACATTTTTCTGTGAACATGCAGCTTTCTATAATATGAAACTGTAAGTTATTTGGAAGTTATTATTTAGAAAGGATTCTTTCATCTATCAAAAACTGCCCTCATGTCACTGATCTGGTCTTAATTTTGAGTAACTGTGTTGAAAGGTTCCTGGGATGGTAAGTGACTAATAGCCTAAAAACAAGAACAACAAACGGAATTACCTGTTTAAAAGAATGTTAGAAAAATATATAAGAAATTTAGGTTAGCGACATCTATTTGAGCAATAAAAGTGGCAAAACAAAATACATTTAACTACAGAAAATATAATTTGTTTTCTAAATAAACAGCAAAGCAAGCTGATGCTTAAACTAATCTGGCATTTATGTATGGATTAATATGCAAATTACAGAGAAATTTCACTTATTGATAATTGCTCTGTAATGTTAAAAATATGATAGTATTTTGTTTACAAAAGATATTCTTTAAGATTTTTATAGTAGCATATCATGTTGTACCAGATAACATTTATCTTCCAAACCCTTTCCGTTTTCTACCTCTAATCACAAGAACTTTTTGACTATGTAACTATGAAAAAAGGTATCTGAATAGTGGATAGCCTCCCTGTTCCAGTGACAGTCATCACTAACATTAATTCATCCAAATCCATATTAAATGAATCTAGATTTCATTGGTTTCGATCTCCCTTAAAAGAAGGGGGAAAAAAGTCAGTGCCTAAATTACAAGATTTAAAATAGTTAGATTACAGTTACCTGAACAGAAAACAGAGAGAAGCCAACTACCATGCACTGCCTTCAGTGTTTTTCTCCATCATGGGAACATTCTGAACTCTGTGTTTGTACTGCCAATAGACCAGCTGAAACATGGACACGTGGATAACTACAACTCTGCATCTCAACAGAACTTTAAAATGCTGCAAATCATCCCAACAACTTTGTAGAGATAACATTTGTTGGCTCTTGAAACGGCAGCAGAGGACCTCCTTGTGCTATTGGCAGGACAAGCACAGTTTCCTTAAGTTCATGGAATAAAACTGATGAAGTCCGTGAGTTTCTAGAAAAAAACTATCTAGTTTAGTATGTTGTATGAGAGCAACAAAATATAATGGCACATCATAAAAAAGAAGCAAAAGGAATGAAGAACTGAAAAGCACCTGCAAAGAGGTTTGCATGGGATAAGGATACAAAATGGAAAAAACAGTAACACAAAATGAGATTCTTGGATGAATGATCCATTTGTTGATTTTTGAATAATAGGTTCCTACATCAACAACCTGTTTGCTAGGTGCATACTTGATTTCTGTTCAGATATCTCAAATGAATTCCATAAAATGCACAGGGAATTACGGCAACCAAATACTCACAGATGAGAAACATCTTAAATTCAATCCCTAAACTGCATGTTATTTGCAAAAAAACAAAAACAGCTCCATAATAGGCATAGTCAGTAAAGCATAAAGATATAAAAAATACTAACAAAAATATTTTAGAAAATAAGCATTTTACTGATCATTTAAAACAGTCACCTCTTTAATGTATCAGTTAAATTGAATCATAATAGGTCTCAGCCTAAATAAACAAACCAAATGCACTGTTTAAAACATGTCTGTCAACAGTGACTACAGCCTCACACAAATCTAACTAATGCTAGAAAGAATTGCAATAGAAGTACTTCTTGATTTAAAAAAAGATTATTTGATTCTGCAGAGTTTGTATTTCTTTAAAACAAAACACAACACAGTTAATACATGACTTTGCTATCTACCACATATATGTGCTTTTGAGATCACAAAGTATGAATTTCACATATATCCTAACCTCTATTTAGTGTGCAGGCCAGTTGCAAAAAAAATTTTTTACATCACATATGTGCAAGTCCAAGCTGAGTCTTTACGAAAAGACTTTTCGGTCATCTTTCATGCTAGTTCTTTAGCAACCATTACACTGGTAAATCACGATAATTCATAGTCAAGTTTCTCTTTGCAGTGACCTATACTCGGTCAGGATTTTCATGTTTCTGACTTAATGTTCTTCATTATTTTGTACAATGATAGCAAGTGTTGACCAAAATCAAAACCTTTTGCTCCAGGTCCTAAAAACTTCTCCATGATTTCAACTTCATGCTTTTAAGTTTTCTCTTCACCACCAAATACTCAGCTACCTAATTCTACCGTATTAGAAGTTAACTATTTCAAAAACTGTGTTAAACCTTTGATCTAGTTGCTAGGATCATTTTCAGTTATCTGATCAGCAAAGCCTTCAGAGAACTTCATGTCCTCCTATTTTGAAAACAGAAGCCAAAACTACCACCACAGAGAAACAAAATCTTTGTGATTAGTGAAAATTTCATACCAACAGGTGAGGGGAACTAGAAATCCTGCTCCTAAAAAACTGACGAAACACGTGAAGCAAAAATGAAGTAGTGGAAGAAAGAAATGATTATTATTCTTTATTGTTATATTTAAGTCTCTGAAAAGATTCATAACAGTGTTACAACAGAATATAAAATGTTATTTCTAGCCTGATAGCGTAATTCTGTAATGCTATAATGTGATGGAAACACAACAAGAGTAGCAGGGTGGTACAATCCCAGGTTGCAGCAGAGGAGAACAAGCCCTGGTGCAGCAGCCATGGGTGCAGAAACAAAAGAAGAAAAATTGCTTATCTTTGGAAAGCCTCAGGTAGGCAGGGATCTCCAGAAAGATACCCTTGCTTCCACTGCCAGCCCTTAACTGAGGTCTGGAAAGGGATGGATCCTGGCTTCACCCCTTCCAGTCACTCAGTCACACTGCATGCACCTGAGCTCCCCTGGGAGCCTTCCCACCAGGTGCTCAATTACTGTTTCAAGCTGTGACTTAGCATTTCCGCTACAGATGGATTTGAAGTATTTTTCAATTCCCTTACAAGATAAATATGCTGAGTCCCACAGTTACAAGCTGTAGGAAATGCTTTGAATGTAACAGAACACAACAAAGCTGTGAATCTTCAGAAGCCATCTCATTACATTCCCTCTCTCTGCTTTCCTTCATAGCTGTAAACTAACCACAGAGGAACACAGCAACTCTGAGGCATGATCATCATTTATGCAGATCCAGCCTAGCATACCTCCACAACTGAGTTCCTTTTTATCTATTAAAATCAGCAAGAAGTTCATCACTGGATTGTCTCTCAATGCTTTTGCCTTTTGTGCTCATGGTTAACACTTCTATGGTCTATAAGAGAAGAGAGATCCCTATTCTCTTAATATATACCCTAATAAATGTGTAAGGAACTGATTTAGACTGGGAGGTTAAAGTTAGTGATTTTTCTTACATTTACCACAACTGCCAGATGAGAAACCAAGTAGGGATTAAAGCCTTCTGCTTTTTTCAGTAATTAGTAGTTTCTTCTCTGAAAGAGTGGTCAGGTACTGGAATGGGCTGCCCAGGGAGGTAGTGCAGTCACCAACCCTGGAGGTGCTCAGAGAACATTTGGATGTTGTGTTGAGGGACATGGTTTAGTGAGAACTATTGGTGATGGGTAGATGGCTGGACTGGGTGATTCTGTGGGTCTTTTCCAACCTTGGTGATTCTGTGATTCTATGACAGTGGATTAAATTGGAATCCATGGTCATTCTTCTACAGTGGAAATATAATAGAATTTTGATGTAAAACAAATAGTAACAAAAGGAATGCAGAGCTGCTGCTAGAAGTTTAGATTCAAAAATTCTAAATTTCCCCAAATTACAAGTGTTTCTGCAGTTATTAGCACCCCTAAAAATGCAGTGGGAAGTCTGCTCTCTGTACCAGCATGAAGTGCTTTACCTAGGCCATCTGAAACATATAAAACAGCCTAAGAACATCATCCCACAGTATCAAAGCAACCACAAAAACATGTTACCCTCATATGCAACACCATGCTAGAGTAGTTCTCTTGCTTGAAATATAGAAGAGACAAACTGAAATGCTTAGACCTCCNTTGTCTCTCAATGCTTTTGCCTTTTGTGCTCATGGTTAACACTTCTATGGTCTATAAGAGAAGAGAGATCCCTATTCTCTTAATATATACCCTAATAAATGTGTAAGGAACTGATTTAGACTGGGAGGTTAAAGTTAGTGATTTTTCTTACATTTACCACAACTGCCAGATGAGAAACCAAGTAGGGATTAAAGCCTTCTGCTTTTTTCAGTAATTAGTAGTTTCTTCTCTGAAAGAGTGGTCAGGTACTGGAATGGGCTGCCCAGGGAGGTAGTGCAGTCACCAACCCTGGAGGTGCTCAGAGAACATTTGGATGTTGTGTTGAGGGACATGGTTTAGTGAGAACTATTGGTGATGGGTAGATGGCTGGACTGGGTGACTCTGTGGGTCTTTTCCAACCTTGGTGATTCTGTGATTCTATGACAGTGGATTAAATTGGAACCCATGGTCATTCTTCTACAGTGGAAATATAATAGAATTTTGATGTAAAACAAATAGTAACAAAAGGAATGCAGAGCTGCTGCTAGAAGTTTAGATTCAAAAATTCTAAATTTCCCCAAATTACAAGTGTTTCTGCAGTTATTAGCACCCCTAAAAATGCAGTGGGAAGTCTGCTCTCTGTACCAGCATGAAGTGCTTTACCTAGGCCATCTGAAACATATAAAACAGCCTAAGAACATCATCCCACAGTATCAAAGCAACCACAAAAACATGTTACCCTCATATGCAACACCATGCTAGAGTAGTTCTCTTGCTTGAAATATAGAAGAGACAAACTGAAATGCTTAGACCTCCCAAAAACAAGAAAAATTTCATGTATTAGAATAGTTCTGGTGCACCACTCAACAGTAGTTTATCGATCAGTACTCCACCATTTGAAGCAACTTATGTATTTTCCTTCACTTCTACTTTTATAGATTTGTAGAAACATTATCCAGTGAGAAGAAACCGTATTTTCTCCCCTGAAATGCCAGGCACAAGTAGTGTTTTTCTTATAGCTTCATTCCAGCAACCAGGTTTCCATAGTATCAAAGACTAAAAAAGCCAACAGGCTTCAGAGAAATTAATTTTAATCTAATGTCTTCTGGAAATCTCTTCACTATACCTTAAAAACTGTGTTTATATTTATGGAGTCTTGGTATCTAACCTGAACACTTCTGAGCTGAAAATGGCAGAGTTGTATCACTGCTGTATTATTTTAACAATGGCCACACAGACACCTGCAAATGTGAAGACTACGTACAGCTGTGCTTTCTGTGAAACATAGGATGGCCAAGGTGGCTGGATGCCACTGGATCACGTCTAGGTGGCCACAAACTGGATATTTATGAGCAGTTTATGTTTAAACAAACGTGCTATTTTTAGGGGATCTTTTAGTAGGAAGTCAGGGAAATGGTGGCTTTCATATTCAGTAGAAGTCAGAGCTCCCTGTGGATAGCTCCATACTTCACTGAAGTCCCATGAGCTTTGAATGAATGCTTGAGAATATTAATGCGAGAAAACTTCTCTTGAAAATGGTGTAGTCTAGATTAAAAAGCCTTAAGGCTCATCACAAAGAACTGGATGGACAAAGAGCTAGGGCTGATTGTTTTTGACATTATCACCAAAATTCCTTCCAAACCTTCCACTCATAGAAATATAAAAATCAGTCCTCAGTATCAACGAGGTACTTGTTATGTTTGACAACAACAAAATGACTTAATTTTCCTTTTTCTGTTTTCAGTCTTATTTTAAAGCATATTATTTGCTTAAGCATGAATAACTGAGTTGATGTAAGAACCAAATTCTTTTTGTCTGCCCCTTTCCATCTATGCCCAAAAAGCTAACAATTTTATTAGTATATTTTTAGAATAAAACAAGATTGGTTCATCTTTTTTATTATCACACTGAGCATACTTGGAATACCATCATTTCCTGCAGGTAAGAGGCTGCATTTAAAAAGATGAAAAGAAAAATCCAAGAGTTGTCATTTTTTCTACAGTGCTTTTGTGCAAATCCAAAACACTTTGAAGGCACAGTTCTTTCATCCAGCTGCCATTACCCATTAAAACAACAAAATAAAAAATCAAGCAAACAAACAAACCAGTACAAACCCAAACCCTCTCTCACTGAGTTTAAGGGGAAAGAAAGCAAAATACTTTTCCAGCAAGTGAAAAATTGATCTGCTTGGGCAGCCTGCTGGGATACACTGAACTCTCATCCAGTAACACCAGGGCAGCTGTTCTTCCAAGACCCACTTCCAACTTCCCTAGCACATCTATAGTTACACTTAAGCAGAAGAGCTTCAGAATAAACATACAGAAAGTAAGTTTCCTCTGGACTCTGCCAACTTTCATTTTAAGGAAAGCCTTAAAAAAGTTTGTTTTTTTTAAGATTTTGAGAAAAATACTTCTGTTTTACAGACAACATTTAGAGAAGTCCCCAAGAGGATTATTTCTGAACAGAAATTATCTTTGAACAGTTCGTTGAATGAAACAGAGTATCAATTAAATATACTGATTTTTTTTTTTTTAATGGTGCCCATCTAGATGTACATTATCTGCTGTATCTCAGAGTTGCATGTAAGGGAGAGCCCTGCTACATTTATATTTGTATGTACATACAAACAACCTTTCATTATATGCATTATATATTTGTGTGTGTGCATTAATACGTTGCAGTACTGTTGCAGTTTTGGTAAATCTCTCTTTAAAAATATGCAAGGGTATTGTTTGTACAGTTAAACACAGCTTGAATAAGATCTTGTGTAGTAAGAGAAGGGCTCACAGGGAGCTCCACCACAAGCATTACCATTCCCCTGCATAACACACAAGACAGGAAGCTCACTGCTTGCACATGAGGAACAGCTAAGTTGGCAGTAAAAAAGGCTAATGCAATACAACGGTGTAGCAATGTAGGGTGGACTTTATTCTTTGGTCCATCAGAAGGCCATCAAAAAAAAAAAAAGGAAGAATATTTTTCTTTTCTCCTTCTACACACAAAAATATGGAGGCTGTTACTAAACTACTGTTATCAAACTGGTGCTCAGACTTCTGGGAGGATATGAACAAACTTTCAGAAAGTAACCGCAAAAAATTGTAATGTGATAACCTATGTTATTATGAAGACAATAATAAAATCTCAGTTGATTTCAGGGACTAAAAAAATATATGGTCTCCACAAAGCTTCCTCAAAAAACTATATATACATCTGGTGGTAGAAGCTACAGTTCACAACAGAAGTAAAAAAAAACACTCTGGACAGTTAGTGAACCTTACCTAGGGTTGGAAACATTTCATAATTGCTCCAGGAACTTAAATCTGTAACAGGTGACTTTGCAAAACATTGCTAATGCATTTAGTCACTGAATAGAAATATAAGACATAACATTGCTACACTTGCCACAACGGCTACAGTTACAACAATATAGTTAAAAGCTCATTCTCTAGATAATTTTTGAAATTTGTATGAAACATTTACTGGAATAAAATAAATATCTAAACTATTGCTAAACATGAATCTAAAATTACTCATGTGCATATGTTTTTAGTTTTTGTTTTTAAATTATTCCAGTTATTTAAAATATCTTCCTAAATGCTTATGACTGCTTCTTACATACAGTGATATATCTTTGCCTGCAGAGTGAGAAAGTAATGCTGCATATGATACATTTCTGTCTACTTTCCACTTAATGTCATTTAAAAAAAGCTTGTGTTTCTGAATTCTATAAGCCATTGGGTAATATTGAGGTAGTTATACTCCAGACCATTCTGCATGATTCAGTACACATACCAACTAACATGCACTGCAAAATGATAAGATTTCTTCTAGTATCACTTCTTGTTTTGTTTTTCAAATCAAATCTTGGATTTTGCCTTCCTTTTTTTTTTTTTACATACATAATATGTTGTTTTTATTGGTTCAAATTTCAATCTGAATGTAAATAAGCAGCTATCCTACTCTGATAACAGTGACATTTCAATTTATCTGGAAAAAATAAGCAATTTTATGGCAAAAAAATGCAATAAAATGCCTCATTCAGAGAAAAAAAGCATTATTCTGGTGAAAGATTGCAGAATTATTTTCATTTTTGACTAGTGATAATATAATGTTGTTTGATAGGAGATATGTACTGTGATAGATGAAAAACGCCCATATAAACTCATATAAAACAGCTATACATTCATAGATACAACAGTAACAAGTAATTTTAATCACAGAGGTCGTAAGGAACCTCTGGAGATCCCAAACTCCTGCTAAAGCAGATTCCCTACGCTGGTTTGCAAAGGAAATTGTCTTGGTGGGTTTTGAATATCCCCANTTTTTAATGGTGCCCATCTAGATGTACATTATCTGCTGTATCTCAGAGTTGCATGTAAGGGAGAGCCCTGCTACATTTATATTTGTATGTACATACAAACAACCTTTCATTATATGCATTATATATTTGTGTGTGTGCATTAATACGTTGCAGTACTGTTGCAGTTTTGGTAAATCTCTCTTTAAAAATATGCAAGGGTATTGTTTGTACAGTTAAACACAGCTTGAATAAGATCTTGTGTAGTAAGAGAAGGGCTCACAGGGAGCTCCACCACAAGCATTACCATTCCCCTGCATAACACACAAGACAGGAAGCTCACTGCTTGCACATGAGGAACAGCTAAGTTGGCAGTAAAAAAGGCTAATGCAATACAACGGTGTAGCAATGTAGGGTGGACTTTATTCTTTGGTCCATCAGAAGGCCATCAAAAAAAAAAAAAGGAAGAATATTTTTCTTTTCTCCTTCTACACACAAAAATATGGAGGCTGTTACTAAACTACTGTTATCAAACTGGTGCTCAGACTTCTGGGAGGATATGAACAAACTTTCAGAAAGTAACCGCAAAAAATTGTAATGTGATAACCTATGTTATTATGAAGACAATAATAAAATCTCAGTTGATTTCAGGGACTAAAAAAATATATGGTCTCCACAAAGCTTCCTCAAAAAACTATATATACATCTGGTGGTAGAAGCTACAGTTCACAACAGAAGTAAAAAAAAAACTCTGGACAGTTAGTGAACCTTACCTAGGGTTGGAAACATTTCATAATTGCTCCAGGAACTTAAATCTGTAACAGGTGACTTTGCAAAACATTGCTAATGCATTTAGTCACTGAATAGAAATATAAGACATAACATTGCTACACTTGCCACAACGGCTACAGTTACAACAATATAGTTAAAAGCTCATTCTCTAGATAATTTTTGAAATTTGTATGAAACATTTACTGGAATAAAATAAATATCTAAACTATTGCTAAACATGAATCTAAAATTACTCATGTGCATATGTTTTTAGTTTTTGTTTTTAAATTATTCCAGTTATTTAAAATATCTTCCTAAATGCTTATGACTGCTTCTTACATACAGTGATATATCTTTGCCTGCAGAGTGAGAAAGTAATGCTGCATATGATACATTTCTGTCTACTTTCCACTTAATGTCATTTAAAAAAAGCTTGTGTTTCTGAATTCTATAAGCCATTGGGTAATATTGAGGTAGTTATACTCCAGACCATTCTGCATGATTCAGTACACATACCAACTAACATGCACTGCAAAATGATAAGATTTCTTCTAGTATCACTTCTTGTTTTGTTTTTCAAATCAAATCTTGGATTTTGCCTTCCTTTTTTTTTTTTTACATACATAATATGTTGTTTTTATTGGTTCAAATTTCAATCTGAATGTAAATAAGCAGCTATCCTACTCTGATAACAGTGACATTTCAATTTATCTGGAAAAAATAAGCAATTTTATGGCAAAAAAATGCAATAAAATGCCTCATTCAGAGAAAAAAAGCATTATTCTGGTGAAAGATTGCAGAATTATTTTCATTTTTGACTAGTGATAATATAATGTTGTTTGATAGGAGATATGTACTGTGATAGATGAAAAACGCCCATATAAACTCATATAAAACAGCTATACATTCATAGATACAACAGTAACAAGTAATTTTAATCACAGAGGTTGTAAGGAACCTCTGGAGATCCCAAACTCCTGCTAAAGCAGATTCCCTACGCTGGTTTGCAAAGGAAATTGTCTTGGTGGGTTTTGAATATCCCCAGAGAAGGAGACTCCACAACCTCTCTGGGCTGCCTGTTCCAGTGCTCTGTCACCCTTTAAGTAAAGAAGTTTTTTCTTGTGTGCATAATAATCCACTTTTAAATTTAATAAGGTAGAGTTTTAATTTAATAAGATAGTCCATTTTCTACTAAACCAAATGAAAATAATAATAATAATATTCTGAGACAACCAAAAAGCTCTTCACTTCATCAAAGCAAATCTTAAATCAAACTAACTAAAAAAAAATCCCCATGAAAATGAAACAAATTAGCTAAACAACCAACTAAACAACATGGACCCCAATCACTAGGATTCTTTGAGTCAAATTGTAAGACAGATCTTTTTGAATGGTATTTAATGATTCAAATTCTATATTCATGGTCAGTTTGACTTGTACACTAAAGAAAGTTAACAAAAGTTAGGCACAAATATTGTGAATAAATGAGAGATTTAGAATCAGAGCTAATGGATTCACTTCTTGCTAAGATTCAAATAACAAATCAAATCAGCTCAGTTTGATATTTCCTGATGAAGACTACAAATTGGAGCAGGTATACTACAGCCATTCAGTCACACTGAAGAATTTACAAATTCTAATGACTTTACAATTGGTGTCTACCAGTTCTTGAAATGCCCCTCTAATCAATTCCATAATGTTTCAGGTTTCATAGCACCTGCTTTGGTATTGTGCCTTGTTTTTAACTTTATTGAGTAGATATTGAGATTCAATAAAATACCTACTAAAATATTAAAAAGAAGCAATTAAGGCAAACTATAACATCTCTCTCATTTAATAAAATATAAATCATAGTCATACTCCATTTCTGATTGTTTATCAAAGCTAAGAAGAATCACATGATTTGTCAACTGTGAGTTACTTATGAAAATAAGCATATAATGACAGCTGTTGCTAGATGTTTCACTCTGAAATTAGTCATGCACTTTTTCAATACATCTTATTTGAGCTCTATCCAGGAAAACCACTAACCACATTACATGTTTTAACACAAAAAAATAAGATCAGAGTTGAAGCAAGAATAAAAAGACATGCATCATCTGAAATTTCAGTGAAGAATCAGTAAATATTGCATCTCCACAGCAAGTTTGAAATGTTAACTTCTGATGTCTTACATTAAAAATAGTTGCACAGGTTGAACAAATTAGTATCAAGTAGCTTTCCAGAAAAAAAAACCCACAAAATTGATACAAATTCCATTAGATGAAAAAATTTGACATCCCACTTCCAGATAATATCTACCCTGTGTACCTGCTAAAGCAAGACAACATATTTTCTTCCTTTTCTACACAGAGCTTTTATCTGTTCTGCTCAAACTGCATTACTTTCTACATCAAACTACTTTAGTTTGCTTAGTAACTGTTGATGTATTAGCCCCTTAAAAGTCCCAAAGACCATAATTAAACACGAAGAAAAGATGCTGTCTATTCACCTACCCTCACAATCTTCCCTGCTTCCAAAGAAGAGATCTATCTTCCTGTCAAGGCTGTTGTTCAACTGAGTGAGGGAAAAGGTTCCATTTGCTTCCATGACCCAAGTCACTGAACCTGCTTAAGCAAGAGTGAAACATCTGCTCTTCCTTGCATTTTGCCCTCTGCCAAACTGGACTCTCATTTTGCCAATGCTTGACGCTTGCTGCAAATGTTATAAATGAGACTCATTAGGACCCTAGCTGCCCATTGACTCCTTTATAATTCATGTGACATTTGTGATAAATGATTATATTACAAATGGTTGAGGTGGCACTTAGACACACCAGCATAAACTTAAGAGTCATGGAAGAAAGCATTTGGCAGCAAGACAGACTAAATCCACCAGTTATGGTAATCATGCACTGCAACATGGACTACAAGATCGTACCAGTTCAACAAAAGGAAGTAACTAACAGCCCTGCAGTTTCTCCAACATAAAAGCCTTCAAAACCATCGATTCCCTGAATTCTCAAGATTATCATATCCTCTTAATTAAATAGTAAAATTCAGAACAGAATAACCTGATGTATTTAAATTACACAGAAATGGATTTGACTTGTAAGTAACAACGACTTTTTTCAAAGTGAATTACAAATATGCTTGCCTTTTCAAAGTATGGATTAATCCCCTGATTCAGCAATACATGTGAATGCTTAACTGTTCTTCCAAGCTAAAGTCATGAGATTGTCTGGACAATTAATTCTAGTTCTCCCATTAGCAACAAAATTAGAAAACCTTCAAGGAGAATTAGGTATCCCAGACTTCTTTGATTCTCTCATTAATCTTTAAAAAAAATTCATATGCACGGTTATCCTGTAATCCCCTCCATAAAGTTACATGTTATTCACCATTAGATCTATTTGTGAAATCAGCCAGTACAGACTATTCATACTTCTTACAGATTAAAAGCCTATCAAGATATCAAAACCAAAGTCAGAAATGTTAGTTTTGAAAACCTTCTTGCTCAGAGTATGTATCAGTATAATTTGTTAGGTATTGTCTAACAGTTCGTTATATACACAAGTCAACAAACAGTAAGAAGAAAGGCACTCATCAAAATGCACATCTATTTACTTTAAAAATCTGCAAAGCCTGTTCTTTCATTGTTACAATATGAAGCAGTACAACTACTTAAATTCAATCACCATGGAAGTTCGTTGCAGGCAACAAATGAAAGCTATGTATTCTATTCTCTCCTGAACAGAAAAGCCAGTTCTGAAGAAATAAATGCTAAACCAGTAAAAAATTTAACAAAATAGGCATTTCTTCTCCTTAAGAAAACAACAACAAAAAAAACCAAAAACTAAAAACTAAAAGAGAACAATAGACCTTACAAATAAGATTCTGTAGATCCACTCTAAAAAACCTACTTTCAAAGAACCACAGCATCACTTTGTTGGTTATGAAGGAGTTGTGGGGAAAGAGGAAGAAAATCCCAAATCATGATCGTGTTGCAAACTGTCCAATAACACTAGAAAGAAGCACCAACTACTGCAACAAAACCTAACATCTCAATCAAAATCCTCCAAAATATGTAACACAGATATTCATTGTATGGATGAAGGCATTATTTAAATACACCATTAAAAGAGAAGTTCATATTGCAATCCACTTGTGCGTGTGTGTATGACTGTATTTACAATACACAGTTGTAAATATCTAATTTCAAGTCAAATTCATTCTTCACAGTTTCCCAACAGTAAACCATTATTTCTGATTGCAGAAATAGTACCATAAAAAGTCATTAATTTTGGTGACTCTGTAAAAATATTTAGATTGGAGAATTGATAGCTTGCAATAAACACAGAAATTAAATTGAATTTGAATTCAATAATGCAAAGAAGTATCAAAATCCTCAGTTTCTCTGCTATTGTATTCTCAAATGACAAAGAGAACAAGTAGAAACTTCCAAAGTAACCTCAATATTGTTCTTTTTACTGCTTTTCCAAATGCTGCATGAGTTTTAAGAATAGATAAGGTGAAATAGTTACTGGTGTTATTCCATGAAACTTGCTATTTCAGAAGCATCATACACTTTTTCCAAAGGAAATCCTATAGAAGGAAAAGCCACTCTTTCCCCAGCAGAGCTCTAATAATTAGATGTCAGGATCTCCTACCTCGATCAAAAAGTCCCCGGTTCTCAGGCCAGCTTGCCATGCTACTCCGCCTTCATCCACAGATTCCAAGTACTGCAAAGCAGGAAAGGCTGGAGTTGGGGTGAATTCCTCAATTGGTGTGTCAGCTTTAAAAATAAATACCATATTAAAAAAGAAAGTTAGGAAATGCTTGCAAATACTACTTAACTAAAGGCTTGTTACTGGCCATTCAAATTTATGGTTAAAAAATGATGAGTGCTAAAAGTAAGAGGGACTTTGCCTCAAAGAATATCAAAATGCTGGGAACAGAGTGTAATCTCTCTGCAATAGCAATCCACAGGTCTTCAATTAGGGAGAAAAATACATGCTTCTTAACTGACACAGGCTAAATCAAGCTGTACAGGGCAATAGCCAGATTCTGAGTATTCAAGGATATACAGAATGACTTCATGTTTTCTATGCCTAGCAAAATGCTTGTAACTCTGGAAACACCCAACTACAAAGGAATTATGTACTGTAGCCAGAAGAGAGCATTTAGCCAAGCTAGGCAGGGAGGAGGGTGGATAGCAGGAGCAAAAAGATCAAAATCAATTTTTCCTCTAGAAACATTCTTTGTATATGTAAATGCATTACAAAAAAGATAACGGAAGAAAGCACTTTTTATGGAAAGAGGGAACACCAGCTCTTGAACCAGCCTTTCCTCTCTCTGTCACGCACACAGACCAGCAGAAAAGTCCTTGGGTCTTTTACCTGAGGCGCCCTTACTGTTACAGAGAAAATTAGGGGAAAATAGTTGGGCTTGCACAGAGGGAGTAACCTTTGCTTGGTGCACAGTCGACTCATGGCAATGGGTTAACTAAAAGGTAGCACTACTGGCTTTCCTGGTAAAACTACAACAATACTCATTTAATTAGAAAAGCATTTATAACACTGAAAATCTACAGTGTCGCTAGTTTGGAGGTGCAGAAAGAGGGGGAGCAAAAATGATGTCCCAGGAATGAAGATAAGGAATATTTTTCATGCTCAAGCAAAGCAAGGGAGAACCCATGGAAAAATGGGGGGGGTGCAAGAGATGGGACATACCATCATATATATTTTTTAAAATACAAAACGAACAAAGTGGACTGAAAGTTAAAGCAGAGCATTAAATAGAATGCTTTTTGTAACTCTTGAGATTGCCATTATTTTAGATTTTAGTCGAGAGAAAAGTAACATGCAATTTAATATATAAACAGCTTTTAAAATGAGCACACTACAGGCCATGCAACATACGTGCAGCTTCTGAAGATATAAAAAAAGATCATATTTTCATACTAAAACTGCACCAATGTCACCTTGCAGCAGATCCACACCTATTTTAAACAAAACATCACTCTCCTGTCTATTTCTATTCACAGACCTACTTAAACAGACTGTCATTTGAAATAAAGAAGCAGGTTTTACAAGGAAAGCAGGTTTCCCATAGTTAGGTAAACTGCACAACAAAACAGATAAATGAAAAATAATACAAATACCATCACAGTAAAAATACAGACAAAACTTTGTCCCCATGAAATGATTATACAGTGCTTTTCCTATGTAAAAACGCAAACTGCTTTAGACAGAAACCACTAAAATCTGTCTCAGTAGTACAGCATGCAGAGAATCCTGTTGTCTAGCAACCAAGTGCACCAAGAATAATTCCTGCTTATATTCAGAGATGTATAAATTTCTTCATGCCAGTGCACATCACACACACACACAGAAGCACATACCTTTTGCCCCTCTGAGCACAAATCCAAATCCTTCATTGTCTTTTTTCTGCAGGACCACTGCCTTTTCTTCTATAATGCAGTCACTGTAGAGAGAATTCCGAGGATAGCGACCATTATTACATCCCTTCATCACCACTGTAGTAGCTGCTCCTCCAGTGTGCAGGTTCATCATCATCACAGCCCGTTAATCAAATAATATTGCAGTAACCAAGCATGGGAAAATATATACAAATAGCAGCGGAGGGAAGACAAAGACTAAGCCTGATGATAAAAGAGAACATGACAATGCAACTTAAAGAGGAGAAAAAAGGCAGAGAGGAAAAAGAAAGAAGAAAACATGCATGGTGGTTTGTGTTCTATATGAATGACTGAATGAGCATGTGATCATGTAATCTGTGGGCTAGCTAGGACTCTAAAAGGAAAAAAAGTAAGTGAACTGAACGACAGTATCATTAATAAACTCCTCAATCGTGGATGTACCAGATGCATCTTCTAGTGAAGCCAAAATGAAACCAACCAGAAGAAAAATGAGGCAGCATTTTAAATTTAAAGATAAAATATTATGATTTTATATTAGCTAACTAAAAGGCACAAATATATTCTGAAAGCTATGCCTTGCATCAAAAGCCCTTTTTCAATCCTATTGAATGTTGCATGCTGCAAGAATCCCACATGATCATCTGACAGCCTACAATGCTAACAACGTGCAGCTGCCTTGGCGTCATCAAGCACAAATTTCCACAGCATCAAGAATCTGCATAATTGAAATAGTAACAAGGCATGCACAATCAGGAATACACATTTCTAAGGAATAATTCCCGTCTCCTGATCAACGTTTAATATTATAAAACAAGACGATGGTTTAAAGGACTATTTATGTAAGCAGTATGCCCTTAAAGAGAAAGTAGCCTTAGGAATCTTTCTGTCACTGGATAAGAAAAAAGTAGACGGAGAAAGAAAATGCATAAATCCACATTAAAATGGGATCTTTTATACACAGAGAACAATCTGCAAAAGCTTTAAACTGTTTACTGTTTTTCATTAAACGTTTGGCTACTAAAAATAAGCTCAAGGTAAATAAATAAATAAATAAAATTTAATGTGCTCTTTTAGGTATAAAGCCATTAAGCAGCACAGTGCCAGGAGTTAAGTATTCATGAATCATAATGCATTGTAAGCACTGCTAAAGATTGGTAAACTGGCTTTGAAGCACTTACATAAGTATTTAATACAGGAAGAAGTATAGGCAAGTTTCATTTTCTTTAATTTGTACAAGCCAACTGAAGTTTCCACTGGTCTTGAGCAGAGTTTAGTCACTAGAGTATCCACTACACAATAAGAGACAGAGAGTCCTTCAGTGCCATTAATAATTCAGAAGGGGAGAAGGAAACTAATGAAAGAAAAAATGGTGTGACCTTTTCATTTAAAGCTCTGAACAAAGGAGAGGATGATGAGATCAGGACACCAGTGGTCAGTCTCCAAACTCCAAATCTCTCACGCATCACAGACCACTCTTTTGGTGATTTTCCAGCTCTAACTGAGGGATACAACTTCATGTTATTGCTAAAGTGGTGATGTAATTGTGGCTTCCAAACTATGAAGTTTTTAAATGTTATTGAATGAATAACATGCGTTAAAGCTGCCACAATGGAGACTTCAGCTTTCTGAGCAACAGATGACCCCCATAAATTCCAACAGTTTTTAAATATTGTCTCTCACCTTACTGCTATTTACTACACACATAAGTCACTCAGAAAGTAATGCCTCCTATTTATTTCCAGCAAATAAATAGTATATTCTCAGCTAGAAAAGCACTATATTTAAACATAATCACCACCAATAGCTCTGCATTTTCATCTGTGATGAACAAGAGCCTGCATACTGCACTTGTAAAACTGTGCACCAGCAGAAGAGACTCTGCTCTGAAGCTGCTATGACAGCATTCTTACTAGGAAAACATTGCTCACGTAGTCCACCTTTCATTGGCCCAAACAGATGGAAGTTAGAAGGCACCGAATCTGGACTACACTGTGGATACTGTAGGATAGGATGGAAATGTGCCCATGGTTTTTAAACTGAAATGGGTACTGGTGTTACTGTATTGCAAGAGCAAAGTTGTCTTCTTCTCCGGCTTGATTCTGAAAGTTTAAGTCTTTAGCTTAGTCAGCATCATCACATAGCAAACAGAGTTGATGGATTGTTCAGATTCTGGGGAATCGAAAAAGAACACCCCTTTCCTATCCCAAAACATACTGCACATCACTATACACAGTTTCCTTGTTGTAATCCATGGACTCACATGGAGGAGCTGATCAAGACATTCTTCATTTCATTATGTGACAGCACGACCATCCAGAATGTGGCCTGTCATTCACATCACTGTCACCTCTGCTGAAGCACACCACCCAGTGCCACACTGTGCTCATATCCACTGTTCAATCTCCAAAAATGTTCAGCAAGCACCAGTGAATGTCAGTAGGTGCTATTTTTTCCACAAGGAGAAATTCAGAGACACATCTTGGCTTCATCCACATTTCCATGTCAGACACCATTTTGTCAGACTGCCCTTCTGCTGCCATCAGTCACACGGCAACAACAGATAATGGAATATTGGTGTGAAGGTTCAACCTTTACTGCCATACCACCAACATGCATCTCTGATGTAGTGGGCCAACATAGGAGACATTACTTTCAGAGCAGCTCTCATAATTTGGACATCACCTCTTCTTACAATGAATACTCTTTCTATGATAATGATGTAGTAAGAAACAAGTATTTCACAAGAAAGCCGAACATACCCCTGTTCAGTGATATTGGGGTGAGATGGAATCTGCAGCCCTCAGACTCCATAGCACAATGTTGAATCCTTCCATCAACATTCTTGCGTTACAGAAACTTATAATATACAGGCATACTGGCGTATTTTCTCCAACTCACATTTTCAAGATGAGACTCTACATCAATTAAAGAGCCAACAATAAATCTATCTTCAGCAAATTTTCTTGATACATGGCCAAATGAATTAGACCCATTTACTTCAAGTTTCTTGAAAACACACAACAGCTTAGAAGAAGTTGGAAAGCTACTTTTGAGAACCCAAGCATAGAAGGTAGCATTCAAAGAAAAACCCTCCTCTCTTCTACCCAAACCCATCTCTCATTTGAGATAGTTTATATAAAGAATTCAGAAACCTATTATTTAGGTGCCTTATTAAACCACTGATTCTTTCATTTTTGTCAACAAAAACAAATTCAGAACATCATTCCTTAAAAAGTTAAAGTNCTCTTTTGGTGATTTTCCAGCTCTAACTGAGGGATACAACTTCATGTTATTGCTAAAGTGGTGATGTAATTGTGGCTTCCAAACTATGAAGGTTTTAAATGTTATTGAATGAATAACATGCGTTAAAGCTGCCACAATGGAGACTTCAGCTTTCTGAGCAACAGATGACCCCCATAAATTCCAACAGTTTTTAAATATTGTCTCTCACCTTACTGCTATTTACTACACACATAAGTCACTCAGAAAGTAATGCCTCCTATTTATTTCCAGCAAATAAATAGTATATTCTCAGCTAGAAAAGCACTATATTTAAACATAATCACCACCAATAGCTCTGCATTTTCATCTGTGATGAACAAGAGCCTGCATACTGCACTTGTAAAACTGTGCACCAGCAGAAGAGACTCTGCTCTGAAGCTGCTATGACAGCATTCTTACTAGGAAAACATTGCTCACGTAGTCCACCTTTCATTGGCCCAAACAGATGGAAGTTAGAAGGCACCGAATCTGGACTACACTGTGGATACTGTAGGATAGGATGGAAATGTGCCCATGGTTTTTAAACTGAAATGGGTACTGGTGTTACTGTATTGCAAGAGCAAAGTTGTCTTCTTCTCCGGCTTGATTCTGAAAGTTTAAGTCTTTAGCTTAGTCAGCATCATCACATAGCAAACAGAGTTGATGGATTGTTCAGATTCTGGGGAATCGAAAAAGAACACCCCTTTCCTATCCCAAAACATACTGCACATCACTATACACAGTTTCCTTGTTGTAATCCATGGACTCACATGGAGGAGCTGATCAAGACATTCTTCATTTCATTATGTGACAGCACGACCATCCAGAATGTGGCCTGTCATTCACATCACTGTCACCTCTGCTGAAGCACACCACCCAGTGCCACACTGTGCTCATATCCACTGTTCAATCTCCAAAAATGTTCAGCAAGCACCAGTGAATGTCAGTAGGTGCTATTTTTTCCACAAGGAGAAATTCAGAGACACATCTTGGCTTCATCCACATTTCCATGTCAGACACCATTTTGTCAGACTGCCCTTCTGCTGCCATCAGTCACACGGCAACAACAGATAATGGAATATTGGTGTGAAGGTTCAACCTTTACTGCCATACCACCAACATGCATCTCTGATGTAGTGGGCCAACATAGGAGACATTACTTTCAGAGCAGCTCTCATAATTTGGACATCACCTCTTCTTACAATGAATACTCTTTCTATGATAATGATGTAGTAAGAAACAAGTATTTCACAAGAAAGCCGAACATACCCCTGTTCAGTGATATTGGGGTGAGATGGAATCTGCAGCCCTCAGACTCCATAGCACAATGTTGAATCCTTCCATCAACATTCTTGCGTTACAGAAACTTATAATATACAGGCATACTGGCGTATTTTCTCCAACTCACATTTTCAAGATGAGACTCTACATCAATTAAAGAGCCAACAATAAATCTATCTTCAGCAAATTTTCTTGATACATGGCCAAATGAATTAGACCCATTTACTTCAAGTTTCTTGAAAACACACAACAGCTTAGAAGAAGTTGGAAAGCTACTTTTGAGAACCCAAGCATAGAAGGTAGCATTCAAAGAAAAACCCTCCTCTCTTCTACCCAAACCCATCTCTCATTTGAGATAGTTTATATAAAGAATTCAGAAACCTATTATTTAGGTGCCTTATTAAACCACTGATTCTTTCATTTTTGTCAACAAAAACAAATTCAGAACATCATTCCTTAAAAAGTTAAAGTTCCAATAGCAGTGCATGGAAAACATTGGATCAATGTTATATATCTATATAGAACAAACAAACAANTTCATGTTATTGCTAAAGTGGTGATGTAATTGTGGCTTCCAAACTATGAAGTTTTTAAATGTTATTGAATGAATAACATGCGTTAAAGCTGCCACAATGGAGACTTCAGCTTTCTGAGCAACAGATGACCCCCATAAATTCCAACAGTTTTTAAATATTGTCTCTCACCTTACTGCTATTTACTACACACATAAGTCACTCAGAAAGTAATGCCTCCTATTTATTTCCAGCAAATAAATAGTATATTCTCAGCTAGAAAAGCACTATATTTAAACATAATCACCACCAATAGCTCTGCATTTTCATCTGTGATGAACAAGAGCCTGCATACTGCACTTGTAAAACTGTGCACCAGCAGAAGAGACTCTGCTCTGAAGCTGCTATGACAGCATTCTTACTAGGAAAACATTGCTCACGTAGTCCACCTTTCATTGGCCCAAACAGATGGAAGTTAGAAGGCACCGAATCTGGACTACACTGTGGATACTGTAGGATAGGATGGAAATGTGCCCATGGTTTTTAAACTGAAATGGGTACTGGTGTTACTGTATTGCAAGAGCAAAGTTGTCTTCTTCTCCGGCTTGATTCTGAAAGTTTAAGTCTTTAGCTTAGTCAGCATCATCACATAGCAAACAGAGTTGATGGATTGTTCAGATTCTGGGGAATCGAAAAAGAACACCCCTTTCCTATCCCAAAACATACTGCACATCACTATACACAGTTTCCTTGTTGTAATCCATGGACTCACATGGAGGAGCTGATCAAGACATTCTTCATTTCATTATGTGACAGCACGACCATCCAGAATGTGGCCTGTCATTCACATCACTGTCACCTCTGCTGAAGCACACCACCCAGTGCCACACTGTGCTCATATCCACTGTTCAATCTCCAAAAATGTTCAGCAAGCACCAGTGAATGTCAGTAGGTGCTATTTTTTCCACAAGGAGAAATTCAGAGACACATCTTGGCTTCATCCACATTTCCATGTCAGACACCATTTTGTCAGACTGCCCTTCTGCTGCCATCAGTCACACGGCAACAACAGATAATGGAATATTGGTGTGAAGGTTCAACCTTTACTGCCATACCACCAACATGCATCTCTGATGTAGTGGGCCAACATAGGAGACATTACTTTCAGAGCAGCTCTCATAATTTGGACATCACCTCTTCTTACAATGAATACTCTTTCTATGATAATGATGTAGTAAGAAACAAGTATTTCACAAGAAAGCCGAACATACCCCTGTTCAGTGATATTGGGGTGAGATGGAATCTGCAGCCCTCAGACTCCATAGCACAATGTTGAATCCTTCCATCAACATTCTTGCGTTACAGAAACTTATAATATACAGGCATACTGGCGTATTTTCTCCAACTCACATTTTCAAGATGAGACTCTACATCAATTAAAGAGCCAACAATAAATCTATCTTCAGCAAATTTTCTTGATACATGGCCAAATGAATTAGACCCATTTACTTCAAGTTTCTTGAAAACACACAACAGCTTAGAAGAAGTTGGAAAGCTACTTTTGAGAACCCAAGCATAGAAGGTAGCATTCAAAGAAAAACCCTCCTCTCTTCTACCCAAACCCATCTCTCATTTGAGATAGTTTATATAAAGAATTCAGAAACCTATTATTTAGGTGCCTTATTAAACCACTGATTCTTTCATTTTTGTCAACAAAAACAAATTCAGAACATCATTCCTTAAAAAGTTAAAGTTCCAATAGCAGTGCATGGAAAACATTGGATCAATGTTATATATCTATATAGAACAAACAAACAANGCTAAAGTGGTGATGTAATTGTGGCTTCCAAACTATGAAGTTTTTAAATGTTATTGAATGAATAACATGCGTTAAAGCTGCCACAATGGAGACTTCAGCTTTCTGAGCAACAGATGACCCCCATAAATTCCAACAGTTTTTAAATATTGTCTCTCACCTTACTGCTATTTACTACACACATAAGTCACTCAGAAAGTAATGCCTCCTATTTATTTCCAGCAAATAAATAGTATATTCTCAGCTAGAAAAGCACTATATTTAAACATAATCACCACCAATAGCTCTGCATTTTCATCTGTGATGAACAAGAGCCTGCATACTGCACTTGTAAAACTGTGCACCAGCAGAAGAGACTCTGCTCTGAAGCTGCTATGACAGCATTCTTACTAGGAAAACATTGCTCACGTAGTCCACCTTTCATTGGCCCAAACAGATGGAAGTTAGAAGGCACCGAATCTGGACTACACTGTGGATACTGTAGGATAGGATGGAAATGTGCCCATGGTTTTTAAACTGAAATGGGTACTGGTGTTACTGTATTGCAAGAGCAAAGTTGTCTTCTTCTCCGGCTTGATTCTGAAAGTTTAAGTCTTTAGCTTAGTCAGCATCATCACATAGCAAACAGAGTTGATGGATTGTTCAGATTCTGGGGAATCGAAAAAGAACACCCCTTTCCTATCCCAAAACATACTGCACATCACTATACACAGTTTCCTTGTTGTAATCCATGGACTCACATGGAGGAGCTGATCAAGACATTCTTCATTTCATTATGTGACAGCACGACCATCCAGAATGTGGCCTGTCATTCACATCACTGTCACCTCTGCTGAAGCACACCACCCAGTGCCACACTGTGCTCATATCCACTGTTCAATCTCCAAAAATGTTCAGCAAGCACCAGTGAATGTCAGTAGGTGCTATTTTTTCCACAAGGAGAAATTCAGAGACACATCTTGGCTTCATCCACATTTCCATGTCAGACACCATTTTGTCAGACTGCCCTTCTGCTGCCATCAGTCACACGGCAACAACAGATAATGGAATATTGGTGTGAAGGTTCAACCTTTACTGCCATACCACCAACATGCATCTCTGATGTAGTGGGCCAACATAGGAGACATTACTTTCAGAGCAGCTCTCATAATTTGGACATCACCTCTTCTTACAATGAATACTCTTTCTATGATAATGATGTAGTAAGAAACAAGTATTTCACAAGAAAGCCGAACATACCCCTGTTCAGTGATATTGGGGTGAGATGGAATCTGCAGCCCTCAGACTCCATAGCACAATGTTGAATCCTTCCATCAACATTCTTGCGTTACAGAAACTTATAATATACAGGCATACTGGCGTATTTTCTCCAACTCACATTTTCAAGATGAGACTCTACATCAATTAAAGAGCCAACAATAAATCTATCTTCAGCAAATTTTCTTGATACATGGCCAAATGAATTAGACCCATTTACTTCAAGTTTCTTGAAAACACACAACAGCTTAGAAGAAGTTGGAAAGCTACTTTTGAGAACCCAAGCATAGAAGGTAGCATTCAAAGAAAAACCCTCCTCTCTTCTACCCAAACCCATCTCTCATTTGAGATAGTTTATATAAAGAATTCAGAAACCTATTATTTAGGTGCCTTATTAAACCACTGATTCTTTCATTTTTGTCAACAAAAACAAATTCAGAACATCATTCCTTAAAAAGTTAAAGTTCCAATAGCAGTGCATGGAAAACATTGGATCAATGTTATATATCTATATAGAACAAACAAACAAACTTACAAAAAACAAAAAAACAAACAAACAAACAAAAAACCCACCCCACACCGATAAACACCACCAAGAAAAAAACCTAACCTCCCTTCACAATCAGCCCTCACTGGAATTTTCAAGGTATTCTCACTTAATCATAACATCTAGGTCTTTTCAGCTGGAAAGTATAAAAAGCACCTATGTTTTTCTCTTCCTCCACATTACATTTATTTTTACAACTAGCTTGTTTTATATCTCAATTTATACATTGCAAGTGGGAATACCAAACCATTACAAAGCTTTGTGTTTTAAATACAAGTGGAGGGCAAAAGGAACAGTAGAAGCACAAGAACTTTTGCTAACAAAAGACATAAATTGATCTCTATTATTTGACAAATAGTTTACTAATACATTGTTTCAGTGATGTACTACACAAAGAAAACTTTATCACAGCCTATAAAGCAAAAATATAGGTTTGAAAAAAATCAAATGCAATTACATCTTATTTATGTGGAAGAATGGAACCTGCAATAATCTTATGTCACGAACAGTTAAAAGTAGTTTAAACCAAACACAGAAAACAAAGTGATCCCTAATTCTGGTATTGTAGAGCTAAGAACTAGCAGCAGAAAAAGAATGGAAAACAAACAAGCACAAATCAAAATTGCAACCTCCACAATACTCCTTCCAGCAAACTCCCTTTCACCTCTGAGAAAGGGGTTGACCAGAAAAATCTTTAACCTCTGACTGCTTACAATATTGCTTTTTTTTTTTTTTTTTTTTTTTTTTTTTTTTTTTTTCTCTANNTTTTTGCTTTGCCATGACAGTGCTCCCAGTGTTGGACTGGAGATCTGCACTGAAGACCTGTGAAACAGATCTACCTGGTTCTTGCAGGCAAAGTGAAACCAAATTTTATAGTCGGTCAAATTTTTCACAACTAGCCTTGTTGGCAGCATTTCTTTGCTCCTGAAGGTGCTGCAAATATTCAGCAACAGAATGCATATAGGGTTTAGCTATCAGTGGCAAACAAAGGAGACACTGTGTTGCAAATCTGTTCAGAAGTCTGATCTTAAGCAAGAAAGTGTTTCTTCACAGATGCTTTAAACACAGTGATATCACCCTATGCTAAATTTCAGTACATAAAATCCTTAAAATCAAATTCTTTCCTATCTCAAATAGAAACAAAACAGTTCCTATTTCATAGTAAAGTATCCAGAATAATACTAGTTCTATATTTTGGTAACAAAACAAGTAATTTTAAAACCAATAGCTCATTATTTACATAGAGGACACATTACATTAACTTTGGGCTGCTGAAGTCCAAGATTCAGTGTATAAAGAGAAATGCAAAATATATCCTACAAAAATGCAGAATATTTCTTCATGAGGTACAGTGACAAATCTTAAACTTAACGCTTTAAGCAAAAACTAAATGCTAGAAAATACACTTATTCATCTGTTCATGTAGCTTCTTTAACATTTTAAGGCTTCTTTAGCCTTAAAATTAAATTAAACTGTGCACAGCTGTCAGTTTCCATAATTTTGTATCCTTACTAATAGAGAAAGTGAAATAAAAAGACTGGTCAGTGATTTGAATTCAGCATTCATTCAACATAAAAGTTGTCATTCCCGTAAACTTTTTAAGGCAGCAAGAAGTTCTACTTTGCTAACAGCCCAAACAGATAATGCCTCAGTTAGAAGTGTTAAATCCTTCATAAAGACCTTTATGAAGAAAATAAAGGTTGAAGCCCTGGTTCCTGACGGAAGCAAAACCCATGAAACCTAGCTTCCATTTCACAACGAGAACAACTGCACCCTAACTTAAAACACAAATTACTCCAAAAACAAGTCAAATCAATGAAATACAGAGATCTAAACCATCAGGACTATAGAATGTGTTTAGGCAAGTTTGTATTGAATGTATCATTGCTGACTTCCAACAGAAAAAAAGCAAAGCAAAACAAAACAAAACAAAAACACATCGAGTACACTCCAGTGGAAAAAAAATCATCATTATCTGCCAACAGAAACAGTTTCCTGATATGCTGTATATTGTAAATCTTTTCCTAAGGTAGAGAAAAAATAATAATTTATAAGAGAACTATTTTCTTCATTCTCTCCAGTTGTGCAGTTCTTACATAAATAATTTAGCTTTAACAAAATGGAATAAGCTTTCCAAGGCAGAAAAGTTATCTAACAGATCTCATGTGAGATTCTGACAACTAGAGCTGCAACCAAATGAGTAGCCTCCTCAGTCTACAGACTTACACTAGAGGCTTGCTCTATCAGTTAGAAGTTATCCTCACCAAGTCAACTTCCTTCAGTAGGCCAAGGAAATAAAAATATTTTCTTCAAATCTTTTTTCATATCCTCTCCTCATTACTCTTGAAATTTATAATTATTATTTGAAAGATCTATTGAACACATAGCGATTTGCATGTTAAAAGAATCAAGCAAGAGGGCCCACACCACCTGGAAAACTCAAAGTCTCTTCTAAACTTTGCTAGATGTAATAAAAAAATATCTAAACCACTCCATAAGTTTACATACAATGCCTCAAAGCTATCGCACTAATTTCTTTCAGGCTAATACAGTCGTGTATCTTATATTAATTATTATAGCTAGATCCAGACCCACAAAAGGGTATACAAGAGGAGCTCTTCTGTTTCGATGGTCATTCCCTTTTAAAAGCACATAGAGAATTTCTTCTCTGCATACTTGCTTCTGGAAAAAAGTTACTACTCCTAATACCACATAAAATTTAAACAATGTGTATAGCAAATCTTACTGTAAAATATAAGAGACTTCCAGTGAAAAAACTTTTCCTGTTACTGCTGGAAGGGTCAACCTTACTATTTATAGTTATCAACTGTAATGACTTTGGGAAAATTGGCTAATCCTAGTAATTAAGGCCTCCAAGATTAATGGAGACTCTGTATTTGATTGCTCATTATTCTCAGACATTGATCATCCAGCTGATGGTCTTACAGAAAAGCTTGCACAGCTCATGTAATACACAGAACAGGAATCGCCCATTCAGGAGGTATTAGCTACAACAATAAGCATGTTTTTTTGCAGAGCAAATAGAAAATACACAGATGGTCCCTCCTCACCTTACCCACTTACAACTCAAACAGAAACAGCAAGTTGTAGTCAACCATATATTCAAACTCATAGAAAAATCTCTGTAATACCCTGCCATCACATGCAGAAATTCCCTTATGTGATGACATCTTTTGCTGAACTGTAATACAATTTGTATTAAAAATATGCTTACTTGGTAAGATATAGCTTTGAACAATAACAGGTTATTATGCTACAGAAGAATTCACAACCTACTGCTACTATTTTTGTTAGAATGTTTTCTTGGTTTCTCACAATGCTATTTTAAATAACCAATAATTTCTGTCTATTCTAGTGAAAAATAATTTTATTGTTTTAAAGAATATGCATCTGCTTTGTTTTTCTCAACTACTTATTTCCATCTTCTAACAAAACTGCTTTCATTAAGCGCAATTTACTCATACAGGAGATATTCAATAAAAATACAACTTTATATTTTGTCCTGCCTTGTATAACTGATCAATCCTGCCAATATCATTATCATCATATAAGGAAACTCTAAATGATCTTCCCTACAATGCAGAACATTTGCTTATCTGGATATAGTAAAATGTAATTGGGAGAAGGCCTATAAGAAAACATTTTCAAACTGATAATAGGTAACTACCTCAACAAACTAAAGGAAGACTCAACCTGTCATTAAAACAGAAATAAATTTTAAACTCTAAGTTGATAAACTCCTTATTAGATAGATGAAGTTGGAAGTCCAAGAAGTACTAATGGTGATACAATAACTAAAATGTTAAGAAGGGTTAAATAGAATCACATTGAAGAGCTGAAAACACAGGGTCACCCCTTGTGCTTTTCAGTATTTGTGGCCATGATTCTGTGATTCTGACTGTAGAGTATCTAAGTAAAAAGATTTGCCTTGCTCTTTGTTGTCTTTGACTTTCCCCTTCTTTCTCCTTGTTCCCCAAAACCACCATTTGTAGGAACTCACAGACATTTCTTTACACAGGGTATCCATCGAGCTTCTGTACCTAATGAGCCTAGACTGTAGTTCAACAGATTCTCCAATCAATATTTTCATTATCATGATGCAAAATTATCACAATAGTATAACATTTACCAATAAAATTGAATTAGAAGAATTAAACCCTATGTTTTGATTTGTCCATCCAAAAAAGCTAATACAGTTCTCGAAACACTGTTTACTGTCTTCAGAATATTTACACTGGGGAATAATCATTTTTTCACCAGGTATTCACACTGACAGGAGTTCTAATTCATTCAGGCATTTCACACACGCACACACAATTGTAAAACCAGGTCTACATACAATCCTGCATATATAGAATTCAAAGAGAAAAAGAAGGTTTAACTTTCAATTTGGAACGTCTGGAAAGAGAATTTGTAAAGATAATGGAATTATATGCTCAACACTGTATATGAATTCCAGCTATCATCCATGCTCTAATGTCTAAATCAGCATATCCTCATCTTCCTGCGTTCGCCATTCTCAGGCCCAGTAGAGGAATGGGAAAGGAAAAGATGCTTCAGTGATACTCTACATACCTCTGATACCTGTATTTTGCCTTTCATATCTCACATCTCTATATCATCTTATTTGTCTTTCATCTCATATATCAGTGCTGTTTCTAGAGAGTTCAGTAAAAGCCTATTTGACCATGAAAATGCATTTCTGCATATCATGCATTTAAAATAATCTCTTGGTTAATGCTAAACTGTAAGATATCAGAAGAGACATATAGGCATTCCGTAATTCCTATATTTCATGAGTCTCCATTGCATTGTGGCACCATTATAGGCAATAGTAAAACCTGACAGCATATATAACTTCGTTGACTTAAAACAAGGTTTTGCACAATTTGAACAAGTTGCCTTTATTGGATTTTGAATACTTGTCAGCATGTGTAAAAAATGAACAACGCTTCTCTAAGTTACAAAACAAAAAAAAAAATATCAGTTATATAGTGATCTCATTTGCCTCAGAAAGACTGTGTTGCTTTTTCCAGCCCTATAATTGACAGAGTTGCCCAAAAGATCAACCACAATTATAAAAGAGAAGAAGCAATCTATTTTAAAAAGAATAGCAATGCTATATACCTCCATGAATTTTTGCTATAAGACATTATAAAGAAATACAGATATTAAAAAAAAATAAATCAAATTTTATGACATGGAGAAGTTACATATTTTTTCTCAATGTATTTATCTCTTTATCAGTCCACATTCTTTCAGTCAGTTTTAATTGCACTTACTATAATCACATTATATTCTTTGGGGTGTAAGAGAGAAGATCAGACAATCTGAAACAATACCCAAGTTCCCCTTTTACACCTTCAGTTGCTGGGATGTAACCAGTAAAGTAAAATACTGACATGAAAAAAAAAAAAAGGGAAGTCAAAACTAACTTCCTGGAAATATAAATCATCCAGTAAAATCTGATTTTATTTTATGGAGAAATCTCAGGGTAGGGTAAGAGGAAAAAAAAAAAACAAATCAGAAAGTCGCAATCCTACACTTGAATAAAGTATAATGCACATATATGTGCTTTGCATTATTATTACCATTTTTAAAAGAAATGTTATTATTCTTTTGCGTTTGTGCTGGTAGGGAGAAAGAAACATTCTGGGGGAGGAGGGTGCAAAATGAGATTTTTTAAGAAAAAAGAAAAGCATTATCCCCTTATTTTAATTAACTTCATTTGTATTTAAAAGAATAATAACAACAACACATGGCAAAATGAAAACAAAACATGTAACATTTAGGTAGGTGTAATTCTAGTACACAATATGAAGGTTTTATAATGCAGAATCCTACCCTTCATACAGCTGTTCCATCAATCACATTAGTCTTTTGGGTTGCAGCACACTCCACTTATACCTGATACTTAATGGCAATTTTCAGCTGTAATTATCAAGCCTGTGAGCAATCTAAGCCTGCAGCATGAAAATATTAATATTCATTGCTCATACTATGAGCCTTGAACAAATAAACAGACTGAACAAACAAGTGCAAGTAACTAGAATACTTATCCTTTTTAGGATTGCATTTGTCCACCCAAATCAGTTTCAGTTCTAGCCTCTGCTATTTATTGCCACCAAAGCACACAGAAAGAGGAATTTTCTCCCTAAGAATGTTAATTAAGTATTTACCACAAATCAGTAATTTTCACTATTAGTAACCATGCTACCTTTCTCCACACTTTCATTTTAAACAATAATTTTTCAAATGCTTTTGTTAAAGGTGTTCAGTATTCTTGCAGACAACCACGGTAACAAGGAAAAATAACTTCAAGGTTAGCAAATAGGTCAAGTGAAAAAAAGGTAGAAACAGTGACGTCAATCCAGCTTTATTCAGATTTAAGATAATGGTATGATTGTAGAATAACATAACTATATATAACAATAACGAACTTCACCAGCTGATGAAGCATTTTAACTAGCTCATAAAGCCAGATAATCAATCTCTATGCTTGTCTCAGAGTTGGTATGCATCAAACAGGAGTTTCCTCCCATTTTTAGCAAATACCACAGTGATGTACGTACATTCACACTGGGTCAGATTCAACATCCCACCTCTTTGAAAGGGCAAAACCAGAGAAGGATGCAAGAGCAGGACAAGCACATCTGGTGCTTCCCCATAACACTCCATCAGCTTCCAGCCAAGCTGGACTACTTACTCCATATAAACTCCCTGAAACACGTGCCTTCCTTCTTGTGCAGTACTGTCATGTTTTGGCACATTTCATGGTAAGACAAGGGGTTACATCAGCCTCCCGCAGGACTGATTTCAGTTTTAAACTTCAAATTAGTTTTAAAGGATCCCTTAGGGTTTCCATCATGCCCTGTTCTCTAGGAATTATATTCCTCCTGTCCTGCATTTCCTGGAAACTGCAGCTCTAGCCACAAGAAATCTGAGTAACCTGACAGTTCATTTCAGTTTTACAGACATGAGTATCTCACATAAAATTCTACTTTACATTTAGTTTTAGCTTTAATTATCAATGTTAAAATTCCTGTAAAATTTTATGACACTTGAGTATAAGGCATATGTTACAACTAAGTTTCAAGTTCTGTCTCAAAACACAGAAAGTATTATCAAATGCACCGAGAGAAGTTTTTACCAAAAGCACTTTCCAACTTTATTCTTCTCCAAAAGTCTTAAGATAGCAAAGAATGAGAAAGTTATACATTCTAGGCTTTCTCTATGAAGAAGTTAAGAAAAGGTTTCAATTAGTGTTTAATTTGCACAAATCCCTTTAAAAACATGGCTAATAACCATATTATTTTTCAATCTTGATTAACACTAAAAAGCAGGTAGCATCCTTACCTTTTTTCTGAAATACGTTCCCACTTTGCTTCAACTCTAATAACACTAAAGCCCTTAGTTATATTAAGCCTATTGAATTGTTTACTTATCTGCAAAAAATTTGAGAAATGTCCATCTTAGCAGTGTTCCTGTCTAACAGTATCATAGTTTTCAGAAATCCTGTCAAAGAACGGTCATTTTAGTTCACAGGTTTGGTAGCAATAGTGAAAAATCACAGATACACCACCTGATGAAGAAAAGAACTCTGCTTTATTTAAAACAGCAATTACCTTCCTTAATTAAGTTAATGTTGAATTGGAATCTCTCCATACTGTCTCCCTTTTCTTGCTTGCTGGTTGTATTACAGCTTAATTTCTGGCAGTGAACAGAGGTTTTATATTGTATTGGAGACAGTAGAAATTTTGGTTTAGCATTTCAGCTAAACTGGGTGACTAACTAAAGTTGCACTGAGTTTAATTTTAAGTGTATTTCAAAATTAATACATTTTGAAATACAGTACAGATGTAAACCACCCTTGTTACAGCTGCAACTGCAGCTGGATCTGACAGTACTGCACCATCTACACTTGGAACTGCTAGTTTAAAGCATAACACACACTGCTCCGCGTAGGCCCTAGTGAACATTCTGAGCCTTCATTAATCTTCTGTTGGGAGATTTTTCACAAAACCTGTTTTACTGAACTACTTCTCTCTTAAAAACAATCTTTGTCAATGTACTTTGAGAAAGGCTTTACTTTCAACTAAAGATTCTTTCTCCAGAGAAGATAAAAGATGAAATGTTATGCCAGGGTGCACAGGCACCCCCAGTAAGATCACCAGCTATTCAGCTGGTAGATTTGCCAGTCATCCACATTTGACATCCCCACTTGCATGCCACAGTTACTGAGGACTGAGCTAATCTGCCTCTTGGCAACGGAAGAGTAAGTTTCAAAAGGCTTGGTCAGAAAATCACTCAATTTGTCAGGTTCTTGGCATTCATCAGCAATACAAGGTATAGGTTTAATCAAAGCAGCCTACCATACATGGGACTCAAGCTCAAGTGTATACCCTCACACCAGCTATTGCTTGCTCTCCACCAAGTCTGTCTGTATAAACTGGACAGGAGCAAAGCCTCCAAAGAAATGCAACTCCAGAACCTCAGTTTTGTCCTAGGACAGAACAAAACATCCTTCTCTCATCAGCCTTAATGTTTTGTGCAATAAGAAAGTTTTACAGTGACCTCTTTCTGGTTTGATAGTTTCTTTTTTTAACAGGAAAAAAAGACATCTGCCAGTCACCTTTAAATTTGCCTTGTAGAACAAATTCTGCAAATACAACAAATATTTGTGAAGTTCTGACTGGAAGGAGGACAGAGGAGATTTACATTATTGCTCCCTGTGAAGGAAAGACCACAGTTATTTGTTTGTTTGGACTGACAAAACTTAAAAATGCATCACTTACAACCAAAGTCACAATATGTCAGCTTTTGCTCATCTAGGAACTAGGTGAGAGAAAGGTGGCCAAAGGTGTAGTGGAGCAGGGAATTAAAAGTCACATACAGAAAGCTAAGTCATCACGGTGGAGACTGGGACTTGAGAACGTAAAACACTATTTCTTAGAAACTTTACTGTTTTCCTCCTCCTAGAAAAAAAAAAAATAATCTCCTGTTTTTTTATTCTCTGTCCTTGCACGTAATTATGCTCCTGCATCTAACTAACCTGGTATCACACACTCAGTCTTTCCTTGTGTCCTCACCTTCTGCCTTTTCCACTTCTTTTCCTATATGCGTATATACATTACTTCTCTCTGTTCTACTTCAGGAAGCTTTGGTCCTCCCCACGTTCAGAACTTCTGATTAAATTCCCTCCTGCTCTCCAGCAGCTGGCCAGAGGAGTGACAGAAAACTTGAACTTGAGTGCATCAGTGGCTCTGTAGGAAATGGCCCATTATCAAATCATGGCCTTGGCGAACAGAATCTTCTGTACCAATGGTTACACAGTTTTAACTTTAAAACTGGGAAGAGCTATGTATTTTTCTTAACTTTCTTCTTGGAAACTGTTGGTCTCTCCTTGCTTTACCTCTAACAATTTAGTCTATCTAGACTAGAAAATGTCCCAAATTTATGCCAGTGGTAGCAAAATCATTGGCTGTTAAAAGCAGGATCTTACTAAAGTGTTTTAAACAAGCTTTACTACTAAGGTAGCAAAAAACTTAAAAATGGACTTACCACTTTATAGAAACTCCCACTGAATATTCCATTTACAGTAATTGTGGTAGATCCTAACTTGCATTTTCATGCAATTAGAGCACTGATTTGAATAAAATGATATTACAGTTCAGATACATACACACATACACACCCTTTTTTCCCAATTCTTTTAGCAATTACTTTAAATATTATCTGTAGTCACTGACACACAAAGCTCAGTCACAGTGGCATACAATAGTGGTGAAGGCAAAGTGCAAAGTTGTTTATTAACAAGTGAGATCATTTTCACTAGAAGTTAAATAACAGTAAATGAAAGACTTCACATATCTCCTCCTATTCCCCAAAAAGCTTTGATGCCTTAATTATTGCTTAAACATATACTTAATTTCCCTAATTGTATTAAATTATATTCTTCACGTTGATGAGGCATAGAGGATTAAAAACGAGCTGCCCTTGTCTTTCTGCCTCACACATCAATAGAGCAGTTCAGCTCTATCAGGCTATTACACTCAAAGAAAGCATATATTAATTTAGAATAGGCACCAGGCAAGCTACCCAAATAAATTTAGAAATAAGATAACAATACACACTGGAAAAAAAAAGGTTTTCAAACTTTGTTTTCCATAATTTAGTCAGTGCTGCTTGTTCTCTCCATCTGAAAGAAGCAAGAATATCACACAGGCAGAGACCTTATGCCACTGAAATCTTAACATGCATTCAAAAGTAAACACATCCACTACATCATGTGAATATACAGTACAAGTAAGAGCATTCTCTGATACTTTTGCTACCATCTCCCTGACAAAGACTGAGCTACATATTGTTTTAAATAACAATATTATTGTGTTTGTTTCTTTCCATCAAAGAAAAGAAAACCAAGAATATTGTTTAAAATCTACACCTGCAATAAATGTATATATACTGTATAATAGTACTGTAAAATTCCTTTCAACTTAATGTCATGTAACAATCCCTGAATAAAGCGAAAGAAAATAATCTATTTTTACAAGAAACAGTTTTCATACCCTTACTCCAGTTCCTGAAAGAGATGAATTGGACAGTACAAACCTCACAGAAAATATTAGTACAGAGTTGGTCCCATCCAAAAGAAGATCAGAAGCAGCCAGCCATATCAACACAGAACCCCCTCTTCTCAATAAGGATACCTCTATCAGTGTTCCCCTCATATTCTCCAGGTCTAGGGAGAAGCCATGTGAGAGTGTGGCAAACAGAACTTAAAAAATAACAACAGATCTTACACATCTCTTCAACTTTCACGAAGAAACCTTTGCCAGACTTAACAGATTGCTCTCGATAGCTGCACACAAGTAAGCAGCCCTCAGCAAGTACATATGCTCAATTCACTGCAACACAAGAACAGTACCACTGCTGATCCACAACCACAAAAAGCATGCTTTTCTTCCTCTCTGGTGTTAAGGATCCCATTACTTGTAAGGAAGAAAGTTTTTCAAAATAATTCAATTCATTTTAAATGTATATTAATCTATAAAGTCACGAATATTTGTATTTTTCCAGGAATAAGACAATAAGTCAATTTCCACCTGAAGCCAAACATCAAATTAGATCAACGTATTTCTGCATAATATCAAAAGCTTTCACAAAAAAAAAAAAAACCCAAACAGTGTAATTTTTGTGTTTCACATCTGATGCTTCAGGTATTAAGGCAGCTGCAAGCATAGCACAACTCTGGGACAAGGACTGAGGCATTCAACAAGTATACTCTACAGATTATAAAATAAAAATACAAAAAACACTAAGTTACATGGAGCTCCTGGGGCAGACAGCTTCATCTGAACCAAAGAGGCTCTCTGAGTTGTCTGTTAAAGCTTATACAGCTCTACCCAAGACTGCAGATGACATCAACAGAGCATTAATGAGATACAAAGCTGAGAAGGATCCCTCTTTTTTTCTTTTTTTTTTTTTTTTCTGCTATGTGTTTGTATGTCAGTCAGCTTTTAAGGAGTTGCTTGCATCAGCTTCTATGCTATGAGACGTGGATGCTGCCACTGGAGTCCAAGTAGGGCCATTAGGGTTAATGAATTAAGCTTTTAATTAAGCCTTCTTACACATAGCTTCCAAGACTACACAATCAAATTTTCCTCCTTTCCTTCATAAAATAATAATAATAATAATAATAATAAAACCAGCATGAGAAAGCAAATAAATTCAGTTCCATCAGTAAATCTGTGGCGATTAACCTGTGAAAAAATTTATTATTACGTCTCTTCACATATGCTTCTTAATAGTGCTGTAGTCAAAGCAGGTCATGAAAAAACACCAAGAAAACTTCTCTTGTGCAGAGATGAGTAGCAGTTAAAGTGGTTGGGGAAAAAAAAAAAAAAGATATGAAAATCAATTGGACTGTGAGGAAAGGGAAAGTCATGGAAGAGACATTAAACCTCATATCATATGCTTTGTAATTGTATTGAAGATGGCAATTCAATTATCCTATTGACTTTTGCTATTTCACTATTCTGCTGAAGGTGGCAGGCAGATGATGCAATTAATGGTAGTAAAAGTTTCCACATCTCTATCATTAAGTTCCTAAATCCATGAAGACAACTGTATCGTGTGTTTCCACCAAATTAAGTTTGCAATCCTTACATACTATCAAAATTTCTCATATTATTTATGCCTGTAGAGTAATAAAACTAAATTATGTTATCACCAGTCACATCCTTTAAAAGGTAGCTAATATTCTACATGTGATATTGAACAAATAATTAATCTTACACATTTTAATTGACTTAATTTTGTCTTCTCTCTGATTTTCCTGAGTGAATAACTCCCTAACCTATCTTGATGGAATCAATCCCCTCACTGCAGGTTAAAAGCAGATAAAAAATAATAATTCGTAAAGATCTATAGTGATTTCAATTTTAATTAAAAAAATTCAACATCCATTCTGTGCCTTAGCATTAATTTCTCTTATTAAACTGGAATTGAACTGCGATGAAACAAGACTTCATGAAAGAACTGGTTTAAGGCATACAAACATTTTTCAGGAAGTTTATTCTTTGTATTGCCCACTCAGTCCAGTCAAGATAGAAACAAGCAAATATTTTTCCAGACGATACTTGCTAGGTTGTCCCTCACCTCCAACTCTCAAAAGCAGTGTCTCATGGTTGTGGAACTACTGCTGAACACAAAAGCAGGGAAAGACAAAGAACTCCAGGGAAGTGTCACAGCTGTCTTATCTATCTCCCTGCAACTGTGTTGATGTATCTACTGTTTGTCTATTCCTGCTTTCTGCTCCTGTCTGTGGTTACAAGACATGCCACCAAATGGATCCTCTAGCCTGGAGATTGATGCTCTAGAGGGCCATCTATTTCCTCAGATTTGATGCAAGGTTTCAGCCACCGTGGGCATGGAGCTGTCTGTGTTTTCCATCTGGGATGCAAAAGGAAATTTTGGCAATCCCATTTTTCAGCACAGCCTCCAGAGCTGAAGCCTGAGACAGATGTCCAGAGACATGTATATATTCCCATTTATCCTTCTAGCATAAGAGGCTTTACCGTCTCTCACATGTCCCCAGTGTTCGTCTCTCTGCATAGGATTAAAGGAAACTAAAAGAAATTAGTTATTAAAAGTTTTTAATAAAGTAGTAAAGAAATCCCTGTAAAGGAATGGCAGCAGTAGGAGCACATGACAGGTTCAAACATCATTTTTGCGTAACAGAATTAATACATCCTATCAGCATTTAAGTCAGATGATACAGTAGACTCGGTAGTTTCAAATATTGTATTTGCATGATACATAATAATTATTTGTACTGGCAAGGAAGCCTCACTGTCTTTCAGCATGTTAGTAAGCACACTATCCATTTTCCTGGAGTATTAATTTATAGATACTCATTTCTTATGCAAAGCTGAAGTAGGATTTAATGAACTTTCATTACTCAAGCCACACATTTTCCTAAAGATGAAAAATGCCATGTACAATATATTTTCCTGCATGTGAATAAGCCTATTAATGTAGATTTCTGAACAGAATATTTCTACTCAGCAGTTTTTGCCTTCCTGGGAGCAGAAAGGAAAAAGTGAGGGGAGCAGAGACTTACCCTCACTCCCCCACATCTCTGGAAAGGAACTGAATCGGATTTGCTAATACTTTTGTTTCAAAGCTCTTCTTAGCACATAAACACAATAGTCTTCTAATAAGTGTTTATTAAAGCTTAGCTGTGGGCAGTTATATCATTTTTTTCCCACCACTATCCCATACTTTGATATGATACAGTAACAGAGAAAGTAATCAAAGCAGCATACTAACTGGGAAATGTCACAAACTGTTAGTTAGACATCATGTTTACCACTTTTAACAATTTCTCTCTCTGAAGAAGCACATGCTAGGAGTTAAATGTACTCAACATACTAAACAGACACACAAACCTCCTTTCATTCTCAAATGCAATTTCTTTTTCTTGGTCACAATACATAAGAACCTACAAAAGTACCACTTACATGTACAAAAAGCTGATTTACAGTCTCAGTCAAATATCTGAATCTCAACTTGATGCTACTGCATGATTGCTAATGCAGTTTTAATTAAGAAAGTATCAGAGTGGTGTTTTTAATTCTACATGGTGCGTTTGTAAAGGATGAAGATGGAAGATTACCTTTCAATGTGCCATATGTTCTCTGTAAACATTTCATTACAGTAAATTATTATATGTACCTCAAAGATACTATATTTATTTTCTAATTTTGGAAACTCAGTCACCAAAAAATTATTTATTTTCATTTTCTTGTATTATTATTACAAAAAAACTAAAATTAACAATTTTTCACTAAAAAAGAAGTGTTGGACAGGCCTACCTTTCAGCTCTATTTCCTCGATTTTCTCATTAATTCTACTTTCCCCTACCTTCCCGTTTCAATTTCAACTTGTACTGCTGGGCTATCGTTATGATTCTTCAGAATGGGACCCCTGGGATTCATGTTCTCTGTGGAAATGAATTTTCTCCAAAACTTTGCTTTACTCAGAAGCTGCCAAGAGAACTGTTGCTTTCTCGTGTACTTCTCAGACAATTAGAAGATACTGATGACAAAATCAGGAGTAATTTTAAATATACTTGAAATCTGATTACTCAACAACTGTGGTGTGTATGAAAACTTATTTTTATCTGATAAAAATTCCTGCCTGGTTTATTCTGAATTAGGCAACGTAAATTTGTTAGAGCTTTGCTATTGCATTATACAAACCCAATACAAACCAAGAGAGAGAGAGAGAGGGGAGAAGAGAGACAGAGAGAGAGAGAGAGGGGAGGAGAGAGACAGAGAGAGAGAGAGAGGGGAGGATAGAGAGAGAGANAGAGAAAAAAACTTGGCATTTTCAAATGAAAACATCTTTTGTTAGAAAGTAAGGATAGGCTTCCAAGTGGAATATTGGTATATGTGAGGCAATGCAATGTAGCCATAGCTTTTTGCTTTAATGAAACAACTCTGTTAACACTGAAATATAGAGACAAGGCTATGGTTATAGAATAATGATCAGACAATCTTGCAAAAAAGCCATGTTCGCTCTCTGAAAATGAAACTTTTAACCAATTCTCTTGAACTGCAGAACAGTTATGTGTTTCATAGCACAGAATAATAGCTACTCTTGACAACTTTATCATTATTAGACTATGTTGTCAATCACATCACTGTCCCACTGTGCAAAGCTCTGTTAACTCGGCTGAGCACAGCAGGGCAATATGCAAGATGTGGAAATGGGATTTCTCTGCTCCACAGTAGCCAGAGCTGATGCCCTACAGCACATTTTGTACTGTAACAGGAACATGAGACCCTTCAAGATGGGATAATCATATCTCACCCACAAGTCTGAGTGTTCTCCCACTGTGTCACCAAACCTACCCTCTTCATCCAGCACTGCAATACTCCTTCAAATTACAACTCAATGGGACTAAGCATTGCTATTTTCCAAATATTTACAGGTTGCAAGCAGCAGACAACCAGTAGGCTCTTTGCCTTTCAGAGCTTTACACACTGACCAGCAGGAATAGGAAAGGATGCTGTGGGCATCCAAACAATTTCAGAAGGCATGAATTCCACCCCCCAAATTGTTCCAAACTTTTTAACTGGCATAGAAACTACACATAACCCTCAGAACTGAGACTAAGATCACATAAAAGAAACAGCAGTTACCATATTTTTTTTTTCTTGAAATAGATAACATGCCACATGAAACTCTGCCATCATTGCTTTACACATTTCAGAACTCTTCTCCTACAAAAAAGGTGTCTTTCTTGAAAAGCTGTAATTAGGCAGTCAGGAGAAAAGCGTAAGAGATTCCAGTACGCCACCAGTTTTCTCAAGAAGACACCAATAGCTAACTTCCTACCAGAAATTGGCTGTACATCCTATGCATGTACATGCAGGAGAAGAACCTGCTTTGAAATCATGAATACTCAGTAGAAACTACAAACAATTTACATAAATTCTAAAATTTCTTATTTCCAAAAGCATAATTTCTGCTTAGGATCTAAGATACCATTCAGAAAAATAAATCACAAAGCTTTCTTTTGTTTTTTTTTCTCAGCAAGTACGATTCTGCAAACAGATACAGAAGGCCTGATCTTGTCAAACACATTAAGTGGCTCTTGACAGTGGAAGAAGCTAGAATGTACAGCTTCTGAGAAATGCTGATTTCTTTCACCACTCATAAAAATGTAATAGTGATGTTTGTTATTACTTTGTTATTCACTTTGTGAACCTGTCCCATAAGAAAAGAGTAAGCTATGAAAAAAAGGTTTAGATGTAGAATGATATCTTAGACATTCAATTTAGTAATCTGCTTTCCACTTCTCCTCTAATGTCAGAATCGTAAGTAACAAATAAAACTCATAAAGCTTTTGTAAACAGATTGCAACCAAAAGGAAAGAAAAATCCTTACCTTGAAGCATCAAAGCTGTCATAAGATCCAACTGTGTAGTGTCTAAACAGTTTCTTTGTTCTATCTGTTCGTGTTTCTGTACGAAAAAAAGAGGGAACATTTAGTAGTACTCCTATGCTTTCTAATCAAGCATTGCTTTCATTAGCAACTTCAAAGTTCATCTTCTGCTATACGTCAATAAAGAAAACTTACAGTGAATTAACCTGGTCTCAATAAGTTTTGAAGAAATTTTGACATTTGAGCTGAGCTACTATTTTACCATATCATACGCACCAAGTGAATAACTTTGTGAATATAATGTATCATTATTTCTTGGGGGCAAAAACATTTCTTGGACTAAGAAGCAAAATAAAAGAAGAAACAAACAAACAAACAAAAAGTTTGGAAAGATTGAAAAGTAGCAAAAAAAAAACCCAAAAACAAACAAAAAAAACCCACAGATGAGTACTTTTTGTTTAAAAACACACATGCAACACACAAAATATGTGAGAGAGGGTAGGGGGGAAAACTAGTTGCCCACGCTGATTTCCACCAATCAAATAAATACTGTTATTAGACTTGCACTAACATTATACAGCGAACAAACAAACAAAAAAAAAACCCAAATAACAGCAAAATAATCAAAGCACTGCAGGACAAAGGATTAAGAAAAATAGAAAGAATTTACATTTTGAAAACAGGATGATCAAAAGAATACAATACAACAACAAATACATCAAGAAAAGGCATCTAAAATCTCAAATGCATTTAAATTTGATATTCATGCTTTCCTTAAGAAAAACAAGACAAAAAACATGAAAAATTAATCCAAAATGAACAAAACCAGACATCTCACTGAAACAGTTCCCTTATCCATTGGCTGCAATATTAAATCAATCTATTGTGGTTGTGAAATTTATGTTTACAAGTATTTCTACAGTCAGATTGGTCAACATCAATACTGGTTAAGTGCAGGTATAACAGTGTAGTTTAGAACAGTATTTATAGAAAGGCAGATGAGAGAGCTAAACATTTATCTTTCTCAGAAAGATACTCTCTTATTTTTGAATGGGTATCTTGAAAACCACCAATCAAGCATATGTCAAAGGTACATATACTACTCCAGTATTTGGTTTCTTCTGTTTGTGCAGCAAATATCATAATCTAAAAGGTTTACACTGAAAGGCTATTACAAAATACATATATAAATTACACCTTCAGGGAAGGACAAAAATGTAGTACAGGACGTAGGTAATTTTTTCTCATTTCTTCAGAATGACAGGAAAACACATACAAATTCACTATCAAGAGCAGCATTCATATAAAATAAAACAAAAAAAGTGAGCAAGGAATTTTTTTGGTAGTTCAAAAAGCGCTGATTTTCTGAGCCTTACTGAGCCTTTGCAACAGTAGTCATAAAGTCATTAAAGGTGAAAAAGACCACTGATATCACCAAGTCCAACCACCAACCCATCCCCACTGTGCCTGCTGACCACATCCCTCTGAGTCACATCTGTGTATTTCTTGCACTGTCACCCTGGGCAGCCTGTTCCAATGCTTGAAAGCAAAATTTGCCTGGAAATTTTGTGACAACTTCTCAGAACTCCGAAAAATACATGTTTTCTTGCTGAACATGGCTTCTTCTGCACATATATAACCAGGTGCTTTATTAAACAGCTGAGACGTCTTTTTTCCCCTACAATTAAAGAAGTGCATATATATCTCCCTTATTTATCTGATCAGAAAGGAAATGTACTCATCTGCTTTGAAGACTTAAAAATTTCAGAAACGTTATTTAACAATGAGGGGAATATTTCCTCCATGTTAATTATCTATGTAAATTCTGAAAATTTGACAGATGTTTAAGAGGTCAGAACAACCAATTCTAGATGTAGTAAATTCATTTGTATTTGTATAGAACAGTCTTATAGATATTTAGGATATTAATTTTTCCTCTGAAGTGTATCTCTATTATGGCCCCTTTGTCTTTTCCTTTCTCATCCACAGAAATATAGTTATGCAGAAACTTTTTTGAGGAAAGAAAAAGTCTCATGTAAATACAGGTTGGTTCTCAAATTGCATTAAATTATTACTCTAACAGACATCAGAAATGACATCAAAAATTTTTTGGTTTAGCCTGTGACCATGAAATTCTCATCTGTATGGCCCAGGAATTTTTCACTGGAGGCCTTTCTGGCTCAGTCCAAACAAATTTTCTTAGTTCTCTAAGCCAGACAAAGCCCTCGAGGTACACCATCTGTATGTCACAACTTTTATGGATATTAAACATTACTTTGAGATATAGTGCTGTCAGATGACCAAGTGCTGGCCTACAGAGAGAAAAACATACATCAAAGCAGAATGACAGGCTTTAAACTCAGTCAAGGAGCAGAATGCAGAAGAAAGCAGTGGGAGGCAGAGTTTGGGAGAATAAAGTTGACAGAAAGGTCTCTTTACTTGCTTTAATCAGTAAAGTTGATTCTTAACTGGATTGTGGGACTTCAATATGTCCCCAGCTGGAGACATAAATACAAGTACATGCTGAATACAGAGGAATTATGGCTGAAAATACACACGCACTTTGCAGCTGGCTGACAGAGTAAGCAAATTACTTTTTCATATTGGTGCAATAATTTCCAGGACACAAGAGGGGCTGTACTATAAAAACAAAACAACAATAACAAAAATAATAAGAAAGATATACAGATACATAAATTCTGTGTAGATTAGCCATCAACTTTCCTCGGGATGGTCAAAGAGGGAGAAAATCCCAATTACGGTAATAATCCCATCAGATAATCTTGTTTGTGCAAATTCATGTTGCTAGACTTACAAGGTTAGCTTCGAAAGTCAAATTCTTGCTGTGATGTGAAGAAAAAAGACCTGCGTAAAGTCTATTCTTCACCAAGTAATATTATTTTTCACACCATTCAAGAGATCAGATTATCATCAGGAGACATGACCGGAAGCCACATAGTAAAACATACACCTGGATTCCATTCACTGTTTACCACTGGCTTGTTTTCAGAAGTTGGATAAAAATAGTTAAAGGAACAAGGTTTGATGAAGAATTTTTTGGAGCACTTCATGCCACCACTTGAGCCTTGTGGAAGCAGATGTTTCTGCTGCAGCAACTGTTTTCTACAGCGTGAAGTTTCAGCGCTATTAGCAAATACAAATTTTGTGTGGGAGTAGGAGGAAAGGCAAGACGCTGAAAAGCAGATAGCTTTGTTCAGCTACTCAGTATAGCAAAGCCAGCACTCTTCAGCTGAGGCTTGTATCTGTTCCCTGTCACTCCTGCCCCTCTACCTTCCCCCACTTCCTTGTGTGTAATTGCATTCACAGGGATTATTTGGGAACCTATTAGCTTTACAAATCCCTGAACTCAAGGCTAAGTGGCATGTTTCCCAGGTTGTTGTGTAAACCCTACAGTTCTTTAATTACCCTCCTTCCCTAAACCCTGACTCAGATTCCAGTCTGTCTTATTACGTAGCATAAATACAGATGACATCAATAAGGGAAAAGGATCGAGAATTTGTCATGATAACGAACAAGATAACAGAGAAAAAAAAAGAAAAAAAAAAGAGCACTTAGAGGGTTCTTTCTCTAAATTGACCAAAGAATAAAAGGTACATACAGGTACAATTGTGTAATAAATTTCTGAATTCAAGCCAGAATTGCACAGTAATATTATTTAGCAATATATATATTCCTGCATGGTTACCAAGATAAACATCTCCCACCACAGCCAAAAGCTATTGCATCAAGTTGGATCAGACCAAAAGCTATTCAAGGAGAACAGAATAAAAGTGTTTGCAAAATTGCTCTAATTTTGTTTTCTTTGACAGAAAATAAATAAATAAATAAAGGAACATTCATGTATCATATGCATCATTCAAGATTTCTATACTTCTTGAGAAGTTAGATTTTACTAGAGCAACTCCAATATGATTTTTTCTCTTACCTCCAGTTGCTTATAAGACTTTCTCTCTACAGACCTTTGCCATGTCTTGGCTAAAGGAAGCATCAAGCACTGGGGTACAGTTGCAGTTAACAACTCTGTCTTCAAAGTAGTACACTGATATTCACAGACTAAAGATCATTTTATCTAAAAGCAAGGCTTTTAGATAAAATTATCTTTAGTTTTAGAAAAAACAGCTACATATAACATCTTCCACAGGAACACATCACCATAAATCTCCCCACTTTCTGCTATAAGAAAAAGTCAATAAACCACCTAAGCAACTTTCTTTGCCATCTAGGATGAATGCGGGCCCTATCACAGAGAACCATAGAAAGAAAAAAAAATAACATGGCCAGTTTTTTCTTGATCTATCCATCACTGAAGGCAATGGAGTTGCAGCAGACATAAGTACTTTGCACTGCGCAATAGTGGTAATGCAAATGATAAACTTCTAGCTTTTCCTTTATAAGAATGCTAAATTGTATGATATCAGAGAATCATGCCATAGAATGGCCTGGGTTAAAAAGGACCTCAAAGATCATCTAGTTTCAACCCCCCTGCCACTTGCAGTCACCAACCACTAGACCAGGTTGCCCAAAGCCACATCCAGCCTTGCCTTGAATGCCTCCAAGGATGGGGCATCCACAACCTATCTGGGCAACTTGTTCTTCTGTGTTACCACCCTCTGAATGAAAAACTTCCTACTAACATCTAATCTAAATCTCCCCTAACTTGTTTAAATCCATTTGTCCTATGACTATCAACCCATGGAAACAGTCGTTCCCCCTCCCGTTCACATACTCTCTTGAAGTACTGGAAGGCCACAATGAGGTACGACCAGTGTTTTCTCTTCTTCAAGCTATACAAGCCCAGTTCTCTCAACCTTCCCTCATATGATAAATGCTCCAGCCTTCAGATCATCTTAATAGCCCTCCTCTGGACCCATTCCAAGAGCTCTATATCTTTCTTGCAGCGGGAATCCCAAGCCTGGACGCAGTACTCCAGATGGGGCTCCAGATAAAGCTGAATAGAAGGGGACAATCACCTCTCTCTCCCTGCTAGCCACCCCTTTTTTAATGCAGCCCATGACATAGTTGGCTTTCTGGGCTGAAGTGCACGTTGCTGACTCATATCCAGCTTCTTGTCCACCATGACCCCCAAGTCCTTCTCCACAGGGTTGCTCTCCAGGAGTTCTTCCCTCTGTCTGTATAAATACCTGGGATTGCCCTGGCCCAAATGCAACACCTTGTGCTTGGCCTTGTTGAATCTCATTAGGGTCACATGGACCTACTTCTCCAGCCTGTTCAGGTCTCTTGGGATGGCTTCCCTTCCTGCACAACTCAGCTCGGTGTTGTCTGCAAACTTGCTGAGGGTGCCTTCAATTCCACTGAGCCACTGATAAAGATGTTAAAGGGCACTGCTCCCAAGAACTACCCTTGGGGGACACCACTTGTGACTGGACTCCATCTAGACATAGAGATGTGATTTGGTCATGACCAGCCAATCAGTTCGTAACCTACCAAACAGTCCATCTTTCAAATCCAGACCTCTCCAATTTATAAAGAAGGATGTGGTGAGGGACTGTGTCAAAGGCTGGTTACTGTCGTGGAGATCTCAGAAACAGTGAGATTCAAATCCTGCCATTCTGAATATTATCAACAGGGTCAAAGAAAGGTGATCACTATAAAGATGCAGGAATAAAATATATCCTCCTCCTCTTCTTCTGCTTTAGGAGTAGTAACGTTTTTCCTCAACTGAGAAATACCCATGCAACTTCCCTTGTAAGCCTCAGAACTGACCACAGGCCTCCAGCGGTGCCTACAGACAACATAATGAAAAGCTGAAAATCACTGCCACGAAGGGGAAGACATAATCCACACAGGTATATAACTCAATTCTTGCTCTGTTTCTTCAATGATTAGCAAATAACTATTGTAAGTACATTATGACAGGCAACTCAAATACCAAAATGGTGCTATTATTTGCAGTAGATTGCTTACATACTTGAGATTATTCAGGAGAGTAATAAATGAGGTAGAAATCCCAAAGAAACTGCCATCATTTCTTGTACTTCCCCTGCTGCTCTTCGCAGGGCATCTTGGAGATCATGTTTCCTAGGAAACTGCGTGGGGCTGCTCTGCCAGGGGGTTCGCATCTGATTGCTTGCCAGCACTGCAGGAAGGGTTTGGAGCAATCTGCACGAGCACAGGCCTGGCAGAGGAAATGAAAGTGCAACTGCATCCCTTTGGGTACGGGATCAGAGAGACAAATATCGCAAAGTGACTGTGAAGGTAAAGGCAGGGCATACTGCTACTATAATCAAGTTAGGACATTCATTACGCAAGCAGAATTAAAACAATGGTTTTTAATAAGAAATGGTTTTCAACCCAAGTAGAGTAATAAAAAAAGTTCAAAAATGAGAGCCAAAGACCTCGAGTTTGTTGTTCTTCTGGCCAAAGTAAATTCAACAACTTGGTACCATCCTGAAAAAGAAAGCTTCTCTTTCTTTCTTTTTCACTAGCAACGACTGTAAGAGATGTTTCATTACCACCATAGATAACTGGAGATGCTCTCTGCTGAAACAGGGTCAGATAAAGCACTCTGCATGAGTCTGATAGAAAGCAATACCCAGCAGTGGCAGGAGGCAAAGGTTTGCACTGTGTACCCTCTTATACTTCCTGGGGAAAAATTGCTTTTGCAGCTATTTATGTTGAAGGTTAGACCAACATTTATCCAAAGCTGAGAAAAGTAGTCAAAAATTCTTTGTTACTGCCAGGTACACAGACAATATGTAAGGTTAACAGACATTTTGCAACAAGAGTCCTTCCTAAAATTGTTCCAATAGTAGCATAAAAAACGTTGACCCTGAAAAAAAAAAGTATATGGAATTGAAAAATATCACTATGTAGAACATTTATGTTTCAAGTCCCAAGTACAAGGGCATTTTGAATATTTGCAATACAAAACGTTAAATGATTCCAAATTACCTCTATTTCAGAGGAAGACAAATACAAAATATATAGCATGTTTTATAGCTCAAAAAGAGCTAATTTAGGCTGTACATTATTATCCTAAAACTTCAACTCAACTATGTTTTTTTCCCATTTATTAAGAAAACTCATCACGTCACTGCATCACAAGCCTCTGCTGTTGTGGGAGAAATAATACCGTATTATTCACTGGTCAAAATAAAGTCATTTTATGTGACTAGATTAATCAAAGACATATCCCATAACTTAAGCACATCTGTGCTTCACCAAAAGGCCACCAACTATAAATTGAACCCTCAGCGTTGCTGTCAGTTACAGCATAGCCAAAGCTTTGTAAACTTTCTATTTACATGAGTATACAATATACAGTATGTATGAAAACACGTACATAGGAAATAAATGTAGCATTTAGGAAGATGAAAGAGTTCTGCACAGAAGTTAACCCTATTCCTTCTGTTCCGTGTGCAGTAAGCATAATTTCCATACAGATGTAACAGATTTTACAGATTTAACTCATTGCTAGTTCAGTACAGTTTGCTTTCAAGAAACAAGGGATTTTCTTGATAACAGACACATTAAGAACTTTGGTCTAGAAAATAACTGCATAAAAAAGAAAAAACAGAAAATTCTTCTTCAGACCACATACTGTAAAGTCTCAATGAATTTTTCAATAAAATCTTCCTATCCTTATGCCTTTTCTTCCTTAGAAAATTGAGAATCATTAAAAAAGAGATTTTCCATGAAGTTCTGTGCAGTATAATTTTGAAAAGCAGGAAGGTTTTTCAGACCTATAACACAATTGTTTAATGTCATATTTGATACTTCTTTCTTTGGGCAGTCATTTGAAACTTAGAAAATGTCAAGTTCAGAGATCCTCCTCCAAATCAAGCAGAGCAGATTCTTGGATTCTAAGTATAAAAATATAAAATAATGAATCAGAAAGATAAATGGAAATGATCTCTAAATATTCAATCATAGGAACCTTCCTTTTTCAAGCCCAGAATATGGTGCATTTGAAGGGATCAGAGCATAAGGCCCTCCAATGAGCTGTCTTTAAAAACTGGACCAGGATTCCACTCCCTCTTGAATATCGCTATGTATAATTCCAAAGCTGGAATTAATAAGGAATATATAAGATTTATAGTCAGTGAATGGAAGTAAAGCCTGTTTATGTTAAAGGGATATTCAAACTCTCGAAATGGAAATCTGTACATATAGACGACCCAATTATTCAAAAGAAACAAGTCATCTTTCTTTTGTCTTTACAAATTTGAAATAATGTTGTTCCATTAGATGGGGAAAACTATTATTATTGAGGAAAGAAGTATATCTGATAAAAATATTATAAATGGTGAACGTAAGAAGACCTTGAATTCACAATTAGGTTTTTTTTTGTTTTCTTTTTTAAGGTTTCTTGACAACTGTTTAAAATCTAAGTATTCCATTTATGTGATGTTCTCAGACAATTTTTATTTCAATTGAAGCTGAGAAACAGCAAATCTTATCTGGTATTTGAAGTTTTTAGATTTGAACAGAATAACAAATCCTTGGATGCACCCTGATTTTTTCTCCCCCCTACCAACTTCTTTAAAAAAGAAAGGAAGACTGATGATGATTCCCTCCTGTACCCGTTGAGAAAGATTAGCTGGAATGCAATGAATTAGCTTACTCACAAAGGATGTTGAAATGATTGATCAATTTAGTAAATCAGCAAGTTTGTTCACAAGAGAAACTTTAATAACTGAAATATGCAAGTAGGATCCATTGGAGAGGGAGTTATCAGGAACACTGGTTTTCCAGGTCATTAATTTTCCCTATAATCTATGAAAAAAAGTTAATACAGAATAAAATAGTGAGGAGTTGCTGAAAGATTTGCTTCTTACTCTCTTTTGGAATGGTGTTTACAGAGCTGACTACAGGGAATCAGGATTGTTTTTTTTAACAAAGTCAGAGAATCACAGAATTGTAGGGGTTGGAAGGGACCAATGAAGTCCTACCTAGTCCAACACTCATGCTAAAGCAGATTCACGAGAATAGACTGTAGAGGAAAGCATCCAGGTCACCAGTTAAGTACACAATTCTCTTCCTGACATTTAAATCTGAATTGGAACATGGCTCTATTTGTTTGTATTTGCATCATATGAAGAAGTAAAGTTAAATGTATATTAAAACTGAGGCAAATTTTATAAGCTAGATTTTTGTATTGCCCTTTCATTTTAATTTTCCCCCCTTTTTAGAGCCATAAGTAGAAATAGAGGTAGATTGAACATTGTTAGCTGGATTTTATTTCAGAAACAAGTCTTCTCTTTGTTTGCAAAACAGGCAGAGCAGACAAAACATGTTCTTGTGTGGCTCTTCATTCATTTCCAGAATATTTGCAAAATGTGATAGTGATCTCTAGATATCTCTCTGCTCTCCTGGTGCTTTCTGAAGGCCTTCAGTACCTCTGCCCCTGATTCATGATTCATTTGCAGTAGAACAGTTAATCAACCTCTAAATACTGTAAGGCAGCTTTGTGTCCATGGTCCCAGTTGAAACAGGGGATTAAATCACTTGATGTCTGGAACAGAAACAGACATAGGTCTGGATGATGTAATCAGAGGAAACCAGCTGGGAGAGGACTTTTCTTTTTCCTCTCCTTTTCCACAAGATTTACAAGGCTTTTCAGACTTCATTGCTTGTAAAGAGATGGATGTTGACCTAGGCCAGAAAGACTTTGAAGACTTTTGCAAACAACCAGGGAGTAGATTAATTAGAACATATCTAGACCATCGTTGAAACATGTCATTTTTTTATTTTTTACAAAACCATGTCCAAAATGAAGCAGCTTATATGAGTTTTGCTTACCCCCTTGTTATAGATTGAAATTATATAGAATATACTTTTTAAAAAACTGTTATCACTGTTGATTCCAAATTGCCCATGAACATATAAGAAGGCAACTTGTGTTTCCAGTTTAGACAGAACATGGAAATCTTGATCTGTTGCCTGCTGGCAGTATCATCTGTTGCAAACATTACTTGTCCTGAAGGTCAGGATGTTTTGTTCAGCTACAAAGCTGAGGTGTAATGTTTCAATTCTTTGGAATTGATTTGTCATACAGAAGCTTGAAATCATCACACCTTCTTTTATATTTTCCATCTTCCTTGAAAATAATCTTGTGAGTTACCTTAGTGTTGTGACAAACAACGTCAGCATAACCAAACAAGCAGGAATCACTTGAAATTTAGTAGTTTGCTCTACAGTGGGATTCTACTTTTCACACTTTGTGGATGGCAATTTTGCAGTCCTCATCTTCTAGTGCTTCTACACATGTTATATCACATGCAAATACTAACTTATATGGTATCTCACCCATTTTATGTCAAGAATATGTATCTTTGGGCAGCAGGGGCTACTGCTGCAAATAGAGAAAGGTGCTGGTGCACTAACAATGTTCAGTCTACCTCTATTTCTACTTACCGTCCTAAAAAGAAAAAAGAGCAAAATTAAAAAGGCAAACAAAAATCAACCCTGCACACATACGGAGAAGAATCCTTTTTCTCCACACTCAACCTGAGAACTAAAAATACTTAAAACAAAAAACGTAAATAAATACCTTTAAAAACAAGCAAGATACAAGTAACATTTTTGAACTCAATATCTGTCTCTTTCATTAACTAAATGCTCTGTATCTCATTGTTACCACTACACTCTAAGCAGATAGCAGAATTTATTTACTTCTAGAGATTAAGTTCTGCAGCTTTAAGCCAAGGTACAGCCACGTGAAACTGGATCAGAACAGTCACCCACTAGGAAGGTGCCAGGCACATCTCTGTCACACATTTCCCACAGACATTCAAAAAGTATGGCATTTACTCTCAGACAAGATATGACATCACAAGAATACCATTTTATCAATCATTTTCACACAGTTACAAATTTGCCACAAGAATATGAATTGCAATCTAATAGAAATACTGATTTTTAGTATTATTTCAAAGTTGTAGGTCACTTACAGTGACTTGACCTTAGCTTCATAAAGACTTCCTTAGAAGTCTGTGAAGGAACTCCATCCTGGTTGCATGGCAGAACTTGTGCTCTAGTCTACAGCACACAAAGTATTTTTTACCTGGGATGTGTTTACAGTCACACAAGATAACAAGATAACCAACTGCTTTGAAGAAGGTAATCCTGCACCCTAAGGTGAAAAGAACAGATGGAAATCTATTTGAGTCTGTGTAAGGAAAAACACAGCCCTGAAAAGCCATTCCTCTACTCAATTTTAAGCATCATTAATTTTCACGTACAGGAAGTTTCAATAAGAGTTATTATGGACTTTTTCCATCAATGTTCATACAAGAATCTGCCTTCAATTTCCATCCTTACAGAAGCCTCCCTGAAGTCTAAGGCCTTACTGGATCTGTCAAATTCCCATGCTCAAATAATGGATAACATTCTGAATACATAAGAAGCAGTCATCTGTATAAGGGAGACATGCAAGAAGTTCAAAGCACCTCGCAGTCTTTTTCACAGTAACACTTACAGAGATGTGGTTTCAACCCATCAGTATGCTAGCTTTGCAGCCAGCCAGCAATTCCAGCTCTGTGCAGACTTTATCTTCCTGTCATCAAACAGGTTGTAGAGTGCTCTGAGATGTCAGTGGGGATACTGAGACCACGTTTTTCCATACTTCTGCTAGATTCGACCTATGAAGAACTCTTGCCAGTTAAGAAGAATACTCTTTACCTTTTCTTTCTTTACTAAGGAGTGCTTTGTTTTCTTCAATTACCTCTTCCTTCAAACCTCTTAGAATATTTCAGACTTCAGTAAAAACGTCTCACAAGATAACTTTTTCACTCTGTCCTTTCTTTATTAGTTTTCTTTCCAATTCCTGCCCAATCTGGTCACCCTAACATCATAGTATTTAAAAGATTATAAAATGAAGATGATTTTAAGAACAAAATAAATCTAAATAAACAAGGAAAAGCCAACATTTTATCTTCATTCAGTGTCTTTTCTTTTTTTCCCCATTCCTTTGAATGCGCATATGTGCTCTCCAGCCTGAATTCCACTGCAGATAAACTGTGCCATCACCAAAACGCAAAAGAAATGCAAAGGAATACTCAGCAACTTTTACTGTAAATGCCTCAGAATAACGTATAATTCAACATTTCAGTCACTGTGAACAAATAGCTCAGATTAGCAGAGCAGAATGTTGCTAAGCAATGTTGCACAGGACTTTACACAGGATTGTGGAGGGGAAAATTGGGTGGAGCAAGGATAGGCAGTGGAACTTAAAGTTCCCTGGTCTGATGGAAGCACTCCTTGCCTCGCTCCTGAACATGTACAAAATGCTAAGGTACTGCAAATCACGTAGGAGCAGCGCGCTGCTTTTAAGGGTCACAGAGAGCAGAACATTATGTCTCCATCAGAATATATAGATACAATTATGTACAGATATAAGAATAATGTAAAACTCAGAGCACAGTGAATAAATATATGGAAATTACATATAGATAGAAACACTTCACACTGATGGCTACTTATCTAAGTTAAATGCAGGTTTCAGGGTCAAACCACAAGCTAATTAATTTACAAAACACAAAGAGCTACCACATGAAAAACTGGAAATTGACCACTGATTTGAAGAAGCTATGTAGCTATGTATTCAAAATATTTAGGAGTATAAACAAAAAAACCCTGAAAATATTTCTTTGTTTCAACACCTGTAGAAAGTATTTGTCCTTCCAGCATTGTGAAGACAGATAATAGTCTTGCTTTAAAAAGAACACAAATTTATGATCTGCTGAAACCTTAACCACGCCTAAAAGTTAGAATAAACTGCTGAAAATGACAAGACTTTTCCTAAGAAAACATCAAAAATAAGCTTACTTAAGAGGTATATGTTAGATTATGTATATTAAGTATGAATAACAAGTAATAAGAAATACAGTACTGTACGAAGTTTATAAAAATATCCACATTTTTCAAACATTCTACTGCCTGTCACTAATCTCTCTCTGTAAATCCTTTCCACTTCCCCCAGAACCACTTCAAAAAATAGCCAGTCATTCTTCAACACAGCCACAAACAATACCTCCAAGATGAACTCTGTTCATGGATCTTGACTTTTCAGCCATAGTTTCTAATCAGCTCACTTGACTTTTGTATGTTTCTGCATCCACATGAAGAAAAAAATCCCAGGACATCACCTCAAAATATGCTACCTCAACTACATAAAAAGTTGAAGCTTCTCAAGAAATAAAGGATTTGACAAGTGTTCTAAATTTTTAGATAAAATGCTGCTAAAAACAATTATTCTTTATAAAGAACAGACAAAACAAAACAAAACCCAAATCAATTTGACCACAAACAGGAAGTCTTATTTCACACAAGTTATAGGCTGAGACTCAAAGCCCACATCCTTTCAATTCCACACTGTACAAGAGACTTTTTTTCCCTGATGCAGGTTTCCATGGAAATGCATCAGTCACTAATCTAAATAAGTGAGGGTGAAGGATGCCTGAAAACCTAGAGCAATTACGCATGCCATTAGAGGAAAAGAATATGATTCAACCCAGCTATTAGAAGCGGGGCACAGCTATCACTTCTATATATTGTTGTAGCTTTCTAAAAACAAAACTGCTTCTGTTTTTTTTTTAAACCCACTCTTTTATTGCCTATAAGAGGCAGTAAAAAAAAGAAAAAGCATTAAAAATACTTCATATATAACAAGCATGCAACAAAGTAATACCATATCAATTGCAAAACACAAATGTAATTAATAACACATTTGTTTTGAAATGAAAATCCACAATATGTGAAAACTTATCTTTCCATTAGTGGTCAAAGACACTTCACTTTAGTTATTTTGATGAGCAGTAGGGAACTCCGATCCCACTAAGGACCTACCAACCCTTAAAAATATGCAGTAAATTTAAAGTCTGATAAATGTGTTGCTAAACATCTATTTCTAACCAAAGCATGTATGTCAGGCATAGGTGGGATTGTACTTACAAATATAATTACAATTCAGCACCCAAATTAAGAAATATACAGTAGTAAGGGCACAAATTCCTTTGTGTGTAACTACTCACAGGCCTATTACGCTTCACATCCTGACTGCCTGAGACTTGAAGTTTCACCTCAGTCACACAATGTGTGGATTCACTTGATTCATGTCATTGGCAAATGAGAGGTTTGGCATCCACGTCAGCTAGCTTTTTTGTCCTCCTGCTGCTTTGCACTCAACGCAGTCCCACTTCTTGTCACACAGGAAAATATCTGATGATGTGGAGGAGAGACTGTTGATATGCCATAAAGTCATAGAGTCTTTTCAGATTATTTGAACTGTATGACAGCCCAGTTATTTCACCCCTCCCCTCACTCTTGAAGAATGAGCTATCATAGTACAACTTACGAGAGGAAACTGGGCAATCTTGAAATGAATTAGCTTTTGATTCTTTTTGTCAACTTCTTATTGTCTACACAGGGCTTCACAGAATATGTCTCACAAAAGGTTGTAAGTATATATGAAAGAGGCCAGAGAATAAACAGCACTGTTTGAAATTTTGGAGCACAGATTTGAGATGTAGCATCTATACTGTACATATATATGCCAGTAAGGTGCTACTTCTGATCGTTTCATCTACCTGAAATCACTGTGATTTTAGCCAACAAATACTGCAATTAGACCACAAGCAGTAGGACCTCAGAGGGAGGAGGTGTATATCTGGAGGAAAAGTCCTCTTTAATTTTTAATTGCAGTCAAGTCTCTATTTTGCAAAAGTCCTAAGTCCAGTTAACAAGCAAGCACACCCCCTCTCTATTCTCAAGTGCTGTGTACAAGCAGAGAAGCAAGTATTCATTATGCAGCATTTCCCACATGCTCAAGGTTATCCATGCTATCACCTAGACACCAGTGGGAATAATGTCTAATTAGTTAAATGGAAAAGCCAGAATGGAGAAAATGGGAGACAGCTTAGACTAACACTAACAGACAAAGCTATCTGAAACAAGACAGGAGCAGAAGCAACAGAAACTAAGAGAAGAATAATACTGTGGGAAGGAACAAAGGGTAGTGAAGCAAACAAGGCATATAAGAGTCTGTCCAGTAGACTGGATCCTATACTGGGGGTAATACCGTACTGTTCCTAACATGCTGCTAATCTAACCATAGCAAGGATACAACTGAACAGTTACTACAACCCATACCTTTAAGTTAGATGTGTCCAGTCCCTCAGCCTGTGAACCACACACAGTCTGAGGCAGTTAATAATGCCCCCTGTCCCCACTGTCATGGTGGCAGCTCTTCTCCACCGAGCCCTGGGTGTGTACCCAGTACTCATCAACAACTGAACTATTAGTGTGCTGTTAACAGTCTCAGCTGAAACCTGGACAAGGGTAGGGTGCAGTGAAATAGTCAATGCTAACTCCACCTTTCACACCTGCTACGTAAGTTCAGTGTTACAAATATACTTGTTCTGCTTTCTGAGTAAAATGCAGTGATTACCAATAAAAATATTTCAACCTACCTAGTGCTGTCTCAAAAGAAAACAGAACCCAAAGAAACAAAAATTACGGATGAAGGAACACCGTCAATCAAAAATGGACAGATGTGACTTCTTCTGTTGAGACAAATAAGCTGGCAATACGCATAATTTGCAAGAAATCGTGTCGTTTTCGAAGATTACTATTTGAAAAGACATTATATGCAAAAACATGCTGCCAAATTTGATGCATATCAAAGAATCTTTCAGAAAGATAAAATAGAACTGAAAAAGTTTGCACCACAACAAAATTTCTTTAAGCAGTTACAGCTCAAATAGAGGCTATTATAAAAGCTAGTTATGTAATAGCAAATCTGAATGCTAAAAATCAAAACCATTTACTGATGGTGAGTTTAGTAAGCAATGTATGGAAAGTATGGCAGATACAATTTGTCCTGATAAAAAAAAACAACCAAACAAAAAAAGACTTTTATAAAATCAGTTTGCCTCACCAGACTATAGCCAAGTGTTCTGAAGAAAAAGGAAAATTTACTGAAAGAAATTTGGAGAGTAAAGCTGCAAATTTCAATGTTTATATTTTCCCAATAAATGTAAATACTGACACAACAAACACAGTTGAACTTGACATTGTTATTAGAGGTATTGATAACAGATATAAAGTCAGAGAAGAAATGGCTTCTTTGCACCATAAAAGACAACTAAATCTCTTATTTGTAAGAAGCAGTAAAACTTACATTCAGGTGACTGTCTTTAACCTTTATCAACGCATCTGGTATGAATAGCTACTGATGATGCTCCAGCAATGGCTGATAACGAAAAGGAACTTATAAAATTAACCAAAGATCATGGAAGTGCCACTACCATGTCACATTTGATGAAATATCACTGCATTGTACATCAAGAAGATTTAAGCATGAAAGCTTTAAAAATGGATGGCGTCATGAAAAATTGTCGAAATATCACTGCATTGTACATCAAGGAGATTTAAGCATGAAAGCTTTAAAAATGGACAGTGTCATGAAAAATTGTCAAAGTTGTGAATTTCATAAAGTCCAAGGCCAATCATCAGAAATTTCAGCAATTCCTTAAAAGTACGTATACTGATTATGGGGACATCATTCACTTTACTTAAGTTGGCTACGTTTAGGTAAAATACTAATAAGATTTTATGATTTGCAAAATGAAATCAAGTCTCTTATATAATCAAAAGAAAAATTTGTGCCAGAGATTGAAGATGAAAATTGTTCACAGATCTAGCATTTTGGGTGAATTCGACCACTCATTAAATATGCTACACGTGCATCTTCAAGGTGAAAGCTATGGCAAGCTCTTGTTACGGTAAATAATGTTATGTATTTTGATACATGGCCTAAACATGGTCCTGTGAAGATTGAAAAATGTGCATCCTTGCTTTACGTTTTGATAAAGGAATAGGAGAATAGATTTCAAGGTTGCTGAAAAAAGACCTTTTTTTTGTGTGACTCCATTTTCAGTTGACATAAATACATTACCTGCAAATTTTCAAATTGAATATCTGATCACAAATCTGTACATTCAACTCAAATACTTGGTCACGTCTCTTTAATGGACTTTCATAAAACCTATCTTATGTGAGAAAAATATCCTACACTTCACTATCAGCCATATTCATTTCATCTCTTTTTGGCAGTACACACATCTGCGAACAACTCTTTTCAGGGATGAAGTACAGGAAGAGTGAAATTACATCAAAAATCTCTGAAAAACATCTTGAGAACTCATTAAGATTTGGGACCACTTCAATCAAACCAGATCAATGCACTAGTTTTCCAAAAACAAGGCCAGGTATCCCATTAGTTTAGCGCTTTTGTTGCTCTCCTTTTTTGCTTTTTTAATGCAAAGTACATTAAAAAAAACTTGGTACTTAGATGCATTAGCTACACTGTATACATTATATGCAGTCCAAGACAATTCCTCTTCACACAATGCAGCTCAGGCAAACCAAAATGTTGGACATACATGCTTTAAGCATTTGGATTTACTCTGGTGGTTTTTTGTTGTTTTTTTGTTTGTTTGTTTTTACTAAAGCTTCACTTTCTTACTCTGGCAATTATGGTTAAGATTTATGATTGCAGAATGGTCAAGTCTAATGCATCTAAACAGCAAATTCAGGTCACTTCACATGCGAATACTGCATTCCCATGTCATTTTGTTATCCATGAAAAACAAACAGGAGATCTGTGACAGGGCTTTATATGCAAACCTGACAGTATAGACAGTTACAGCTCTTGCTGTGTATTTAATAGATGTGCCATTTGAAAATATGGTTAGTAAATATAGATACTAATGAATATTTGAGTAACAAAAGGTAGATTTTTAGTCCACCACAAAGCTACACAAGGATGGACACTTGCATTGCTAGGCTATAAACATGTAAATCAGAAACTGTGGTTAATAATAAAGTGAACTCCTGGTAATAGGAGCCTGAGTTTGCACATAATTAACCAGTTAAAAGATAAAACTTCAAAAAAATAAATAAAAAAACACTGTGCCACTTGCCTATAAGCTAACAAATTGATAAAGTGTATATGAAGTGGGTACCTGTCTTGCATTCAGGTTGCTATGAAACCCATATGTATGATATGTTTAATTTCATTGCCCAATTTCAAATTTTGGTGAAAAAAAAAGAGGAACATCTTTATAAATTAAGAACACTAAAACATCATGCTGCAAATCAACTTGAATGCACATTATCCTTTATGTTATCTTTTAGTTTGTTAGTTCTGACATATGTACATAAATGCATTTTCTTCACCTGCTGAAGTCTTCAAAAAGCAGAAGAAAGTAGGTCTTCCTTCTCAAATCTGACAATCTTTTATCTACTTCTCAGGCTAGACTCTTTCAAGTTTCATTTTCTAACATTTAGTCCAATCTAGATTAGGAACCTACTTAAAATGCGGCAGTGCTTTGAAAAGCATGTTAAAGATTTTAGATCTCTACTATGACAGAAGGCATACCCTTAAAAAGTTTCATTTATAACACACTTTGAAACCATTAGGGAGTATGATGACATGAGTAGATCACTAGAAAACTATATGGCTTTAAATTGTATGCTGAATTAACTGAATAGCAGCTTGCCCAGCTGTTTAAACTGTTGATCAAAATTCAGTCTTAAGTGACAAACGAAAGAATATATTATGATACGCAGATACTATAGCTGAACATTGAATTGTAGGAATATGTAAGTGTTACTGAAGAAGGAAAAAAAAGTCTTTCATCCTAAATAATGCCATTCAGATCATATTGCCTAAATTTAAGTGTAGATCATCACTGAAATGATCACTATGAATAGTAAAAGACAATCTCATTTCTGTTGCTCAGCATTCATTAAGTCACTATGAATATCTAAATCTTCAGGGTATTTCTCCTCCAAACAGCATTGCAATTTGGAGAATTAGGTAACTGAGGCACAGGGAGTTTAAACAGCATACCAAAGGCTATAGTGAAAGACAAAGGGAAGACAATAATCCTCTGTTAAAGCAGTTCTGCTGAAGAAGCATTTGAGTTTTAAATTTGTAAGTCTAAGAATAAAAACGTACATTTGTTAACTGTTACAGAAATGTCAAAACATTATATTCAAAGATATGCAAAGGTCAAAAAAGGCAGGAAAGGCAAAAGACATTTCCAAATGTTTTTTGTAATTCTAAATGACTAATTCTTGGAAGCAAGTAGCGATATGGAAAGGAATTCTCTTAAGGTTGATTTGTTCCTGAAACTCCATTATGTACCATGCTTAATGACAGTAAACTAATAAGAAAAAACTAATTATATTGCATCTTTGTACTTAAGAGATTTTTAGTTATGAGATTTGTAAAATATTTTAACTGAGGAAATCAAATAGTCTATTAGTCATGTGAAAAAAAATCCAAAAGTCTGACTGAAAGAAAAAGGAAAACAGAAATTCAGATACATTACACAGCCAGCAGTTACCAACAGCTCTGTACCTATGCATTAATCATAGTTTAGTAGAGAGCACCATTAACCTTGCCCAACAACAGTGAATCACTACGTACCATCTTTCTTTTATACAGTCAGTAACAGTAAACTCTGCTTAGTTTAATGGTTAAGTGGAAGAGGACAAACAATGTCAGTGAAGCTTCAGCTTTTACATGTCATACTTCTTAACAATTCTAGATGCTTAAACATAAAATAATCTATGACCAACTGCAGGTTTCAAAACCATTTACTGATGGTGAGTTTAGTAAGCTGCTATAAAAAAAAAAAAGAAATTTGGTGGTCTGTTTCAGAGTCACAGTGAAAGGGAAATGCTGGTTAGCTTCAAAAATCCTTGCTCCAAGTAGTACAAAGGTGTAATTAGAATTAATCCATGATCAAAAGGGAAGAAGCTAACCTCTCAGCTGTCCTGAACCAAGATCCAAAACCAAAGAGATAAACAAGCAAACTGGGCTTTCAGCTAGGGGTTCAAGAAGATTGACTACTCTGCAAAGTTCTGTAAAGTACTGAAGACTGGAAGAGTTTCTTGCCAACAAATTCAAGAAGAAAATAATGGAGATGCAATTCTGCAGCCTATTAGCCTATTGTGACCGATAAGATAGTCTAGAACAGAAATGTACTTTCCTTCCCCTGCCCAGAAGAAAAATACATACTTAGTGAACCTCTCAAAACTACTTTAAGGTTAAAAAATGTAGCTTTAACCTAATAACCTTCACATGATGGGCTCACTGACATCAAAAATATGATGTTTAAAAAAAAAAAAGAAACAGAAGATTTTGGTTCAATAAATTTTCATTCTTTGGAGATATCTCAAGCATGGGATACACTTAATTGAGATAAATACTTAATATTTTTATTGCATTCTAAAAATGTAATAGAGTATATTAAATCAACCTGGATTAGCCATCTCTCTTTACCTGATAATCATACCCCCTTCTTCTCACCATTCTTACTCTCTCCTTATCTCTTTCTCACATATAAATTGCATCTCAGCATACTTAATCTTCAGAGAGACCATGCAAATTTAATCCTCCAAATATATAATCAAAAAGTCCTATTGCATTCTATTAAACATAATCCAGCACACAGGCAGTGCAAGAAATAATCACCTAACAGTGATGACAATTTGCATAGTTTGAAGAGCTCTTTTCGCATTCAGAATGATCTAACTGGTTAAATGATTATGCTGTAATGCATCACTGATGAATAACTCTCTACAAGACTGCTACAGCCCCATAGGTTTTGGCATACATATAATGTTGCAATCATTTTAAGAGAAAAAGGACATAACCGCTTTTAAATACGCTTCTTTCCTATCACATAAACTGAAGTTGAAAAATTGTCAATTCAATTACAGTACGATGTCAGTATTTTAAGAAAATATTGTTTGAAAAAGGTTAACATAAACAAAGGCAACAGGAATAAAGCCACTAAAAGTAGACTTGCTAGTCACAGTTTGTTGTTCATAACTAAATTTACTTCCATCAGCTTAAAGAGCATTTTGTTATCAAAAAGGATAAGATTGATAACTCTGATTATTAATAAAATCTAATATACTTCCAAAAATAATGAGACTACTTTGGAATGCTTGCATAAGCTACCACAGATTCTCAGTGATGTTTTTAAAAACATTAAGTTTTCATTCTTCTTGACTTGCAATAACAAAATTGAGAGTATATTATTAGTAGGCCAAGTCTACAAAGGTATTTTCTGCACTGATCAGCAGGGTGTTCCTCCCAGAACTAGTACTAATAACAATTCCTACCCAGAGCTTTTGTGAAAGAAATGTCATAAACTGAAATGGTACTTATAACTATTTCTAATCCTGCTTGTAGGTACAAAACACTCAGGTATGCTTTGATCCAGAGATATTCTTAGCAAAGCAAGTAATCTAATTTCATTTTAGTAATGTTTACTTTACTAAATAAGCTTCAGAGATCTGACTCTTTCCCCAGATGTTGTGTCGAAGGCCATCTGTTTTATTCCTGACATAACAGAAGCCATCATACATTTTGCTCTGAGAAAAAGTGAAGCAGAATGGTCATTAGCCAAAAAAAGGAATTAGTAGTTTCCTGAATACATAATTAGAAATCTAATGAAATAGCCTTCTTTACCAAAAAAGCTGAATAGCAGAAAGAGAGAAAAGGTCTCATCAGCTTTGTGGAAAGTACAAATTACAGAGAGAAAGATCCTGTTGATTTTATAACCTCAGCAAGTTTGTGAAATACACCAAGCTGTGTGGTGCTGTCAACATGCCCAAGGAATGAGATGCTATTCAGAGAGACATAGAGAGGCTTGAGGGTTGGGCCCAGGTGAATTTCATGAGGTTCAACAAAGCCAAGTGTAAGGTCTTGCACCTAGATCATGGTAACTCCTGCTATCTCTACAAGCTGGGGTGCATAGGGATAGAGCACAGACCTGCTGAAAAGGACTTAAGAGTACTGGTGGATACAAAGCAGGACATGAGCAAGCAATGTGCCCACACAATGGCCCAGAAGGCCAACCATATCCTGGTTAGCAAAACTATGCTCTAAGGGAAACAAGACAGAGGATATCATTTCATCATATATAATTTCTGAATATCCACATGATGAGTACTGTAGTTACTAGTTGAGTGGAAAGATATTTGGAAGAAATGAAGATAAGCCAAGGGGTCTTTTTATTAGTCAGATTCCCAAATGCCCTTAAAATACATTGATATAAGGGGGTATTCCAATTATCTCCAAAAATTTCATGAAATCATACTATTAAATCTGAACATCTGGTGACAAAAATCTTCCCATAGCCATAGTCAATACGGTGCTAGAGAAGGATTTTCTTTACATTTGGGTTGCTTCTTCAGCTGACAGTTAGGAAGGCCAAGATCCAGAATTTTCCCAGACCAATAGCCGCTTGACATTTTAAAAGCTTAAGGCTTCTAAGAACTAATACGCAGCATTTTGTCTCTCTCACAAAAAGAGCAAAAAGCAAAGAGCAGTCAGGTAGGATAGAGACTTTTAGGACACTTCAGAGTGCCCTGACACCATTGCTTCTTCTCAGGATTCACAGGTTTCTTGCAAGAGCTAGCCCTCGGCATACTAACACATTTTGAAAGATGTTCACCAGGCTTCAGATACAGTTCAGTGCTGCAAGTAATGAACAGTGATAACTAGATAAGACTGTCAATTTTAGAGTGTATATAGTTTTCAGAGACTGCGTTTCATTCTGCTGTAGATAAGTTCCAGTGAATCTACACAGAAATAAGAATAATTTCTGATCAGAAATCCAGGAAGAAATTGAAATTCCTCCTTAGGCTGTTAATACCTCAACTTCAGTGTCACTGGTAAAAAAAAATACTGTTTTTGCTTCCACCTGAGGATCTACCCTCATTTTGTGAAAGATGTTAGTTATTTACAATTTCCATACCTTTGAGATGTGACTGTTGAGATAATGTGCACCGTTTTTTGCATATTCTCAGTATATGCTCAAATCTTCATTTACTCGTGTATGTATGCAACTATTTGCCAATAGAACTTTCGGGAAGATGTAATCTGCTATACAATGTGTAGCTGCAGCTAGAGACAAAGAACTCCAGAACTTAGTTTCTCTCCTAACAAAAGCAAGGCTGTGGGCACTGGGAAGACCAAGATCATGCCTCTGACCATCAAAGAGTTCAAAGACACTCATCAAGATAATAGTAAGCGACTTTGTGTTATTTCTGCTCAACTGAGCACAGTAGTAAGAGTATACCAATCTCCAGTTTTAGACTTTCATACAAAAAAAGGTGATGTGACTATGTTGCATTTAAAAAATAAAAAAAAAACAGTACCAGTTATTCATTTGCAGTTATTTCCCCACTGTATTATATCCTACATGAACATTAAGTAGCTATTAGTACTGCATATTTTACTTTGGCGTTTATGTTGCATATAAAAAGATTACAGAATAATCAACCACTCTCTTTTCATTTAATTATTTCTGATTCACTAACTGAATTTCCAGAAAATTAGGCAGTGATAATATGCTATCCTTTATAAAAAGCATATTTATTATTAGTGGACAAGTTTACCAAAAATGCATGCTAGTAGACAATTAAAGTACAACCAGTATCTTTGCCACACACACTATCTCTGGTCTAAAACTGATGGATTAAATGACACCCTGAAGATAGGTTTTCATGTATCATAATTGCTTAAAGGGAACTTTCTCAGGGAAAATGAATACATATGTCTAATATAAGCTTAACTAAAAAAATCCCTTAATATATTTAATTCCCCTTCCCTAACTATTTCCACTATGCTTTTAATATTTTTAATTTATAGTGTCACAATATTTGCAGCATTTTTAAAATGAGAAACATTACCTAAATGTCTGCCTGTAGGTGAAGAAAGTAGGAAACAGTACTCACCAAAATGGAATTAGAAAAATTGAAACTTAAATTAATGAGGGAAAAAAAAATCATTTATGAATACGTTGCCAGTAGGAGTTCAGATCCCACTGACACAGAACCAGCAATAGAAGAGCTATGGCCTGATATAATGCAGTCACTCCAAGATCCATGCAAATCTATTCAAATCTTAGCAAGAAAACATTTCTGGCTTAGTTTAGGTTGCACTCTGCTTCCTTATTCTCAAGGGAAAGGCTCACAATTATGCTATACGGTCCATATTTGACACAAACAAAAAATTTACAAACCTAAAAATAAACCACATAATTTGTGGAGGATCAGGAAGGATCTTACTTAATTGTTTTATTCACTTACTCCTACTGAGTATTTCACATGACACTTTTCTTTTGTCGTGTCAGTTTACTCCATCAGTAACAACAACAACAAAAATTAACATCAAAGTGTATGATTTATACCTGGGTAAAAATGAGCAAACAATCACCCTTGCATCCACTCCTTGCCTACTGAAAACAAATGGAGAAATAAGCAGGCCATCCAGTGACCCTTTAATCCAGGTCTTTCCCACAAATCTCCCATGCCTTTGTTCAGCCAAGCAATCAAGAGAAGGACAAGGTAGGTTCACTGACAACTTGACTAAACATCAAAGCCTTCCTTCCACCATAGCATATCTGATTTTCCTGTGTCTCCACCTGCACTGTTTAAGCAGCTAAGCAAGTTATTAGAGCTTTTTGCTTCTAACGCCCACATTTTCTGTGTTACGTGAAAATGAGTAACTACTTCGATTATATTTTAAGATACCTATTTTATGACTGTGTTCCTTCCAAGCAGAGGAGGAGTGACTGTAGCCTACTTGAAACAGACTGGGAGAGAAGCAAACACAGTGGGATGAAGGCATACTTTCTTATTTTTTGAAATGAGTACATTTTTCTGTTATTCATTCTCAAAGAGTTTGCTGGGGTCACAAATCTATCCTGTAGGTAAGATGTTCAAAGGTGTCCCATCTTAGTAATGAAAGGGAGGTCCCACACACTGTTGACAAATACTCACACCTCAAGAAAACAAGATATTGAAGAAATAGGTGCTACAGTAACCAACCTACGACCAGCTGAAAGTGGAACAGGCAGAAGCATTTGTTTCTGCTACTGACCTGAGGAAATGCACAAAGCATTTAGGGGTAGGGTCATGAGCAGCAAAATGGGACATCAGCTCAGAAGAGAAAATGGATTCCTGTTCTAAGGATTATCCTATATTAAATTCAGATAAAAAATTCTGCATAATATGGAAATATCAGAGCTTCCTTTGTGTGCGTGAAGCAAGAAGAAACAGGCAAGTCACAAATACACAGAAGAGTTTTCTGGAGAGCTAGTCAAAGTCTGTAAGAAAAACACAAAAACCTGAACAGTGTAGAAAAAGAGACAGACAGTAGGGCCTGAGAAAGGCAGTTGGTTTTGAAATCAATAAGGCATAAGTGCCTTTGGGCCAGATGCAATAAACCATAGTGCGGGATGAGCTACAGGAAATATATGGTTTGGTAAGGAGAATACCAAGTGCTGATGTATTAAAATTATTATAATTATTTCTGAATACAGGAAATTGTTATCAGAGAAGTGTATAAAATTGTACCCAAGAAGAGTACTCAGGATTTAATCTCAATTTTTGACAAATAAGGAATAAAAATACAGACACTCACATACGTAGATTTTTTCATTTTGTACAACTCCTCAAACACATTTAGAGAGTTATTATCACAATTTTACAGAGCAGTTTAAGATAGAAAAACAAAATGTCAACAGCAAGGACAGGAGAAAACTAAATAAAAGATGCAATCTATGCTCATTCTGGATGACACAGGTGTTGTGTTGGTTTTTTTTTTGGTTTTTTTTCACATGAATTCCAGTTTCTTATGCTCACACAGTTTCCTCTTTGGTTTAAGAGGACTGCCATCTACTGAGTTACTCTTGTCTTTATATGACTTTACTTTTTCTGTTTATATAAAAAAAATCAAGTATCTTTAAGGTTTAGACTGTCAAACACTATTTTTTTCTTTACTGTGTGAGTTGTCTTTGTATTAAACTGGAAAGTCTTGTTAGTAACTTGTTCAAAACTAGTCCCTGTCTATAGCAGGGGGGTTGGAACTAGATCTTAAATACCCCTTCCAACCCAAACCATTCTGAGATTCTATAATTTTACAGTTATGATGAGGGCACATTAGAGATGAGCTCAGAGAATGTCATCAGATTATTAATCTATTAAGAACTGAAGCCAGTTACACTGAAAGATTCAGGTAGCGCAGATGGTACATAAAGAAGACTACTGTACCTCACCAGACCCTTCCCTCTATGCCACTGAGGCAATAAAAACAAGCAGCACACGAGTCCAAAAAGCATTACCTGTGGTAAACTGATGCTACTCTATGGTACTCACAGAACAGCATTTATAGCCACTTGAGATACTTAATCTCCCATTTTGAATGAGAACAAAATAGATGAGTCAGATTTGAAACACAGCTCAGAAATCAATGATAACTGCTTTTGTTCATTCTAAACTATGGCACCGACTGAAGCAAAGCAATTGCATGTAGTCAGATAGTATTTACATGTTCATTAGGACAATACACTTAACTACTCCTTGTGTTCTGCAGCACTGTGATAGTTATATTAGGCTTTAATCAAAGAGGTCTCATTTTTAAATTGTATTTCTGATGGATTTCAGAGAAGCAGACTATCACAGCATTACATTCACACCCTGTACCAACTCTAAAAGAGACAATGCCAGTAACTGTCTGTACTCAGCCTTTGAATATCAGAGCTTTCCTGCAGTTCTCCACAAAGAGAGTTGATATTGTTGATTAGTTGCTTTCAGTTTTAAGGGCCTGGAAGATATGATCTTATCTAGAATGCTTCACAGTGATTGATTACAACCTCTGAGGAGTGTGAGCAAAGAACAGACTCACAGATCTGCATAAATCTATAATCTAAAAACCAATTTCCACATACATTATTAGAAAAGTATCCAAAACATTGTGCACAACATTTTAATGTTCAAAGTAAACCAAAATGTTCTGAAAGTGCAACCTCTAAAACAACACTACCAAATTCTCCATTCCCCCTTATCTCCCACAACCCAAGTGTGTCCTTACTAGGAGTTGTATACTCAAGCATAATAATTGACAGAAATGTGGTTGAATACAAATTAAGTATTATGTGCTATTTTGCCTTAAATTCTATACCCAAAGTATGCCATCTAGTGACCATCTACCGAATACAAGATTTGGTTTCAGTAACACATCTCACTTCAACTGTTAAGACAACATATGATGCATCAAATATGATGTGCAAGAGCATTTTGTTACTGGTTTGTTTTTTTGTGTTTTAAAGTAAGAAACAGCAAGGACAAGATCTTAACCAGAGTACTTTTGTTCTAAATGCAAGACTCCTTACTGCAGGCAAGGACATTTGATCTCTCTGAAAATCTCCATTTCCTCTGTGCTTCAGCTACTCCATCCAGAAGGTGGTTTCTATCTTGCAGAACATTGCTTCAGTATTGATCTACAGCTCAAAACTGAGACATTCATGATTTCCCAGCATTTTGTAGACAGGATAAATTCCACTTTCTCTTGCTATCCTACTTTTCTTTTTTTTTTCCTTTTCTCCTCCTTAAAAACAAACACTAAGACTCCTTTCCTATCAATTAAAAATTATTACAGAGTTTTCCTTATGTAAGCTCCATTGAATTATGACAGTATCTCTTACGCAGCACTTTTTACTATAAAAGACAGATGTTATGACGTATTGCATGTTTCAGTACAAGAAAGGCATTTGAATATGAACCACATTTTACAAAAGTCCTAAAGACAAGACTTTTTAGCAAGCCCTCATACCATGTAATAAATCTTACAGAATGTTTTGCTTCCATAAAAAGAATTTGTCTTAAAAACTGAGTGAAAAGAAGCATATTAGCATCTTAATCACACGCTATCTGGTGAGAGCATATTTTGTGACACGTTACTGAAGACAGTAGTATTTCAGTTATAAGAAAAGTTCAGAAGAATTAGATTATTTCATCTCAACAATATTACCAAATGTATACTATTTCAATAATATTCCTGTTTTTCACCTTTGTTTTTTCCACTGATACTGGAAAAGAGATTTGGCTTTTGATTAATTTAGGCTAACTCTTTCAATACTCTTTTCCAAATTAATTTTGCCTTCATTTGAAAAATATAATCTTTTGCTGGGAGTCAACAGAAACATAGATGAGCCTCTGCTGCTGTTACCCTCAGAATACAAGTTGGACTACTATGATGTTAATCACAGTCTTTGCATGCAGTAAGCATAGAATTGAATCACATTTAGCTGATTACAGGAAAAACTAACCTACTAAGAGTCTCTTTAGAAAACTTGAGTCAGATCATGTTCTACACATAACTTGATAGCAAAGATGCACTCCTTAAAAGCCCTCTGATTTTCAATCCTGATGAAACTGCCTATCAAGAAATACTTTAAAAATACTTTTGCCTAACATCAGATTGAAAGCCATAACCTATGCCAATTAATAATTACCATTAAAAGCTCTGAATTAAAGTTAGGTACTTCCACTAGAACGTGTGCAGACAAAAGCTCAGCACCAGATAGATACTACAAACAGTACTGTTACCATCCTTTCTCATGCAGCACTGTTGAACCCATCACATAAAATGTGACTACCTACATGGGTATTTACCTTTCAACAAATAGATATGTTATAAACCACCTGAAAAAAAAAAGAAAAAAACACTTCTGAATTCACTTGCTTTATTAATATCTCCTGACTTACGGAAATTCATAGTACTGTACTTCTACAGTTTTGTGAGATAATCAATACCACATACTAAAGATAAAGCGCATTTGCTTTAATTCTTTGGATAACAACTGCTTACAACTTCTTGGACAATGGTATTCTCACTTTTTGGAGTAAGGTGAAATCATACGTGTGCTATCTGAAACCCAAAGGGAATTTAAATTAAGGACAAAAGGTATCTACACCCACAGCAACCAGAACTTAAACTAGAATGAAATTCAAGCTTTGATTGTACCTTTTTAAAATTCTGCTGCTGTAAGAAAGAGTAATTGATTTTCTGTAAAGAAAAAATGCAATCAGCAAGCTAAGAATGTAGGAAGGTTTCTGAATATTGATGTATTGGATGAAGATACCAGAACAGTACCATTTATTGAGAAATAAATTTCTAAACAGGTTCTTGAGATTTATAAAAAAATAATGAAACTAGCCAATTTTTGTAAAAGAATATTTGAACTTCAAGAAGACTTGGCTTAAATCCTGAACAAATGCAACATTTTAAAATATGCTATTGTACCTCAGATGTTGAAAATCATGTGAAGGAGTTACGTCACCGAGCACTAGGTTGTGTGTTATGCACGGCTGAAAGATGGTGTGGAGATAACACTTTAGGTACTCTAGAGTAGCTTGCCAAGAACAGTAGGGAAAAAGCTTTAAAAATGTCTCTACATTCAGTCTTGATTAATAGCAAGGCAGAGAAAAATCATTACAAATCAGTGATACATTCATTCATATGCACATCAAAGTGCATTTGATCACACAAGTCTTGCAAGATCTGACTTAATACATCAGAACCAAGTGGTTTAAAAGCTTATAGCATGCCTAAGTTTCATAGGAGGGGAAATCACTATGTTATGTTGTAGGTAATTATAAAAGTATTTAAAATGTATCATAGAGGTGAAAACTTTGAAAGACTAACACGTAGTTTGGTAGTTTTTTGTTTCAGGTTGCTCACTAAACTTGTTCAAATTCTGTGATTCTATGAATTTATGATCTACAGACTTATCTTGTAGTCGACTGACTTGCACATGCAAGAAAGTTCCAAGCTGCAAACAGAACTTTGCAGTTGCGACCTCTGTGAAACGTCTCTCCTACAGTTATTTGTTGCCATTAGAGGCCTTTCTCACTTTGAGTCACTTGTTTATTTAATGAAGCTTATTAAAAATAAATAAACATCATCAACAACAACAACAACAAACAAAACAACCACACAGACAAACAAACCTTGAGTTACCTTGAAGAACATTAAAAAGTTTTAAAAACTACACTAAGGACATCATTGCTTTAGCTTCATTACACAACACCGTTTGTGAATGGTTTAAGGGGTCAGAATGTATCATTTGTTACATATTCTTATATTTTATAAGATAGAGTAAGATTTTCTGAAGCATTGCATGAGTTCTTAATCACCTTTATATGAAAAGAATTTAGGAATAAAATTGGTTAATGTAGCTACTTTTTTGACCTGAAGGCATAAACCTGTAATTGGAAAAGGAAGTAGCACTTCTCCACGTGCATCAAGTAATCATGCTTAAGTGAAGTTAAAACACTCAAGTTTCCCATCAAAAGAAAAAAAGAAGCCCAACACTCATTCATGCAAAGCATGAGCTGCTACCTGTCACTCGGTACTACATCTTTGCACAGCTGCTCAGGACCCACAGATGAAACACCCGGTTATGCAGGAGGCAGCAGGAGGGCAACCACAGCACCTGCTGCCCCTGGCTTTCTGCCTCCCCTCTCCCTTGCCTCCTTCTCCTTCACATGGTCCTAACCACGTGCTGCCACCAGCCCTTCTCACTCTCAGCAATCCTCTGACAACGTGCCAAGACCCTTGTGCTTGCTACTCTTTCTCTTGATGTGGAGGAGTTAATCTGAGGCTACAAGGACTCAATAAGATTTTTAATGTATGAGGAAATCAGTCAACCCTTCTGTTACATAAATTTGACCTCAGGAAAAGCAAAACATATTGTAAAGCTACTGTGGTGAGGAGCAAATGGATGGAGATGGCGAGAAAAAGTAAATTAATGAAAAAGAAGCTTGGTTTCTTCCTTATTCTTTTTGTAAAATAAAACCTCTCTTTAAATGATTAAGCCGTTATTATTATTAACCAATATTCTATTTATAAAATTAAATCTTTAAAAATGTTCCTTCATTAGCAATGATACTGTTTTTAAGTCTCCTAATATTTAGCATATTTCAAGCAAAGAGAAAAATACAGAAAACACACTCCCGGTAGATCTGTGGTCTCTTACATTGGTCTTCCAGAGGTCTCTTCCAAGACTAATATTCTAGCAGGGAAAAATTTACATGAAGCCTACTTATTTTGGTAGCAATTGTTTGAACTTTCTAAAATATGAGGATTAAAATAAATCTTTGTCAACGTTGAATTTCTTTGGAAAGCCTAGGTTATTTCGTGTGCAAGAGTACCTGTGGTACTACTGGCAACTAACAAGTTTCTTCCTATTCTACCATCACCTCAGCCGAAACATAGCTGGTAGCAGCTTATCATCCATGCACTCAAAAGCCTGAGGAACTAACTCAGTAAGTTTTAAACCAAAGTTCAACTAGTTTTCCATATGTAAGGAAAATACACTTCAATTGATCAATTCAAAACAAACTGTGGTAGCACAAAAGGGACAAAAAATTCTGCACACAGATTTTCCATAAAGACTACCTATTGGTACAGTTGCTGTGACTGTATGTAAAACCATAGGGAGTTGACCCAGCGGTTAATCTTGCATTGTTACATCTTGTGTATATATGTACATTGTGTAATGTTGGTGTAATCGTGCAAACTAAATGGGTACTGCTGGAAGAGTTCTTGAGAACTATCCCCGAGAACTGTGTAGCGCATCAGGAAGGATTCCAAAGCTGGCTTTTTGTGTTTTCTGGTCCTCTTGTATATTCTTACCTCAAGTTAGGTAGAACTGACTGGAACTTCAAGGAACACAAGCTTCCCCTGCTACCTGCACCAAAACCAGGCCAGGTGATTACAGAAGGACTCAGCCTAGATTAGCCTAGAACAGTATTAGTCCCAAGAAATAATTGCCACATGTTCACAAGATACAATCCTACCTGTGAGTTTCCAGATGATTTTCATATGCCTCAGAAGTGCTCTATCCAAAGCATTAACAATTAAGCTTCTCACAATTACTGGATTCAAAAGCAATGCAGATTGATCTGATCACTGAATCAGGAAAACATCTTCCAGAGTCACTTTTGTAGAAAACAAAACTTAGTTTCTTCCTCACATCCTGTTCTCAGATTAGGATAATGTAATCACCAGACAGTGGCCTGCACCCAGCTGCGCTGTGAGAAGCATCTTTGAGAACTGTCATTTGGCAGCCACTTTAACACATCATCCACTTAAGTGGCGTACATGCTTTCAGGATGACATCACTGCCCCTCTGTGTGCTTTATTACTTAACTATTTGTTTGGTTGAGGGCACCCTGCACTTGCTGGGCCCTTTACTGTTTCAGTAACATTCACGTGCAGCCCTTTGGATGCTGCAGTATTGATGTGGAGCCACAGATACAACTGGAAGCCAGGCCAAGCAAGCTGAAGCCTGCTACAGCACAGCTGTGTCACAGGCCTGAGTCCTATGCAACCACTGCACAGTCCTCCTCTTGCCTCTTCTTGCTTTTTCTTACCTCTCCTAGTTCCATACTTCAGCTCAGCAGCAGACAAAAATCAGGAATGGGGGCCCTGTTTTCACCTTGCTGTTTTCCATCACCTTCCTCACTTCAAAGATATCTTTTCCCCTCTTTTTTTTTTTTTTTCTCATCTTCTTTGACCCAAGGATAATAAACAAATGAACATAAAAAGGTAAAAGTAAAGAAATCTCCACAACACAGATTCCAGAAATGGGATTATTTCCATTATAAAAAATAAAAATAAGTAATAAGTGGCAGTATAACAAGAGAAACTATATACTTTTCCTTTTTCAACATTTGTGTGTTCACAAAGTTTCAACAGTCACAACTAGAGAATTCAAAACCCAGAAACCATTCACAAATCAGTTTTCAGAATTAAAAATAAGTACCAAAAAGTAAAATTAAAAGGGAATAATACACTTGTACCTTTAAATAAGACGGTATTTATCAGAAGAGCTACCAGCTGCTTTTGTGTTCAACACAGTTTGCATCTTGGAAATAACAATAACAAGAAATGTATCCATGTTTCTAGCTGCATTCACAAACACTGTGCGGATCACCAAAGTATTTATGCTTATTGACCCTCTTACTCCTACTTTGGCTTTAACATACTACAACCTGAACAACTAGATACTGTTTTTACATGTTTGGGTTTTTTTTAAGCTTCTTTCTATTCCAAGTGGATTGGACAATAACGTTAATACACTGTCTTATCAGATATTCTGATCAGTCTAGAAAACAGGATAATCAACTATCTACTGAATCTCTACTTTAAAAAGATTTATGATGAAACAGATGTAAGGAGTAGATAGATCCTCCTACTGAATCACTAATTAATACATTATTTTGTTTAGACTTTTTTTTAAACGTGTCTACTAATTTTCAGGGAATACCCCAAAAGTAAACACCCATTACAAAACAGGCATAGCCCTTACAAACCCGTGCACTGCTGCAGTTTAAAAATGTAGATATAAGTCTATTGCCAATCAGAACACTGTGAAGTAATATGAAGATGCATGAGATATACATACATTAGGCATACTTTTCGCAGAAAGACAGACTAGTTCAGTGTGGTGTAAAAATTATACAATCTACTTCTTATCTGTTTGGTCAAAAAAAAATCTTAAATGCTTGCCTAATGCTTTAATACCCATTAACTTGAGCACTTCCAGTTAGCTTTCAAATATGACACACTAGTTGGAATGTCCTACAAAGTGAGTTTAGGACATCACAATATCCTAATGATCTACTTTTGAAGAAGAATATTTATAAGACATCTCTATGTTTCAAATCTATCCACACAGTGATACCTCACCTAATTCCCAAGTTCAGTAATTACAGTAGTTCATATAAAGCGTTACAGTTCACCTTCAGGCTTATTTATTTTAAATGATTATAGTTTTGGAACTGAGCCCTTCAACATTTATCAAAAGTAACACTTAAAAACATGTTGTTAGAGGTGAAACTTCTAATTAGATAGTCAGCATGGCCTGTGCTTCTTAGATAACTATGAAAATATGTGCTAAAAAACTTAATTCCTGCCTAGTGAGGGTAAGAAATTCATTAACATTTGATAACTCTCTTTCCCTGTGGATAGAAGCATGACTGAGCACAAACTTTGTCTCAAGGTTACTTAAACTTTAGAAACAAGTCATAATTGTAGGAACAAGTTACATAGATTTTTGCACACAAACTAAAAGAAAAACGAATTTTATATATGTGTATTTCACAGGTTAGCAGCATCTAAGTGCACCTTTATAGACAAAACAGAAGGACAGCTGGAGGTGTACCGAAATACATAGAACTAACAGCACTTGCATTCATGTCAGCTATTTTGCTTTCCAGGTGTATGTTTTTTCCTCCTCATCAGTCTTATAAACACTTCCCACCCTACACTAAGAGAGTCATAAGCTCTTGTGTCAAGGTCAACTCCTGTGTCTACATGTACTACCAAGTGCCTGTACTTTTTAACAGTATTGCAATATGTTCTGGGGGAGTGGGGACCTGAGGGTACCCATTCTTAAGAATAGTTCCTTCTATACTGCAGTGTAGATAGCATCTTCAGAAAATGGAATCTGATACAGAAAGAAATAAGCACTAAGATGTTCAGCAGGGATAGCATTTTCGCACTCTGATGAGTATGTTATGAAGTAAATTAGAAAAGAAAAAAACTGGGAATAAATTTAATTGCAGAGTAAGAAAGTGTGATACTTCAGACAATCACTTCCTGTTTTTCTATGAACTGTTGTTTTCTACATCAAACAAGATATTTTCAGTACATTAAAAATCTTCCCCTTTCACCTGTCTATCTGCATTCCAGAAAACAGGTAATAGGTTCATATACTTCATGCAAATTCACTTAACAATGAAAGAGTTAAAACGAATGAACAAGAATAATGGAAATATTTAAAATTTTCATAAGAGAAAAACCTGAAGCCTTAGAATTCTTATTTACTCATTTACTTTAATTTAAAGGAAGCAAGAATGAAATGAAAGAGGAGCAAAAAAATTCACTTGATTTGTCTGTTTTCCTAACAGCAAGATATCTGTATATCTATTTCTGCAATTACACTGCAGGGTACTATTCAAAATGAGTCTGCCCTATCAAATCTCATCACAGTAATCTAGTTTTAAATACTACATTTCTAAAAGATTTTTCACCTTATTTTCTTGTTCAAGTGTGCAGATAATACCAGAAGGGAAAAAAAAAACACTAGAAAGAATATATGATTTTCTGTTCTCTTACCTGTAATAATGATGGCTGGTAATAATTACGAAATGTAAATGTTTCAGAGTTTCAGTGCCACTCAAGAGGCTGTTCATAGGCTGGGGAAAGGGAGGGGACTTGAGAAGAATTCTCAAAGAGCAAAGCTTAAGAGAAGAAACTGAAGAAAGCTGAACTGTGACATGATTACAGGAATGAAGGGAGTAATGCCAAAAACTGACCCACAGCTACAGAAGTCTTTATCTTTTAAAAAAAATAATAATCTTTACTTGACAGCTTTATACCAAAACTATCTGGGGACACAGAGTCTTAAGAGTTTAAAATTCAATTGGATATTGAGATGTCATCACCAAAGAATTACAGCAACGCTACAAGTCTCTTTTCCAGCCAAAGGAGTTCCTTACCTCAAGAGAATCTCTTTCTGTTTCACTCTTAAACCAGATTTTCTTTCTGTCTGCAAGTATTACTTTATCAGCAGCTAACAGCCTACATCTAGGATCATAATAGTACAGCAAAGAGAAAAATTCAAAGGATTACAGCTCTATACTAATTTTGTCTTGTGCTTCTCCTCAGGTTTTTATCTAAGACTTTATTTCCACAATGCACAAATCAGGGCACTTACCTACAATTTGCCCTTCTGTTTTCTAGAGCAAGAAAAATCATCGTTCTTTCAACTACTTTTTAAATATCCTCTGGTTCTTCGAAGTGATTAAGTTCTGGCATTGATTTTTCTCATGATTTGTGTTCACTGCTGTAGGGTGATGACCCAAATGAATAGCACCAAAAATATAATTAGTCAGGAGAGATGGTAAAGAGACACCTAATAATATGGGAAGTGTTCACCTGTCTCCAAAGATTTTCACCAATGGAACTCCACAAGGGAGGGATCTCCAAGAAGAAGCCCTTCCCCAGGGGTGATCAGCCCTTAAATGGGGTCTAGGAGAGGTGGAGTCAGACTTGCCTTCACCTGTGCTCCTGCAGCTGACTCAGTGCTCGCCTCAGGTGATCAATCAGTGGTTCAGGCCACGATTCAGCAGCTCCCATACAACTGCACATAACTGTATCCTGTCTCTAAATGACAGAATCTTAGGAAAATAGATTTGTAATCTCTGTAACACTGCCTTGCACAACTCCTGCGCATGTGCATTTCCCCTCAGTCAGAAGTCTACTGTTCACTTCCAAGTCTTAAATGAGACCGCAGTAATAAAGACAAAGTGTAATCTACAGGAATGTATAATTAGCCACAGGTAATTCTTCCCTTTTTTTTTTTTTGTTTGTTTTAATCATGATCCACAGTTGTTAATATCAGATGTAAAAGGAACTGCTTTTTTAAGTTATATGAGAGACAAAACATTTAGAATGGAAATAGTAGCTGGAATTTTTGCAGCACTGTGTGTTGCCTTTTCCATCCACAGTGTGGCCACATAAACCATTGTGCTGGTAAAGATGTGGAAACTGGGAATGGAAAATAATTGTAATAGACAAAGACAACACTGCTGCACAAAATTTGCACCCAAAAAGGATGTGATTATACAGACAACACTGCATATGTGGGAGATATATAACTATAACCATAACAGCTTACTTAGCAACTAAGAAAGTGGTAAGTCTCTGACTTTCACACAGCCATGAAAAAGCATGGTATGAGTGTGTCTGCATGAATTTAAACTTTATTTAAAGCTTTACTGAGATATTGGGTGATTCTTGTGCCTAGACACTTTCTAACTGACAAGTTGTTTAGTACAGATGTACTAAAAGTGTGAAAACCTTTCCCTCCCTTTACCTGTAACACACAGCCCTTGGCAAAGACACTTTGCATGGAATCAGTTTAAGTACTTCTTTCCATTGCCAAGATTCTCTAAGCTCTNGCCTACATCTAGGATCATAATAGTACAGCAAAGAGAAAAATTCAAAGGATTACAGCTCTATACTAATTTTGTCTTGTGCTTCTCCTCAGGTTTTTATCTAAGACTTTATTTCCACAATGCACAAATCAGGGCACTTACCTACAATTTGCCCTTCTGTTTTCTAGAGCAAGAAAAATCATCGTTCTTTCAACTACTTTTTAAATATCCTCTGGTTCTTCGAAGTGATTAAGTTCTGGCATTGATTTTTCTCATGATTTGTGTTCACTGCTGTAGGGTGATGACCCAAATGAATAGCACCAAAAATATAATTAGTAAGGAGAGATGGTAAAGAGACACCTAATAATACGGGAAGTGTTCACCTGTCTCCAAAGATTTTCACCAATGGAACTCCACAAGGGAGGGATCTCCAAGAAGAAGCCCTTCCCCAGGGGTGATCAGCCCTTAAATGGGGTCTAGGAGAGGTGGAGTCAGACTTGCCTTCACCTGTGCTCCTGCAGCTGACTCAGTGCTCGCCTCAGGTGATCAATCAGTGGTTCAGGCCACGATTCAGCAGCTCCCATACAACTGCACATAACTGTATCCTGTCTCTAAATGACAGAATCTTAGGAAAATAGATTTGTAATCTCTGTAACACTGCCTTGCACAACTCCTGCGCATGTGCATTTCCCCTCAGTCAGAAGTCTACTGTTCACTTCCAAGTCTTAAATGAGACCGCAGTAATAAAGACAAAGTGTAATCTACAGGAATTTATAATTAGCCACAGGTAATTCTTCCCTTTTTTTTTTTTGTTTGTTTTAATCATGATCCACAGTTGTTAATATGAGATGTAAAAGGAATTGCTTTTTTAAGTTATATGAGAGACAAAACATTTAGAATGGAAATAGTAGCTGGAATTTTTGCAGCACTATGTGTTGCCTTTTCCATCCACAGTGTGGCCACATAAACCATTGTGCTGGTAAAGATGTGGAAACTGGGAATGGAAAATAATTGTAATAGACAAAGACAACACTGCTGCACAAAATTTGCACCCAAAAAGGATGTGATTATACAGACAACACTGCATATGTGGGAGATATATAACTATAACCATAACAGCTTACTTAGCAACTAAGAAAGTGGTAAGTCTCTGACTTTCACACAGCCATGAAAAAGCATGGTATGAGTGTGTCTGCATGAATTTAAACTTTATTTAAAGCTTTACTGAGATATTGGGTGATTCTTGTGCCTAGACACTTTCTAACTGACAAGTTGTTTAGTACAGATGTACTAAAAGTGTGAAAACCTTTCCCTCCCTTTACCTGTAACACACAGCCCTTGGCAAAGACACTTTGCATGGAATCAGTTTAAGTACTTCTTTCCATTGCCAAGATTCTCTAAGCTCTTTCTGTTTCTTAGCGTTGCTCATATCCTACTGGACTGTTTTCGTGAATCCATTTTGTTTCTGACCATGCTTATCCTTCATAATACCTATATGCATTCACAGCACACCCTGAAGCACCAATACTTCCTTTCATTATAATGCTGTTGCGAATAGTTCTACTCTTGTTACCTAACTTTAGCTTTCCACCTCCTGCAGTGTATCATTACACAGAAATCTATCTTACAGAGTACAAGTACTTCTCTCAACTTGTATGATCCAACATTTTAAGTATTCAGTCAAAATTGAATATTACAACTTCTACAGGTTTCTTATTAACCTATACTCCACAAACTGATTTTTTTAGATAAATGAGACAAAGATACATTAGATTTAATTTACTTAAAGTACTGATCTGTCATAAAGATAATTAAATGTAACTCCTTATACGACTACCAGGAGAGCAGCCAAAATACACAACTATTTTAAATGTCTTTCTGGATATCATTAAACTAGTGCTTGAAATGTACATAACATCTATAAACTTGAATTAAAGACAGTAGATTCCTGTGACTTTTTATGTTAGCTGAATTTTTGGCCACAAAAAAGCCCCAAAACAGTACACTGAAGTTCTTTCTGTTTGAAAATCAAAATTATCATGACTTCACAGCTATTTCTAGTATTTTTGAATTTTAAGCTGTTCAGAAACTGCTGTCTTCAAACAGTTCTGCAGTGTTTGATTCTTCAAGAGGCAATCACAGTAGCCTCAACAGACAGCAGCAATTAACAAATGTCCCTTTGTCTAAACCCATCTCTTCCCATGCCAAGACAGCTGACAAGACAGGGTCTGAATTGAGGGTTAAGAGTGTCTGTGGGCATCTTCCACTTCAAATTAGTAAACCAAGCCCAATTTCCAAACTCCATTCCAACCACAAGCAAGCTCAATTACCATTTAAACTTCAGTACATTTTGTAACCACAGAATTAGAAACATTTACTCAGAATTGTTTATTTTAACCAAAGACAAATAACTTGTCCCTGGTTTGAAAAATAAGGCTATCAATATCAATGTGATACTCTTTCACTTCGCTAGATAACAAACACACTCTGGGGTATCGATTGACTGAGTAAGCACAGCATGTTTCAAAGCCCAAACCTTAAAACCAGTGCCACAGAAAATCTGCTGCAGCTGTGCTGATTGTGCCTTCAGGCTCTGCCAGGCAGCGTATGGACAGCGGCTGATACCGAAGAAAATTTATTTTGAGATGTCAGATAGATAGATAAAATAACAGAAATAGATGGAAAGGAGATGGTGTGAGGTCCCCAGCAAAACAGCTTCTCTCTGCAAGGTCCAGCCATATCCATATAGGTTCCTACCTAGGGGTGATCCAGACTGAAAAGCTCCAGAGAATATGATCTCCTGTAGAAAAAAAGTATTTTCTTAACAGTTTGGTTAATAGCTCACAAGGAAAGGTGGTACCCCAGATTTTACAACTGATATCAGTATTTCTTTTGATACTGATTCAGGAATAAAATTAGCATAGCTTTCTGAGAAGAGAAAGCTTACGCTTACATGGTTTTAACCACAGAATAAAAGTTGGAAGTGGTATGTAATGTAATAACTAATGGTGTTTTGTTATTTGGTCAGGTCTTTTTTTCAGTGAATCAATATAATGTGCTTGTTTTCATTCAGCACATACTATGATCAGTCACTGTCATCAAGAAGTACATTATCAAATCATTTTCTCCCCATCAGATACTCACAGATCTATTAGCAAGCTGGAAAAAATCCCCTTTCCCCTCCTTTGCCACAGGCAGGTATGGAAGCAAATAGCAGTGACATAATTTAAGATCAGAATATGTATTATCTACCAGTTGCTACTATTTATGGATCATTTTCTTGATCACACCCAGCAGTGCCATTACTATAAGTAGATGCTCTATCATCTTACTTAAATTAATATGGATCTGATCTTAGATAACTGGGGAGCTTTTCAAAGAGTTTTCAGGCTCTGTTGTCAAGCCTTTAATCTGAACCAGTAAGAATAAGAGCGTGGAAAAAAAAACCCAAATGCGTCATTTAGTACCAGAGAAAACAGAAGAAAACCGTAATTTATCAACAGTTTCAGAATATGCATAGATCTAAGATTTGCTTTGCTTTATGTCAGCCATTTCAAGTAGATGATTTTAAAAAGAAAGTGTTAGGTTATACCAAGTGAAATGAGTTAAACGAAAAATGACACCTTATTTATTTCCAATACATGCACAGAATGATTTCAACAGAAGGTATATTCTCAGATAAATAATGTTTGCATAGATGCATTAGAGAATCCTTATTAAACTGGATTTCAGAAAAAGAACAACACAATGAAAAAAAAAGCTAAAAACCTACTCCTACTATTATTCAAGGTATTTATGTAAAAAGCAGAGGCCAAATATATTTGATCGTAGGATCATAAGATAATAACAAGTAAAGCTAATCAAGAAGAAAAGAGCTATTAATATGGTAAAAAGAATATCAAAATATCTTCTTAATAAGATGAATTCTCCAAAATTCCAGAAAGTGAAAGTAATGGATTTTTCCTACCAGCAATGGAGTTAGGAAAAATGACTGATTAAAACCCAAATAACTTGATCCCAGACTCTGATGGTTTGATTAGCGTGTGTAGTTTTACAATAACAATGAAAAAAACAAAAATTAACTATTTACAGATTGCTAGTGCATTGCATAACAGTGCTTTTCAAATACTGCCACTGGCTGTAGTATCCTGTCTTAAAACAATAACTGGGCTTCAATTCCCGAGAAGTTTGTCTCACTCCACAAATCATTTTATAACTTTTTCACACTTCTTAAGTAATTTTTAGCATTGAAAATTTCTAGCATCTACATGTGCACATAGGCCTTGAAAGTTACTCCATGTTAGTTGAACTGAACAGAAAATGTAAAGGTGATTGTAGAAGTAAAAGGAAGATACTATAATGGTAACTGTTTTATTTTTGAGACATCCCTCAGAGTTGGCACTTTTTAATCTTCTATAATTATATGAACACAGAAGGAATCAGAAAAGTAAAAAACCTATACTTGCATGTCCAATTTCACAAACAAGCAATTCTAGATGCATTTGGAATGTTGAGTTTCCTAGCATCTAAGTTTAATTTTCTTTTGCTGTGCAATTTAATTTTAGCCTATTTCAATACTTTAGTGAGTTGTGTTACTCCTTTTCAACTGATTAGAGTTATTCCTAAGTGGCTCTCAGTAAGGATGAGAATCAGAGTGAAAAGGATGAAGTGCATGTCAGCCAAGGAGATGAGACAGTAAAATATTATGCATTAAAAATTACTTAAAGATGAAGACAGACTTAACACTAGACCTTCGCTTTTGCTTTATGTTGTTCTCAGAAATTGAATAAATTATGGAATGCTTTATTTTACTCTTTCTTGGAACTAAACTCATATCGTTAGCAGAGGAAATCCACTATAATTTGAAAGAGATGAGCCAACTAGCGAAATCAGTTGGTGGACTCAGTCTTCCAAAGGACAGATACACTTAAAATACTTCTATTACACTAAGAATTTCCTATTATATTTTGGTAAGAAGAGCACTGACTAGAAGGTCAGTGTACCCTTGATCAGAGAGAATACACATCATCAAGCTGCTTGGGAAGCACAAAGCTCCATCCTATAGCTTGTGGGTAGACCAAAACAACTCTTGAGTTACGTCCCGCTTCTGGATTAGCATTATTATTGAGTGATGATTCATTTAGAAGTCTTTTCCCAAACTGCTGCTTATCGTTACTGAGAACACAAATACTTAGCTCAGCAAAGCTAAAGTACAGAAACTTGCTGACGTTCATTCTTTAAATTTCCAGTACTTGAGACAAAAGCTAGAGTTGATTTGCATCCTCAGCTACAGAGAGCTATCAGAACTGGCTGAATACTGTTGCACCAAGTTCCTGCGTCAGCTGGGGTTTGTAGAAAGCACTTTAGATCTAGTTCTTCACATTGACCTTTTCCATTCCAGAATAGAACATTTTTTCCCCACAGTCTGATGGAAGGGAATGCAGTTTATACAAAAATACAGTGTGAAGCTTTATCGTTTTCATACAGAACGCAATTTCTGTGGATGATTGCTGTGCTGTCTTGTCATCTACTCACTTTTTTCTAATTATCAATTTGTACATGGGAAATATATTTTGTAGAAGAAAGTCACTTATTAAAAGGTGGAACTTTTCAGAACCATGAGAGCGGTGTGCTTGGTTGCACAAAATAGGGCAGAAAAGTATATTTTAGAAGTCAGAGCTTCAGGCAGCATACTTCAAAGCAGTGGGACTTAGCTGAATACTGTTTGACCTGTTAGTTTGAGCTCTGAGTACCAGGATTTGATAGTTGGACAAAGTTCCTCAAATTGGCAGGGGTAAGCTTGCATAAACACATCTGTTTGACTGCAAGCTATGTTTAGGACTGGTGTCTGGAACTAGAAGGATACAGCACTAAACTCTTGACCTTTTCACCTATTTTCAAATGGCTGAATTTGTATCCACATCATACCTTTTTTTGTTTGTTCATTTCTGCAATGATAAGCCTTCTTACTTGTGTGGCAATCTTGTTCCTAATTTTTTTTTTTACTTTATTTACATGCTGTGTTCCATATTAAGTTCAGCCAGTGCCCTTGTTATTGTAAGAACACATTTCCAAGCTATCAGTCTTCTCAGATGTTTACACAACTGTCATTAGAAAGTTTGTAATGAACTTCCACCACAAAAATTTGTTTTACATTTTTTACCTATAGAACTTCTTTTTATACCTCCTTCTTTAGTCCATCCAGCTGCATCAATGCTTTGTCTTTCATTTTTGATGTTTATGTCAAGCAGTTTGAGTTGCACATTTTGCCACAGGTACATATGTACCTTCTATTCACACTTGGGTTTAGTCTTCACCTGCCTCACAGAGTACACCCAGTAAGATATTCTTTTGTAGTATGCTGTATCACTCTCTTGGGAAGATTAAGAAGTAGAAAAAGCAATGTGAAACTTTAATTTTCTAGCACTCACCCTCCTGACAAAGAGTTATACAGGAAATGTTTGAAACTATCAGTTATATAGGAATACATATATTTTTTTCTTTTTTAGAACTTCAGTAGCCTAAATTTGTCTATACAGGATGCAGTCCAGGCCACAACTTTCACTCTGACTTGTAACCATCCACCCTATTGAGTTGTTAGTAGGTCCCTGGCACAACTTCCCCTTCCGCTTCTCATTATTCTTCCAAACGGTACCCAGATGTATTTCAGCAGACAAAAAGGTTAACAAACATCCTGGAAGGTAGCATAGGATAAGATACCTTAATCCAGTAAGCAAGAGGAAGAAAACTTTCAGGTATAATTTGTGCTGAGATACTTGTCCACAGGGGACAGAACAGCCATAAGTACAGACATAGTTTCCCAATGCACAGCAAAGAAACATTTCTTTTTATAAGAAGACAAATCAGTTTTCTAGCAGCCTGTTTAGCTAAACTGTCAAGGAAGGTGCTGCACTACTTAAAAAAGGGGTGGCAGAAATAGGGAACAAATCTGTTTTTACTGAATGCACATACTATCAAATATAGGGATTGTGTAATAAAGTAAATTCTGTATCTCAGTACTAGCAATCCATGTAGTAAAGTATTCCTTTTATTAATACAACTTCAACCTGTTTGGTAGCTTCTGAAATCCAGAGGGAATGCTGGATAAGGCAAACTACAGTTTTTGCTTATAGCATCTCTTTATGATTACAGGAGCAAAAAACAAACAGGTGTGGGGAACGTTCAATTACTGGAAAATCTATTGCATTTTCACAGTGCTGGGAACTCAGAAGCAAGCTGTACTGATTGTTTAAGTACAGACATTTTGAGAGAGAAAGCCCACCTTGGACACCAGGTAGCATCTGCTGTGAGCATGAGTGACACTAGAGGTCAACATGGGAGCATCTACATTAGCATTTTAGCCTGGGCCAGGAACATGCTTTCAAGTGCCCTATACTGCTAAAGCCCACAAGACTGAACAGGCTCAGAGTTTGCATATTCAAAGATTTTTTTGAGAGAGAACTAAACAAAAGATGCCACTAGTGGCTGTTCAAACCACATTCCCAAAACAGATCTAATCTGAAATAAGCACCCAGGGCTCCTGTGTTATGAATGTGGGGTGCACTCTTTGGATTTGATTTCTTCCTGTTGGACTACTTGCTGACATAGTTACTGATTTTATCTGTATCAAAAGTAGACACAGAGAACCACCTTATCAGGTGAGAAAACCCACTCCATATTCCATTGTATGCAGGCACACGCAAAGAGAATAATGTAAAATACAACTTTACAAAACTAAAGCGTATTCAAATAAGCAGAAATATTGTAACATTCAAAAACACAGTTGGTGGCTGGTAGTCATTCCAGAACATTTCACCTAGCGTACACAAATCTCTGGCTAAAAAGATGTCCATAAAGATCTAACAGTATCTATACGACTACTGTAAAGCAAACAAAAAGTTGGATCGCATTTAGTAGAGCAGCTTAAAAAAAAAAGAAAGAAAAACGAGAAGTTGAGTAATAAGAGTAAAGGTTTGAAACAAAAGACTGTAGAAAATCTGAAGGAAAAGTAAAAGGGAATTTAGATAAGCTTGAATGTAAACAATGTTTAAAATACGAATTTGAAAGAGGTAAAGTTTGAGAAATAAAGTGAGCTTCCTAGGAAATCAACTACTATATGAAGTACAGAGATTTTATATGTCACATCTTCCCCTCATTCTCTGAATTAGGCATGCTACAACTGCTTATAATGTGTACCCTAAGGCCACAGGATAGAAAAATGCATGAAGGTTGCTGCTGAGTGAAAAATAACCCAAAAGATGATATGAAAGATATGCATGGAACTCCGGGAAAGGTACACTGAGAAAGTCAAGAAATGAAAGGGAATTGCTAAAGTAAGAATTACTAAAAGACGTGCTGAGTCTGGCTACATTTTGGTATCAGCTGTAAAATCTAACAGTTCTTCAGGCAAATCAGTAGGGAGAGAACACAGTAGGAAGCAACAATATACATTAAAGAGAATGTAATTAAAGATTAGTTATTGCTGAAAAACTAAACGATACTTCACCTCAGCTACCAGTGATCAGGTAATCTACACATGAGTGCTGAAGGACACAGAATGTAAAATCACAAATCCAACAGGAAGTATTTTCATTCTAAATCTATCAAGATAGAGTGATAGAAGAAAAGAAAATGAAAATATCTCTGTGTAGGGTGAATAACCCAGAAGAGTAGTATTCAGAGAAAATAGTGAAGAAGATGGTATATTTTGCTAGGATTATCTGGATGGTAAACAGACAACCAGTAAATAAAGAGAGGCTCACCTTTTGCAGATGGTCAAGGTTCACTGATAACTCCACAGGGGAAGGATCTCCAGCAAGAGATCCTTCCCCAGTGGTGGTCTCAGCCCTTAAATGCAGCCTGGGAGAGGTGGAGCCAGACTCCACCCTTCCCAGTCACACAGGTACATTGCCTTCACCTGTGCTCCTGCAGCTGACTCAGTGCTCATCCCAGGTGATCCATCAGTGGTTCAGGCCACGATTCAGCATTTCCCATACACTATGGTATTACAGTATTCTTCTACTGGTGGGGCAGCTGATTTTAAGAACAACTTATTCTTTGTATTTCATTTACCATTGGAAAGTATTAAGTAGGAATTCTTCCTATATTGAGACTGAAAATGAATTTTAAGAGGACCTGGTAAGAGGAAGAGCCTTGCTTTTCATTTTATCCAGTGTTCATACTGGATGCAAACTATTACTGCAAGAGATCCAAGATGACTTGCGTTGCTGTGAGTTGCATTTCTTAGTTAATAAATCCTATTAAGTTGTCTATTAACACAAAGTAGAGCCTCATATTTACATAAATGTCAGTTTACTTGGATTTTGTATGTATCAAGTTTTTCCTGCAGAATGTTATTTTAATCCACGGCCTCTCTAGACAACAGTGCCAGGGGTCTCACTGTCCTTGCAGTGAAGAATTTCTTCCTAACAACTAACTTAAATTTCCCCTCTTTTATTTTAAAGTCATTATTCCATTATACCATTTACAGAATAAAAAAAAAATAATTAACATTAGAGTTGTTTCATTGCTGAATAACAGAGGAAAACTGTCAGTGCAGCAAGAAATATGTAACATTTGTATTCTGTGTTTGTGCTGGAAGAAAAAGAAGTTGTACCAATCTCCCCTGAATGAATACTTTTGACCATAAGATACAGAAAAAGGTTAAAATATGGCAACAAAACCTACACTTTTTAAACAAGATAGTATGAAGATTTTGTATTTATAAGTTTTCTAAAACAAGTGAAGGAATACAGCGGTGCACTGATAATGATTTTCTTTTTCATTACTCATTTTTCATTTGTTCTTGAAATACTAAGGAAACTTCATGAGACTGAAAGAAAACAGATCTTGTGCCAGTGCTTTAAAGGGCAAATGAGACAACCTGGATAATTAAAATCCCATAAGCTGGGCATCAGTCCTAGGAAAATAACGGAATATATCCTACAAGTCTCAATTAATGAAGGATTAAAGAAGCAGTACAGAATTAATGCCTGTCAATATGACTTTTCTTTGGAAAACAGAACTTGCCAAGCTGGCATGGTATCTTTGAAGAGATCGCAGGAACCAGGTGCCATTCTGTGCTGCCTACTTCCAGAGAAGAGTCTTGATGACAATGAAATTCCCTGAAGAGTGAGCTTGTCTTTGAAGTGAGATTATACATCAGCATGACATAAAACACCTGCCCACCACTTTTACTGGGCATGTAGTGTTTAATTGTGGTATACTTTTTCCAAGAACTATTTATCTTTCTTACATTCCTGGCATGCAAATGACAAGCTACTATTAAACACAATTATTCAAACCTAATAGCAAAGAAAAGTTGTTTGAAGAAACGTTCCTAAATCTCATTTATAGCAGAAAACTATTGCTTTGGTCTTAGTCTGAAAGGAGCTGAGTTTGAGATTCATTTCCTACCCATTATGATGATCTACTTACTGAATCATTATCATAAGAACTTCTGCTTCTTTGCAAAGACCAAGATGCAAATTCTTGCAACTTCCACAAGTTTATGATGTTTTTCAGCTGATATTCTTTCAGCAATCCCAGCAGACCTAATTTAATTTCTAATCTTTTCACCATGCTTAACACACTATTCTAAATTATTTTGCATCTGTACTCAGAGGGAGTATTGCCTGATTTTTACTTATAAAGCTCTCTCTTTTCATTCCCATTGTTTCCAATGCAAAAGGAATGAAGCTAACTGCATAGAGCAATTCAGTGATCAGCTGCTTTCAGTCCATACCATATTTCAATAACAATATGGAATATATTGTAGACTTGACATATTTCATGCTCATAGCACAGAGAAGCGTGTACTGTACTTCACCTGTGACTTTGAGAGCAGGGCAGAAAGCCAATTGTTTCCAGACAGCCCAGTGAAATATCTGAGTGCACAAGTTCAAAGGTATAGAAAAAGTGTCAATTTGTGTTTTTTTAATCACATTTTCTTCTATTTTGGCAAAGAATATAAAATTTAAGAATTTCAGCTAACATTAAAATTCTACAATTTTAACAATCAGAAAGGCAATAGGTACAAACAACAATAGATGCTCTCATGTTTTACTGAACACATAGTGTAAGATTTCAAAATTTCACGTCAGAAAATGTTAAGATGTTTCCGTTGATATTCTTTTAGTACTTCCAGATTTGGTAATGTTTTTACTCTTATTAAAACAATTTTTTCTTAATTTTAATTTCCTTCGACTGATCAAAGCACTATTTTCTTGTCACGTCTTAAAACAATCTTGTGATTTAGTGAATTTGCTTTCTACACAGTATCTTAAAAAGACCTTTAAGGATTTGTGAGCAACAGATTTGATTATTTTCTTTTTACAAAACCACTGCATATGCCTAAAGAAGATGTAAAACTTTTCATGTTTTAGAACTTCACATAATCTCCCTCCCCAGAATTTTCTTCAGATTTGGATACAAAAATGCACAGCTCAAATGTAATGCAGAGTTGCCACGATAGAGCCAAGAAATTAAATCCTTGTTTCTTCCAAAGCCCTTTGAGGAGCTAAACAACTATTCTCCCATTATTCTACAGGATGATTTTGTTCTCTCCAAATATGCTGTCTGATTTTGCATCTATTTTGGGAAATGGAAGAGGAAGTATAGCCTTTCCAAATAGTGCTTGGTTATCTAGAGCAGTGTCTTTGATGCCTCATTCCTTAGTTCTTTATGTTTTGGTATTATAAAAGCAACCTTTTCACCTCCTCTTCTGCTCATCCCTTAAAATCTATTTCATTTTACCTCAGCTTCCATTATAAGCAAGGAAATTAAAATAATTATGAAATTTTATAAACATCTCCAGATACTTACTCCTCTGGAATTATCCCATCCAGTGTATTTCAATTTTATTCCATTCCATCCAGTTTATACATATACTTTAGTGCACGTACTAGAAGTAAAAGAAGTATGCCTGTGCAGTATACAATGGCACACAAAATGACAATGTTCATGAATGAATAATACTATGCATAAATTTTAGGGTATTTTCTGTGCAATGCCAGGAAGTTCTGAGTCAATACATCAGAGAACCAAAACACATCAATGGTTAATTTAAAACTGCCCACATTTGTAGAGAACACTAATTATATTCTGAGAGCTCATGTATAATGAGCTTTTAATTAGAGAGTATGTCCTCATACTGTAATTCTTAAAAGGAGAGAAATTATGGGACGCTAGGTAATTCCCAAAATAGCATGCTTTAGTGTTCATATCTTTCTTTAATTTTACTTGAAATGTAAAGACTACTTGCCTGAAGTCATTATTGGTTTACTTATGGCAGTTGAAGCACAGGATAATGGAGAATTCTATTTCATTTTTAAATTACCTAACATGTACATGGGCTATCCCACTAACAGATGTCTCCTCTACAGTTTAGTGAAAGGGCAACAGAGGAAACATTACCTCTATAAACAAGAGCTTAATACATTATATGACTGCCTCAGACTGGGAGATGACTGACCAATTTTCCTTCCATCATTTGTATAATTAGTCATTCTCCCATACAGTAAGAAAATAAAACACAACATACTGCTTTACAAAATTTCTGAATACAACTCTGTATAAGAGCTTTCATGGTACTTCACAGCATCATCCAACATGAGAAAGAGTGTTTACTTGGATAGTGTCCAGTAAAATCTTATCAATAAGCCTATTTTTATTTTTTTTAATTCAGCAGCTCAGCTTTATTTAATTCTCCTATTTCTAATATTGCACAAACACACTGCTGTATAACACATTACCATCTAGGCTTCCTCTGCTTGTCCAGATACATCACATTTGTCGTTATTAGAATTCAACAAGAACTTAAACTGATTACCTGGTTTACTTTCATTTGGTTTACACTGAACTTCTTCAACACATTCTGCAGGAAACCATCCAATATGTCCTCGGGTGCTGCCTTCCCAGAATCCACCTTCTCCAATGCTTAGAACTAAATATAGAGAGACATAGGAAGCATTAGACTTCTTTCTCTTCTGATGTGAAAACTAAGATTATTTAAACAGCTTTTCAATAATAATTGAATATCATGTTCCTAAGAGCAAACGCTGTTCAATAATTCTAGTGCTCCAGAAGTGAGCAAAGAGCAAACTTTAAACATAACTCTCTCTAATCAGCCTTCAAAACCCTGCCCAAAACTATTTCTGACAGAAGTTTCTTTGGCCCTTACACAACCCCTTCAATTTTCAGTTTTTGCATTGGTGTTTTAGTCAAGGATAAATGCATCATCATATTAACACCAAAAATGTGTCTTGCCTATTCAAACTAAGCTGAAGTGATGAATGCATTGTAAAACTGAATCTACACTGAAACAGGATTTTCATATGTATGTATATAGAGAGAATAACATCTCAAATGTTATGTACTTCCTAAGGAAACACGCCAATTTATTTAGTGGGTAGTTCCAGAGATGTGTAATATAGGTCAAGTAATACGATTTAATAGCTTAAGTATGCAGCAACAAATTCTTGAACATCCCATAGGTGCACTACACGATATACATGCCTTTTGATATATTTCAATGACCTTTCCCAGCATAAAATAAAAAAACAGGGACAGAATAAGTTTTCAATGAAAGAAAAAGCTTTAGTTCTAGTTATCGAGGATTGTAATAATTGCAAAATAATAATGCATATTTTTACTTCTAAGCAACGGGAGGTGAGACTCTTCCTAATCACTGTATTAATAATATATGTTGAAAGAACATATATTTTGAATAGAACATACCTATTGTTTTAATGGAATACATATGATATAATAGACTTATAAAACCATGGGTAGCTCTTCAAAATCAGTTGACTGGGAACGTAGCTCAGTCATACAACAAATGTCTTCAGAGTACGTCTGTGCAAAACAGAACATTCAGTGTGGGGGCCCCTGAGCTACCAAAAATAAGCCCATGGAAGTTGAGGCAGCACAGCTCCATTAGCAGTGTGGCTGCTAAACCAGCCAAGCTAATTGGCGCTGCTGAAAATCAAGGCCAGTTAGCACAAGCTCATCTCTTCACTAATGTATGCATATGGTTTTCAGGACCCAGAATAAGATCTCTGCAGAGTACTGTAGTATGGTAGGGATATTAACTTGCTCAGAGACATTTTGAAGATCTCCAGCATGAGCACTTCTTACTCTGTTAAAATGTGCCTTATTAGGCTTTAAAACTGTAGTCCCAGAGCTTGACTGCAATTGAATGCTGTATCAGCGAAACTGCTGTGACTCAATGGCTTTGAATTTGAAGCTGATTTGCACTACTATGGACTCAGATGAAAATCAAATCAATACTAGGGAAAAAATAAAAAAGCGTGTCCTGAGAACACTAAAGGAATAGTAAGAAGCCTGGTCTGACAAATCAGGAGCTGTAAAAACAGTATTTGAAATTAAATGTTTACCTCATTTGTCACTGATGCAATCCTAAGATATTTGTGGTGTTGCTTTTGAAGCATGGGCGACTATTAACAGAAATATTTGAGAGAAAAATATTTTTAAATGTGTCAATTTTTAGTTTTTTAATATATCATATTCAGTTGTGCAGACTCCTTTAACTGCTTATTTACAAATCACTTTCAATGAGAAGTACATTTTAAACCCAAGAAAACATCCATTAAAGCAAAACGTTACACTCGGGTGAGTTTCAGAAATACTGTTTATCAAGCACTTCTCAGACTTCGTGCATTTGAGGAAACTACACCTGCGCAGAAGGTTAAAGGCTAATGGGGAAGGGCACTGACCTTGGAAGACACTAACTACTCCACAGTGAGAACGAAGACAAAAATTTTTTAGGATGATTTCTGTTTCAGTTACCTAAGACCTATTGCTACTGTTTAGATAAGTAGAGAAAATATTGCATCTCTACATTTACATGCAAGTTAAAATAAAAAACCTGATCCGTGCTTTAACGCTATGAATAAGATAAATCATAGATGATACATAATACAAATTCAGGGTACAATTAATGACAAATGTGTTTATAAATTTCAACTATTCTTGAAAAGTTTTGTTTACTACTACACAAAATCAATCTCAGAACTCAGTGTTACCAAAAACAGAAGCCTGTTCATTCATTCAGTGTATACAGGGTATTCATCAACATTCAACATACTTTTAACAATGTATCCCCTGTTCACATAAGAATAGTGTATTTCTCGCATATGAGATAAGCAAGTAGGAAAGCATAATTAATAACATACATATCAATATTACAACTATTGTAGCATCCTGTCATACACTGATTTAGCTGCAAATAACACATGTGAGTCCAGGCTTCCATTCAGCTGAAACTGCAAAATGTGACAGTAATAGATACCTGTTGAAGAGAGTTCAGAACTGATTCTAAGTCCTAATTTCACAAACTGGTAAGATAAAGAGAACAGGAACTACTTAGCAATTAAGAAAATGTTCTCTAACTCCATATTTTATTAATGGCAGAAATGCTCTAAATTACACTGATATTTCAATCTCCAGAAAGAATCTGCACTGTCAGACAGAAGTTGGGATTCTCACACCTGTAATTTCATGAGTTTACAGTAGTAGCAGCTGATAAAACATCTAAGTCAAGATGAGAAAAAGAATGTGTTTTATTAGTCCATCTGTGAATGCAAGGAAAAAAGAGGTCACTAGAAAGCAAAAGCTTTCCCATTATTGCATGGATTATTAAATATCAGCAATTACTAACAGCAAAAGGGAAGTAAATATCCTTAGACCTACCTGAAGACATAACATCTATGGAAAAGAGGTAGAAGAGAAAAGGTACTGCTAAATGAGGTACTGCTAAAATGCAGCCTCCATTCTTGTTCAAGTTTTTTAAAGATTAAATCTATAAATAAAATTATTATTATTAAAAAATACTGCATTATGGATACCAAGAAGAAGAAAACCCAATGCAACTGCAAGAGGCAAATGTGGAGAAGCCAGGGTTGCAGCCAATGTACTGAGATGAGACAAATTATGGGGGAGATGGAGGAGAAGCACATACTACCTAATACTAAAAATCTGGGATAAAGATGTAGGTTCTGCATTATCAAAGAACTTGAAATAGTTTTTTCAATAAATCTCAGGCAGTGCCATTAACAAGAAATTCTACAGAAGGAGACAAAAATAAAATAAACTCTGTATCTATAAAAACGGGCAATGTTTCATGTATTCCAATGTAGATAGCTGGGAACCTAAAGTATAAATTATATGTATGTGTAAACTTTCGAAACTATTCACACTTTTTTTAAATGAGGGTTTAATCTCTGTCTTTTCCTTCTCACAACAGTGCTTAAGAAATATGCTGTAACAGATAATTTGGTACCAGCAAGAGACTTCCTAGTCAACATTTTCCCTTCTGAAGGACGTAACAATGGTAAATCAAAGGATAACTTTCCCAAAATTAATAATTAGACTTTACCATTTCAAGTATTTTTTTTCTTTCTGCTTTTTGTAAAAACAAAAGATGTAGTTGCTACGGCAAGAGCAGGCCAGAGTCTCTTTATACACAATATGAATTGCAAAAAGAATGTGAAATTTTAAGAATAAAATTAAGGCTCTAGTAACACTGTGAATTCCGGTACGACTTTTCACAACAAAACTACAGTTTAAAATAAGAATGATATTTAATTACATGAACAAAAGTACACATTGAAATTGGACAAAGATGAAGCAGTTGAATAACATGAAAACATGCATAAGCAGATCCTATCAGGATCTTATATTTTAACGTCATTAAAATATTATACCTAATACCAGCCAGATTCTGCTTTGCCAGAGTCCAAAAAAATGGCAAAGCATTTATATACAGTACCAATCTGTCATAGGGTATTTAAACTGCAGTAACTTCTCTCTTTATATTAACAATATAACAAGCTCATCTCAAACTAAATTACACAACATATGATCAAAAATTCAGATAAATCAAAACACACAAAAATATATTCTTCCTCCCTTCATTATAAAGTTATACCTCCCTTCATTATGATACTGTCATATAAATAGGGAGTGAGAATACTTTTCCATCCACTGACAACACTGAATTTCTTTCTGAAATTCTTATAATACTGAAGATTCAATTAAAAAATTGCTCTTTTTTGCAAAAAATTTAATGTAATTAAATTACAGCCAAATGCAGGCCATTGTCTATAGATGTTACAGGTTATATGTGAAACTACCTTGCAGTATCTACAACCAGTTTTTGGTGCTAGTATAAATTACACTCATTCATGGGAAAACAAATACTTATCTGGAGAGAGAATGATAGATTTGCTTGAAAAAAAGAAGATCATTTCTACAACTGAGAGAAAAAATGATCACAATGGCAATAGAGTGTAAAGTTGAAAGTAAGCTGAAAAATCTAGCAACAGAACTAGCCTGTGCTGATATAATAACCACCAGACCTGTAAGTAAATGTGTTTGCTAATGACGAGCAGCTGGAGATCTCAGTACTTTTAGTGAGAGGAGGAATTAAGAACACTTTCTACAACAAGTAGAAAGCAGAAAATTTCAGGATTTCCTTCTTCATCTGAATGGAATGACAGTGCCCCTTCCGTTCAAACTGCAGTTTGAACATATCATTTACCTTTAAATCACTGTTCAGTTATTGCTAAAGAGTGCTATTTACTTAATAAAATGTAAAAAGCTTTCATCTGAATTACAGATAGTAAGGTTTGGTGTAAATGTGAGCTATAATAAACAATTTATCTCCTGGATTTTTAGTTTTATATAAACTATTTTTTTTTTTTAATTTTCCGAAGGGCAGAGAACCAAATTATTTCTCTCAGAAATATCTAATTCAGTTTTTTTCTCATTTAGAAATATCAGTTGTTTGATGTAAATAAGCATAATTTTCTGCCCTTTGTAAGGACAGCATCCAAATGATAGATAACTGATACAAGAGGGGTGTTTCATTGCAAAAACAATTCTGCTAAAAAGATGCCTTCAAAAAGTTACAAATTAAAGATGTATTTTCTAAACCTCGCATTGTAGGGGCAACTTTTTTCTCTAAATACATTTCAGTATGAAAAAGTTCCATGCTTAAACTATATTCTGAGATGCAAGTAAAGAGAAAAATGAATTAAGTGTCAGTTATCTTGCAGAATGACTGTTTTCTGCATCTGAAGCGCATCTTGACTCATAATTTACAAGCAAGATAATTGGAGGTCGCGCAAGTTACAACTTACTCTCACTTTCTCTTTTTCTGAAAATCTGGTTTAGTTTAAATTTTACCCCATTTCTTTATGTATCCTTGTTTGTTCCAGAAACATATCCTGCCTGCCCTCCCTGTCATTAATGATGAACAGGATCTGTCTGTTCTGCCTTATGGGCACATCATTTCTGGCTTTAAAATACATGATCAAGTGAGACTGACATATCTTGAGATGAGTGCAAAACTACTAGAAAGGAACTAATTGTCTATAGCACTGATAAAATCATGTTAAGGCCTCCAGCATGCAAACAAGCCCCAGCTGCCATGTAGAAAATGTTCCTGTGCAGTCCACACACAATCTGGAAGGAAAGTCTTGTGTATCCGCAGTTAATGATTTTGCATGATTGACCTGAGCAGATTCAACAGCAGCTCCACAGGCATTTCTTCTAGGGGAGAAGCAAATTCAGCAGCTCTTCCCCATCTCTGCCTCTAGAACTTCACAGAGAACCGAAACTGGGGAAGTAATGTGGATAGAAGATATTCCTCACCTCTAAATTTAACATTTAAACTCCACTTCTGCCTCTAAAATCAATCTGTGATCAGCTGTGACTTCTAGGATTAATCTAATCAAATTTCCTGTGTATCTGAAAACCTACCTTACTGGCCTGTAATTCAACCATTAAATTGTCTGATTTCTTTTAACAGACTAACTGTTAAATCCTGAAAACTTCATGTCTCCCAATTGTGTCCTATCCCCCCTACACCACTAGAGGATGGGAACAGTGAAAGAGTATTAGCTTAAAGTTTTGGCTGCATGTCAGCTGCAGCCACCATGGCCACAATCAATGTCAGGCTAAACCCTGACACACAGCACCTTTTTTTTCCCTTTATCATCTAGGGAAGAAAGCAAGCAATGTTCAAGAAGGGGCCCTGGCTTCAGTGATGCTTGACAACGATGGATTGTTAACAGAGCAATCACTCACTATGCTGAAGCCTACAAATGCAATAACCTGCCCTTAATCCTCTAAATCTGTGGAAAGAGAGCTCAACTGAAATGGAACTGAATGAGCTGTGCTGTTCCAGTTAAGATCTAGCATTGTACACTTTTTCTTCCTCTCTGCTTTTTGAACTACTTCCTATGAAGCTAATATATTTGCTGCTGTTCAGGTGTGTGTCTCAGTTTGAGGAAAGGGGTTTAGAGATAAAAACAGTACATCAAACAATCCTTCTGTACTGATTTGAATATTGAACAAATTAAAATCAAGAAATAATGATAAAAGTTACAGACCTAGAGCTTTCCCCATCCCTGTTGAGGAAGGCATGAGTAGAGCTAAATTTGCTCTTCTCCAGAGAAATGCCCAAACCACAGGTGTGGGGAGTACAGAGCAGTGATAACTAATTTGAGAAGATGCTCCAAACCAACTTAGATCTGAACGATCATAAAACTGTGTCAGATTTCGCTAGTGTGAGAAAATTCTTAGTTCACCTCACTGATATTCCATTACTATAGAATATTTTGGGCCAGTTACTATTGAAGATAATGGGGATTTGAAGATGGTCATACATCCTAACCTCCTTCATGCAGCCTCCTGAGTAAAGCAAGAACTTGCTCATGCAGGAAACAGGCCTTGTGTTTGTCATATCACTCTGATGTACAAGTTAGAAGCTGAATTCTGTCTCCTGCTCTTCAGGTATGAGTGACTGGAAGAAATGAATTAGGTCACTACCTGTGATGAGTCATAACTACTTATGTTAGGAATTTAAAACAAATGGATCAAGCCAGGAGACAGTAAGGAAACTAAAGAGATCAATGAATCTGAGCAAGGTTAATTTCAAGTTAATTTCATCCTTCATATTTTATAGCATAACAATCCTTATGCAAACCTTTTAGGTTAAATTTGGCTGCTTTGCTCATTCAGCCAAGGTGCACTCTGCTGTTGAAGAAACAAAACACATTTATGTAGCTTTTCCCTCTCAGGTATTATATTTACTAATCTAACAAGTGCAAAAGCCCAGGAGAACAACTTTCCTTCTGCCCACGAACACTGTCTGCTGGCAATATTTTCAAGCACAGCAGGTACTTAATATTCTTTCTTTTTCAAAATGACTTACAAGTAGATTTTACAATAAATTAAAATGCTAGTGATATATTTGGATTGCCCTACTGGCTGAGAGCACATTGAAATAGAAGTAGAGTTGCAAGGGTCAGTATTTCTAATGCAGAGAACAGCTAACCTGCTGGTAAAACTGGTGCTTGAGTCACAACTACTGTATGACTTCTGTCTCTCTAACACAAGAGAACATAGTTAGGAGCATACCTTGATTGGGCTAAACTCCTCTTAGATGGACAGACAGCATCTACACTGATCTGACAATCTGAAAAGATTCCTAAAATAGTCTGCGTTGGAACGCAGTTGAGATACCAGAAAAACCTCCCCATTCTTCCAAATGAAGGACACTAGAAAATTTATTCAATCACAGTAACAGAGAAACCAACCATTTTTCAGAGCTGGCCCGCATATTTGCCAAGTGAAACAGAAAAGGTGGCAATACCATGGGAGGCAATAAAAATAAAAAACATAAGCAAAACTTGTTGTAGTTGGAGACCACCCATAAGGACATAGTAGACAGTACTCTGGAACCCAAAAGTATAGATAATCTAGGTTTCAGATATGTTTTAATATAACACTTTCTGAAAAAAAATAATTCATTATTTTGTTTCTAAGGAACCAGAGATTGTCTGTTCGGTGCTGAGCTGCAACCAGAGGTAGCATGTACTACTTTCTACTACAACAAGGTATACTACTAAAGACTTGAATCACAGGCAACCTTCTCAGGGATGCACAGATCCTTCTGTATTTTTTGTCTTCATGACACAGAAAAGTATTCATCCTTCATTCATAAAGTGCTTAGAAGCATTGCCTTAACTATATTTGAGTTTTGCTATAAAAGATGCCAACTGATTTCCTGTTTAAGAATTAAATCTATCAATGCAAAAGATTATTGAAGTAAATTTTGCATGTACTTTACAATGTGTATGTTTTGTGTATCTGTTTAGGCTGAATTAGATTTATTGCAATGGAAATCTAAGCTCATAGCAAAATGAAAAAGAAATATGATAATGTTACAGTGGGGAATTAAGCTAGCTAGCTCTTCATTTATGTTTGAATGAAACCTGTATAAAAGACACAAGGTTTATTTTTACAGCAGCCATGGCTCTTCTTTCATGAGTGGCAGACACACGAATGATGTCAGTGTGTATGACTAACAACTAAAAATAAAGCTGGTATTTTTGTAGAGGCTATGTAATATTCTATTAATACAAGGTTTAGTCCACATTTTCCTTGGATCTTGCTCATTCATGTCTTTTTCTGAATAGTTTCCTTGTGCCATCTACTGTGATCGATTCTCACTCATGCACTTTCAAAGATTTTAGAAAAAAAAATTCTGCATCATCTTCACCTGATAAAAGCACTTCTTGTCAAGAGTTTAGGGATTCACTCACCAGCAGATCCCATCTTATTGTACCAAGATATAAAAGAAAACCTATTAAAAAATTTCCCAATTTATCCCTTCCTCTAACATGTTGTTCTGGGTTATTGCCTTGTGATATCTTTATAGCGATCAGTCTCTCAGGATACTCCGATGAGAACAGTCAGACTGAACAGAGCCTGGTACCCCACAGGAAATTTCTATACAAATCTCCCTGGTAATCCAGAAAAAGCGTCAGGGTGTAGTACAGCTCTCAAGATGTCACGTGAGTGGGGTCAAGAGAAGATTTTTACATTTTAAGTGTGAGACAACAGTGTTTTCAACCATATACAGCGAGTCGCTGTACTGAGTCTCAAACAGTCACATGTACCCCCAAACTAAATAAAATCATTGAATTAATAGGTTATTATGTAACCTGTTCTAAATTCCAGCATTGACTGGATCATGGTCTTGCTAATCAAGTTTCAGGCACAGAAGAACATAGGGTATTCCAGGTACTGCGTGGATCTTCTAGTCATGAAGAATGACATGATAGCCAGCATACAAGAATTACTACGAGATGCGAGTGTTCAATGCCTGTACTCTCAGACAATGGAGTCTATCAATCCTTCCTGTTGGAACTATTTTTTGTTTGTTTGTTTTTTGCACTGATACAAATAATTGTTTTCATCTGAATACAGGCATGAACTGTTGTTTAACTAAATGTAGATCTTTGTCAAATATGATAACTTTGAATCCTTTCTCCACACCATTATCCAACTGAGACCTTTTTAAAGCATCAGCATTATTTCAGATGTATTCTTCATCCTCTACATGACCTTGTGTACATTCTGACATATTTTTAGTGACACTTGAGGAACAACTGACAAGATAACAAGAAATAGGGTTTGATATGCTTCTGAAACTTTTTCCTTTGATGAGTGATTGCAGCCTATGATATGGTTCTAGCATTCCCATGCAAACCACCTTAAATTCCACTCAGCAAGACTTCATCTTAAGTAGGAAAAAGAAAACAACATTTTGCTATGTACATTTTTTTTTTCCAAGCTTTCCTAAAAGGATTGACATGTATAAACATCTCGCTGGACTTTGCTGCATTGAAGTTCTATAAAACACTGTAAAACAAGTGTGCCTGCAAAGCCTATCTCTCTGCTAGCTTTCTATTTCAATGTGCAAATCATATATTTGAAACTGGAGAATCCCTGCAGGGATGATTTGATGTTGGATAGGTAAGCATTGCTTTTTACGAAGTTAATAAATAATTTACAGTTAGTTTCAGTAAACAGATTTTCCCCATTTTCTGTTTCAGCACTTTTAAATGCTTTGGTTAGTGCCCCCATAATATCACTGGTCTTTGTTCTAGTCATCCTATTATAAGGAGATCTGAAAAGTGGTCTAATTTCCCCCTGCATTGTTTTCCAATTATTGTCACAGTAGCTTAGAACCAAGGACTCCTGAACTAATTTAACTATTAAACTCTTCATTGAAATTCCTTGTTTGCTGGATAAATTCTACATATAATCAGACCAAATTCTACTGTAAACAAGTAGCCTTGTAACGAACATCCTAAAAATTTCAGCATCCCGAGGAATGTTTCCACTTCTGTTAGGAAAACAATGAATGTCTGCCTTGTTTTTCTCCAGAACTACCTGGAGTCATTGGAATAAAACACCAGAGACAAGAATCTACTGCCTATGTTCTTCAATACTCCACATGAAGAAAAGTGTTACTGTATCTTCAAATCCAGCAACCCACTTGAACATAGGGATCACGTAGGGATAAAATGTTTCCCAAAGAGTAGTTGATGCTGCTCAGCCATACTCATTCCTTATCTGTTGGCAGCTACTAGGAACCTCTGACGCAGAAAGCTATTTAGTATCACTCATTGTTCCCCAAATTTCTCCTTTTGTAGGAAGCAGCAGTTCTCCCTGGTGGCAATAAACCTCCTGAGATTATGCGCAAGCAAAAACTCCTGGAATATGCATAAGTTTCACTTTTTTGCTATCATTTTCTTTCAGTTCACTAAAAAGTAACTTAATCTATTATCTTTTTCCTGCATCTTTTCAGTGAGAAAAGAATGCTAGACCCCAGGCCTTCACATTTTCAGTATTCTTATGTAAATTATGAAAGTTACATTTACGTTCTATTTGCTTTATGTTTTGCATGACAGTTACTCATAATGTAACTTAACTTTTCTCTAGGTTGTATCCATTCTTTTGACACTCAAAGGCTTTTGTTAACTGATATTATGCATTATTTCTCTTGCATTTATTCTCTTACACTGAATGCTTACAAAACAGGTTCCCAGAAGATGCAAATCTCTGTTCAGTTTTGTTTGAATGTGAAACAAACTCTGCTATTTGTGACTTGTATCTCACTTGATATCTGGCATTCTCAATAAATTCTATAACCTCAGTGTTTTATTTGCCTTTATTAATTTTACTCTAGCTTAGTTAACTCCCATTACTTGTCAACTCCTACAGAGTTTTATTAAGTGTTTCATTAAGTGCTCCTATTGGCTCTCCCAAGTTTCCTTGTGCACCATTAACTTTCACTCATAATCACTGCTTCCAATCAGACAGGGAACAAACCCTCAGAACTGTCAAATCATTACTTCAGCCCTACAGCAAGCACCAGCTCTCCTAAATTTAACCTTTCTCCTCCATCCTTGCATTTAAAATGCATCTTACATGTGTTCTACCTTTAAAGTGCAGCATTCTCAAGATTTAGTCTACACCTCCTGGAGGACTGAGTTAAAAAAAATTAAGATACAAATGGTTTAAGAGTCAACCATATTAAGAAGTATTTTTCTATTTTTAAAAATCTCCCTAATTATTTCCAGCTACTACATTCAGGATCAGAAAAGGGGAATATTTTCCTTTGGAAGGTAAAGAATCTCAGTTGCAGAGAAATTTTCATCTGTTTAACATCTTTATTTAGGATACTGAATTTATTCTTTTTATTTGCCTTCCATAACTGTAATTTTGTTTGAATGTTCTGAGAAGAAGGTATTTCTGTTCTGGTTTTAGTTGGATGCGCAAAACCACAGATTAAACTGCAGTTTACTCTCTTTGAAAGTTTTGTCCTATACACATTTCTCACTCTCTCACCCTTATCTGGGAGTACTGCTTTCAAAGTAATAACATGAACTTTGACTTTGATTTAACTGTATTCTGGGAAAGCTTGGGAAGTGCACCAGTGGTCAGAAATTATACGTGTATCACCATATTTGCTCCCCAGATTATTTACATTGGACTGTATCCTAACTCTCAGGAGGGGACTCTTGCTATTCAACCAGTAAACTGTTCCTTGAGGAAAGGAACAGTGACAGACTTGACCCTATTACTGTTTTCTTCCTGAACATTTTGGATTGCCAACAAATTTACAAACTTTTTATGCGCTAATGTTGTCTTTCTATAATGACTACAGAAGCCAATCACGTTTTGAGTAACATGATGCTATTACTTCATGTTTCTGAATTTTAGTAATACTTCAAAATCAGTTAAAATGGTAGCTGAATATGGATTGACTAGAAAAAAGAACTAGGAGCAAAATACCCTCTAAAGAAACAAAAGCAAAAAAGTAGTTCTATTAAATACGAGACAGATTTTTTCCCAAAATATAAAATAATTTTAAAATAAAATTTCAATGTAGAGAAAAAAATGCTCATTCAAAATAAATTACTCACCTTTTACTCTGTCTCCTTTGTGCAGATGAATTTCCCCTTCTCCTTGAGGTTGATATGGCTTTACGACAATAAAAAGTCTTCCTGGTACAGCACTGTAAAGCTTGCGTTTTGGACCCTGATAATCCAAGGCAGACAGAGCATCCTTGTTGGCACTAGGATTGTAAACGGCACTGGAAATTGAAATTAAAATCATTAACTGGTTATTTAAAATGAACAAAGTTAATCATTTACCATCACACTGGTAATATTAAATTAAGCAGTGAGTAGCATAATGATCTTCCTAATAAGACATCTAACTCTGCAGAAAAAAAAAAAAGCACAACTCTGTTTTCATCTTAAAAGTGTTCTTTACATTCTGGAAATCTTTCTGTTTGAAACACAGTGTGCAACTGGCCATTTTGGCCTAGAAAAGAAAATACAATACTAAAGTTATTAGTTTCTCTACAAATTGAACTTCCACATTTGCAGACCCAGGTTAACTTTAAATTTTCTGTACAATCATACATTATAATCACCATGATTTGTCAGAAAGATTTTTAAGCATTCCTATATACAATATTTGTTGGGAATTGATATCTTCGTAATATTACAATGTTAATTCAACGATCGAGAAAAACTAATTATCAAGTGAACATACTGAAAACTTAAGTTACTTCATCACAATATGGACTAAATAATTAAGCTACTTCATCATTCCGAGGCCTGAAGATAAATACTGGATCTGAATCTATCCTAAGTGTGGCTAGCATATTCTCTAGGAGACCATTACTTATTTGTGGGAATCTCACAAAGACTTCAGAGTGGCCTGTTCAAACAAGTCATATCATTAAAAAAAACCTCATAATCCAGTTAAAATACATAGAGAGAAATTATTGAAAACCACTGAAAAACTATTCAACAGTTGCTTATTTTGGAGAGATCTAAAATACAGCACAAGAGGGAAGTATTAGAGGGTGAAAAACTTGTAGGAGACATCACAAACTTCTGATAACGTACTATTCAAATTTTATTTAAAAAATGTAAAGTATGAAGGTCTTAAAGTCTAGAAATGAATCATTTGTGAGAAAGAAGAATTCCAATAAAGATTTTTAGGAAAAGAGTAGAAAAAGGAAGATGAACAACTGATGATCTAGCATTTCAACGCTCCATACTCCGGTAAGGATAAATAAATGATCTTATGCTGCTATAAACCAAATGAAATACGAGCACTTGTCTTTACTGTTCCCCTTATTTTCTCCTTTCTTATCAGAAACCTTTCCATCCTACTCATCTTCACCACTTGGAATGGTGTCTCCCTTTCACTTCATCCTTTTTCTATGAAAAGGTGCTGAACCATTCTTAAGTCTTTAAAAGTGATGTCTGTAAAGTACTTTGTATCAGAAACCTCAGCTGGTTCACACCATTGTTTAAAGGAAGATGGGAAAAGATGACATTCAATTTTCAGTTTGGTTCCATTTCTTTTTCCTTATAAGTGAAGAAATACTCATAGCTGTAAACAATCCAGATCAATACACTCCTGCTACACTTGCAATTCTTAAATGCATCAAGCTGCATTTTCTGCCTAATCTGGTAACAGCCAGGTAGCAGCATTTTATTCACCCATCACAGAAGCTTTGCACTGAAGAAATCTTCTCATGTGAGACAGTTTTACTAACTGAAATCAGGGCTGCAACTTTGAAGTCATGACTTCTTAAAAAGATCTCCCCTATATGCCCTTGCCCCAGCCTGGGTTCCCATCACAGCAAGACCCATGCCAAGATGAAGCCAGAAGGGGACACGGCGAGTTTATCGTGTATTCCCCTTGCCCAGAAGTAGGTGGCCACACCTGATTGGCATGGAGAGCAGCAGCCCTGTGAGATTACAAACAAACACCTGAGTGACAGGCTGCAATGACCACATGGACCCCCCTTCCAGCATCACTTCCCAGCCTTCACCTCTCCAGCAACAAACTGCTTTCTGAAACCTCATTAACCTCCTGGTGATGCTAACCCTCTGTTGCACTCTGACCTTTTCCACTACCTTGTTCCTTCTGCTGCTGTGGCCCCAAAATTCAATCTGTGGCAATGTCAAAAAGGGCTTCAACATACAAGAGGAGGAACAGCTTCACACTGATGTACTGTTTGCAAATAATTAGCAGAAACAGCAAGGATTCCCACATGAAGCTGATAGTAAGTAGGTGGTCACACTTTGAAACAAAATCTGTGTCATGTGAGCTGCCATTCAAGGCAGCAAAACAGCCCTAAAGCAACAAAAGGCAGTGTCTGTAGGGAGAGATTACTTATTAAATGTAAAGGTAAATAAAACATTTTGAGAGCCTTCAGTTTTCTTAGAGCACTTGTAGGAGCTCTGGATCTCCCTGAAAAAACTATTGCCAGTACACAGTACAGATAGATACTCTGCAGCTGGACAGCTGTGTGTGTAGCTATCATACTGATGCATTAACAGAACAACCAGTATTTTAACCATGCAATTTCAGGGAGGAAATTTGTTTGCACTATCAGTTACACCAGTTTTCAAAACCAGTGGCTCACAGAGAGGGAAAAGTGGCTGAATAAATTGAAACCCAATAAACATCACTCTAATGCTTATTACTATTATTATTTTAAATTTGTTCTCTCCCTCAAAGAAGCGTTTGTACTCCAGGAATGTGGAAGCATGTTATCCCAGGAATATTGAAGAAAGGGCACTTTTAATCCATTCCAGCTGAAGTAGTCACTGAACACAAGATAAATCTTCCCACTTTGTTGACTCCGGCGGCATTCAGTAGAACACACGCACACATTCTGCAAAAACCATCTCGCAGCCACCTACTCACCTGAGTGAAGCCTCCTTACAGACAACAACATGGTTTTAAGTTGATACAGTTCTATGTGAAGAAGTGTCATCCAAATTATAACCAAATGAGTCTTCGCCACTAATGTAATGCAGTTTGCTCTAATGCATGAAACTAGTTGTCTAAGAATTTCTTTCAGGGCTTCTTACCTCTCAGCTAACTTTTCATGCACCACGTTTCTACTCACCGGCAATATTGCTACCAGCACAAATAATGATTATCAGTTTTGGTGCCTACAGCCAAAAAGGGAATAAGAACATGCAGAATGCACGCAGTAACTTCAACTACTTCACATTTTCTTTTACTGACTTGAAAACTTGAATAAACGTCTGGACACTTGCAAATAACAAACAACAACAAAAAAAAGACCTGCATTGTTTCACCATATTCTTACTTTTTCTGCACTGAAAAGTTGATAATTTTTGATATTTGGAAACAAGATGGACAAAGCCTGATATTTTCAAAGGTAGACCAAATTAAATACATTTTGTCAAAGTGTTTAAGCTCTGAACATATCCATCAGCATCCTGTTCAACCTTCCTACATTTTCATAACCCCATGCTTTAATCCCTCTGGCTTATCATCCTGGTGCAACTCCACCAGTTGAACACTTGACAGATGTGTTCTCTGTGTCCTACTCAAAGTGAAGCTGTAACTAATTACCTGTTCACAGGACAGTGGCTTCATAAACATAAAGCCCTCATTTGTGATCAAACCTAGACACAGCCATCGGTTTTATTATATTACTTGCAATATCTACATCACTCTAACTAGTCAGGATTTGCTCTCCAGTGGGACATAGCTGCAGGTTATTTGCAGAGATTGTCTGCTAAATCACATTTAAAATTTGAGAGGAGAGAAAGCAGCAAAGTCTGAGGGTATGTGAAACCCTGCAGTGAGGATAATCGTGACAGGAGCCCACGGCACGTATCACCAACATCTCGAGAAACTCCCTCTGCTCTCAGTCACCCTCCTGTACAGCCCCACTGATTGCCCACACTTATTCCCTCTGATTTCCTGTTGGGTTCAGCACTCATCTGTAGACGAGAAAAACTGAAGTCTCTGCTCCATCACACATAGCAGCTCCAGCACAGGTTTCAAGCACAACCAATCATTTTCTGCAGAGACCAAGAATCTCAGAAATATATTTTATGGTTGCTAAAAATAATAATAATAATAATAATAATAATAGTATTTAACTATTAACCTTGAGAACTTGCACTGTGATTTGGAGCTGATGAGCTTTGCTAAATTTTTTAGTCTGCCTTACTGTTCAAGCTCTGTAGGGAACCATCTCGCACTGACTACCAGGGGTGGGAGGAATTAGAACTTCACATTTGGTCATATTCCACAGTGTAGAGATTATGTTATCCGTACACTATATAGTCTGCAAAATGGTCAGATGATTTTGATAAAAGAACATACCAGTGTAGCCTAACGATATGAGGAATATCTCATATTTTGAGTATGTTCAAAATTCACCTGATGTGCCTGTGCTGCTGCCGTTTGCCATCCTCTCCCAACCTGTTTAGGGATGGTGACCGGCTCCGGGAAGATGGAGTGTAGCTCCCCACAGTTTTTACAGTTCCATTAGGGTTATTCTGCATCTGTTGAAGCAGATGAGGTGAAAGGCTGCGGTGGGAAGACGCAGAAGAGGAGGCTGACCACTCGGGGATGTTGTTGATGTTCAGGTTGTTGTCACTGTTGGAACGAAGCAATATTCGCGGTGCCGCTAAGGTGCTCGGGGGTCTCCGCCTTCTGTTTGAGTAGGTGGGAGCCTCCCTAAAGGGCACTGTGTAAAGAAAGACATCGAGGGTAACTGCAGATGAATTTATCATTTACGTGCACTTACCACCACGTAAAAAGATTTAGCAACATATGGCATTGTTTTTTTTGATTCAGAGACAGAAACTTTACCTTGCCTGCACATTTAATCGAATTAATTATCTTCAAAACATCATTAAAACTGAAAACAACTGGACAACATTAACATGTTTACTGGTTTTAATAAATAGTCAGGCAATGCCAGCGGTCAGAGTCTGCTGAGCAGTTTTAGCTACAGTCTATGAAAAGAAAAACAGCTAATTATCACCAAACTTGACTCTCACACTGTTCAGATTCACTCTGTGTCCTAATGCTCAATCAGAAAGACATTGAATGGGGCTGATCAGTAGGCATTGGTGCATCACCTTCCAAGCCTAAAAAAATTCTGTTTCATCAAGTTCAGGCCTAACCTGAAATCTTTTGTGTTAACAGTCACCTTATCCCCATCTTCCAGGTTAAAAATCAAGGACATAGATTTTTCTTCTGGCAGAACTCTATTACACCTCTTCAATCCCCTGGTATTCCTCCCTTTCTAATCTAGGCATTTCTACTCCATCTATTACTATTGTATATAGAGCATATTACCCCAGGGTAATACACTCGCCTTGTCACGTGCCATGTCCTGGGGAGAACATGACTGCATCCAAAAGCTGCAATATGCTAGTTAATGAAACAGCTGTAACAGAAAACAAAAGCAAGAGCAACACAAACCTAATGCAAACCGAAGACCCTATCCATTCACTGATGTTACTAGTACACTGCTGCAGTCGTATGAGAATTTGGACAAGCAGACACTACATATTCCAGATCTTCATTTCTTACTCTAGTGGGTCAGTTACTTGCAAGTAGAATTACTTAAAAGTCAAATTTCCTAATAAAAGTCACTCAACTCATACTAGAAGTGACAGCACTTTCTAGTTATTTTATAAGGCATTAAGGGACCTGACCCTGGAAACTCATACTTAGCTCAGTCTACATTCATGCTAGTGCTCTTTCTACTTTAAGTGGACTCATGCGGTTTTAGGATTGATTCTACACATATTTATTTACATCTGAAAAATGCATGTTTTTAAATCTGAAAAAGTCACAGTAGAATAACTAAAACAAGGCAGCCAGGTGTTATTCTGAGGACTTTACTGAGTTGTTGTGACTTTCAAAGTTCAAATTTCACTTGGGAAAGAAGCCCCACAAACTATCATCCTACGTCTCCAAAGTGACAGAAAGTGCCATTTGTAAAGTGCCACAAATGTCTACACATTCAATGCCCTTTAAAAACATAGAAAATAACAGAATTAGAATGTGTCTGTCATACGCTGTAAGTAAATGAATTCACATATATTTGAAAATACACAGGAATCAACCTGTCCTTCCTTGACAGAGAGCTTTTAATTGGGAGAACACAGCAAAACTTAAGGTTCCAGAGCAAAACTGAAAGTGTGTTTATAACATAATGGTGGAACTATAAGGAAGAGACTGCTTTATGTAATTTTCACCTGAACTGTTTTATGATTAACCGCGATTCTGAGTATTTCAAAATAGCATCCTTAATATTTCTGAAGAGATAAAACGGTGTCTGGTAAGTAGCTCAACAGCATCAGAACAACCACAGAAAAGAGAACAGAGCGCACAGAGAGGAAAGGCTTTAAACTGATTTCCATGATTTGAAAAGAGGCTGAAACATGAGAAGCAGTTTTTAAAAAATGTCACAGGGATAAAGTTCAATATTTGTACTAGAAACTAACAAATTCTATATAATCTTCATGATATTACAAATCTTTGGTGCTTCACAGCTTTTCGGGGTTTCAAAGCAGCAAAGTATGTCACTGAATGCACCTTAATGCCTCAAATGTCACAGTGAAATCCATGGGCTTGTACTAACTTGAAGAAAATTCACAGCTCTTATTTCCAGAATTAACATCCACTGATATTCTTGTCCATGTCTATGACAAAGATGTGCTGTTTGTGTACTACTATCATAAATTCAGTATTCAGAATATGGCTCTGGATGTGATTTCATTGAAGAGAGGAATCTTTTACAGGTACAAAAAAAAAAAAAATTAGCTACCGTATTAATTTAATTACAGGAGAAATAAGACAAAATCAGAAAGTGTATGGCAGACATGAGGTTGCNTGTACTACTATCATAAATTCAGTATTCAGAATATGGCTCTGGATGTGATTTCATTGAAGAGAGGAATCTTTTACAGGTACAAAAAAAAAAAAATTAGCTACCGTATTAATTTAATTACAGGAGAAATAAGACAGAATCAGAAAGTGTATGGCAGACATAGGTTTGCTACCAGAAGAAGTAGCTTTGTTCCTTTAGGATCATCAAAGTTAGTCTCAGACTTCAGTAAAATTGGGGTCTGACCTTAAGACTCAAGTTTTCTACCCCCAAAAATTGCTAACACCAAGGGAAGGCTGCTGCAGAGCCACAGTTCCATCAAATTAAATGGTGCCCATGGGTTCTGCCCATGTGCTGTCAGCTATGTGTGGTAGTGGCAGCAGGAGGGCAGAAGGTCAGGACAGGAACAGGACAGCAGGAAGCTGTGAGCACCTTTGTGTTGGCAGCCGGAAAAAGCCCTTGGCTGTGCACTAGCTCCCACTGAAAAGTGGTGTGTTGTATGTATGCATGCTCACTAGGTATCATATTAAATTCACACTTTTTCTTTTAAATATCAGAAAGGTGTTTTAAATTTAGGAGTCACCTTTTGATTTACTATTAACATTCTACTCTTAAGGACAGAGCTGCATGCAAAATGAGTCTTTACTACAGAGAATAAACAAGAAAGGGGACAACTAATGACACCAATTGATGTGTCTAACAAATCTTTTACAGAGAGAGTTAAAAATAAACATTTTCACGCCTAAAGTAATTAATATTCCTCCCAACTGTTTCTTCTCCCCAGCAATCTGCAAACTGTAAGTGGGTGGATATTTTTTTAGCTGCTCTTATAGTCATTATTTATATTATTTGCACAATAAAAAATAACTACAACACAAAATGATGGAATGCAAACATCCGCTTTTTTAATCTCTGTCGGATGCTGTCACTCCCTAATATCTCACTATGCTCACAACTGTAAGAATAACTACTCCAAAACTCGTTTGGGAAAAACAGTTGATATAACACGACATGAAAATGCCTGAACTAATTTAAAGCCCCTGAAGTTTAAAATTATCATCCCTAAAAGCATGTCTGAAAGCATCATTTAATTCTTCCTTATCTCTCAGCATCCTTCCACTCCTGGCATTTTTCACATCTGAAGGAGTAGCAATCACTGACAAAAATTCACTCAGGAAATTCCTTATGCGTCTTCAAATGCATTTCTTAGGGAACAACACATTTCTATAACTATTTCAGAGAAAATCCACAATAAATAAAGTCACATCCAGCCTTCAAAATCAGTTGCCTAAATGGACTGTCTAACATATAATAATTTTGAAAACAAAACTGCAGGAACTGATTAATTATAAAGTCACTAAACCAGTCATATTAAATGTATACAAGAAAACACCAGGCTGAAACATCAAAGTGTTCTGCTTGCATCGCTTACCTTCTTTCTTTGTGAAGGCATTTAACAAAGACTTCATTTTCCTTTTTACTTTAGTAGCAATCCCCTCATTATATAATCTTTGCTGGGAAGAAAGAGGAAAAAAAAATAGGAAAAAAAAATAACACAGCTACCCAATTTCTGTGTGTTCAGGCTGCCTGCACCCTGACATGAGCAGCAGGTTTCTGGGCACTGTGTAATTGCCAGCATAGCCAGGCTCACAGCGCCCGGCGTGCTGGTGACAAAGCCCACCCCACATCCTGTCTGTCAGCTGGGAGCCAACTGTGCATAGACTGGAGCCGCTCACACACAAAAAAAAAAAAAAAGAGGAAAAAAAAAAAAAAACACCACTCTGCTCGCTCTCTCCCAGCATCAGTCATGTGAACGGCTCCGCCACCGCCTCAAAGCAGCGCCCTGATCCTGGGCCAGGCGAGGGGCAGGGAGGGTGGAAGATGTGCAGTGGGGCTCCGCGGCCACGCTGCGGGCTGTGCTGCTGGTGGCAGGTAGCTCTGGCAGAGCTGGGAGCTGCTTCGTGAGCGCTAGCGTGCTCAGCTCGCAAACTTGACTGGCTGACCCACAGGGCTTACAGGCACCCTTTGGTTCTGGTGTTTGCTCACTTGCTGAGTGAAGTGCTTGGAAGGAAAAGCGAGAAGCAAATCAGAAAGCAGCAAGCTGCCCGCACTGACTACAGTGAGACATTACACAAAACTGCCACTACACGGAGTAGCTAGAGCTGGCCTATATTCCAGCCTGACACAGACGGGTACAGCACCAGCAACTTTCTACTGCAGTGATTACACCAAAATAAAACAAAATCCCCTTCTGCACAGGGCAAAAATACTAAAATTTCATGCAGATGCCACAAAATAAGCATACTGTGTGTGTGGCTTGTAGTGCACTGTCCCATCACTCTAGGTGCTTAGAGCCAGATTAGATAAGCCCTGGGCAGCCTGATGTAGCAGAAGGACAGCCCCGCCATGGCAGGGTGGTTGAAACTCGATGATCTTTTAAGTCCTTCCTAATCTAAACCATTCTATCATATGATACAACAATTGTGACAAACATTCTGTAGGGAGCTATGGCAGCCTGCAACGCGCAGGCACTTTGGCAGGGAGCAAGCAGAGGTGGTGTGAGTAGCTCCTCAGAGCTCCAGCAGAACCTACAGTGAAACAACTGCGAGGAACAGCAAGTTTGCTGCTTTGGACATGACTTACCCAAAGTGAAAAACCATTCTCAAACTGAGTAAACCACACAGTAGTTAATAAATACTTTTTCCACCTCAGACACCTCTGCTGAACTGCTAACACATCTATTTTGAAAACATTGGTCTTTCTCCAACTAAGAAAACAGCTTCAAGAAAGACAGAAGATAAATCACTTGAATGGATCCAACCTCCATACGATTGATGATATCATACTAAACAAAACTGAAAAGAATTAGTAAGCATAAATCAATTCAATCATTGAAACTTCAACATTCTAGCATCTGCATAGCTCTTAACTTCTAATGAAAATAGTATTTCTCTAAATTAATGTAACTGTACACTTTGATTCAAATTCTTTTTCACTGTGTTCATCATTCAAAAAATTTACCTTAAGTAGTAAACACAAATATGCATATAATGTTAAATACCTGTTTTTGACAATAACTACTTTTTCTTAACTTTAAAAAGATGTAAGGCTTCCTAAGGAATCACTCTGAACTCTTTTTCACCAACTTATAAGTACATGTATTTGTTAGCTCTCTAGAAGAATCAGTATTGTTCCCAAAACAAGAACTACTACACCAGGAGAGCTATATCACTAATTTGAATTATTAACTTCTGTGCATTACTACATGGTTAACAGAGTGAATAATGTCAAACAGCATTGTAGCTGATATATTTTACAGATGGCATAGTTAGAAAGAATACTGTGATGGAAAGAGACAATCAAAATAAAGGAAAATGCTCACCTATGTTCCAGGCTCTCAGTAGGAAACTCCAAAGGAGCAATTTCCAGAAAGAGATCTTTCCCTAGTGGCAGTCAGCTCTTAAATGGGGTCTAGGAGAAGTGGTGCAAGACCCCCATTCCTAGTGGACACAGAGGTGAATTGCCTTCACCTGTGCTCCTGCAGCTGACTCAGTGCTCACCACAGGTGATCAATCAGTGGTTCAGGCCACGATTCAACAGTTCCCATACAATTACCCTTTCTAACAGAATCATAAAATCATTCAGGTTGGAAAAGAACCCTAAGATTATCTATTCAAACCACCAACACATCCCCATCATGCCTACGTCAGCCATATTGCTCAGTACAACATCTACACAGTTCTTGAATACCTCCAGAGCCGCTGACTCTGCCACCTCCCTAGGCAGCCTGTGCCACTGCCACATCACACCACTCTTCCAGAGTGGTATTCCTAATATCTAACCTGAACTTCCCCTGGCACACTTCAAGCTATTACTTCTTGCCCTATCACCAGTTACCTGGGAGAAGAGGACAACTCCTATTTTGCATAACTCAGTTCAATCCCCTCAATTTGGTTCTATAAATGACAAAGGAGCTACAATTATTAGTAATGTTTCATATTTCCATGGTATTTTCTAACTAAACTCAGTTAACAGTGAGTGAGGGCTGGAGAAGTCAACATAAAACCTCAAGGTGCTGTAGAATTCCAGCAGCCAGAGATGGACAGAAGGGGGCTTCACAGAGGCTGCTCCAGAAATGCTCAGAGGAGACTGACAACCTGGATTTTTATTATTGATGGGGCTGAGAACTCAGCACCGCTGCAGTGCCCATGGAGTAGAGGTTTCCAAGGGTGTGCACTGAAATCAGCTTTACACAGCACAGGGGAATGTTCTTTATTGACTGTGGGGAACACAGTTTGACCCCTCTACATTTTAAGAGCAGAATTACCTGTTGTGTGCCCAGGGAAAGACCAAAAACACTGCTTCCTTATGTTCAGCCTTGAGCACTCTGCTGACAAGGTGCTGCAAGCATAGAATCATAGGAGCCTCATCCTCAGATTACATCTCTCTGTGTGTGGGTGCCAGTGCTTCAAATAAATGGTATCCTAAGTACCTAATTGCAAGAGTTAAGTTAGGAAAGTGTTAACTCTGTTGTGCTTCATCCTGTCTGTTCATATACAGAAAAATAAAAACAGGCAGGCAACCGTGGTCAATCAAAATCAATCCCAGGGGGTATTTTTATTAGATTCTTGCTTCAGCTCAAGCATTTCATCACCTAAAGGTTTCTAATCAGTGTTATAAAAACATAAAAATATATATATGTCATTTGACATTATTGAGTTTCGTGAAAATTGTAGGAGCTCCTTCCTATCTGCACCATCAGATAAATGAACATTTTATTCCATTTAACCATCTCTCTTTCTCCCATTGAAGGAAATATGATTTCTTCCTACATGGTAGAGCCTAGTGCAATAAACATTATTGTACAACTGGAAAATATGACAATCAAGGAAGTCAGCAAACTATTTGCAGCTGCAGTTTTTGATGCTTTCTGATTGTCAGTAATAGCTTATTAGAATTTGCTTGTTTTAACTGAAGTCCTAAAATCTGTAGTGTGGGGGAGATAATAAAGAAAACATTCCAGCAACTTCCACCTTTTACTTTTACTGCCTCATGGTGGTAGCCTTGGTACCATTAGCTCAGCAAAAATGAGCTAATAATTTGCCTACATCACACAACAATAATATAACCCACAAGCTATAGCATCTATAATCTAAAAATCATGAAGAGCATTACTAGTGCAAAAGAGGTAAGCCCTAACAGTCTTTTTTCCCCTATGTCTTCTGTAGGTGCCCAGTAAGACATATGTGAGCTCTGCATGGGGCTACTTCTGCAAAGAAAAGGCCCTCATACAGAAATCAAAACATGGGCTTTGAGATTAACTTTGATTGGCCTTTTTTGTATGTTGGTAATATCAGGTTCCCAAATTTTCCTTTGTCCCAAGATTCCATTGGAAATCAAAGCAAAATAGTGATTTACATTTTTTCTTTTTTTTTTGAGGATCTACATTTAGGAACTTAATGAACAGCTTAATGATCTGTTTGACCATATCTATGCCCTTGCTTCATCTTCCCACCAACATACCAAGAGCAAGTGCTTCTCAGATAATGGCAGAACACTTATAATTATCATACTTTATTCTTCTTAGGTTTTGTCCATTTTTGAGTTCTTAACAGAAAAAAAAATCCCTTCAACTCATATAGTCATCTAGGCTTTTGTTAAAAATACAGTTCTTCACATGTATAAATAAATTTCTCTCCACTATAAAATAGGCTTCCCGTATGCTAAGCCACCAAGGGGAGAGTTAGATGAGAAAAGATAGATTCAAATATAGACTGCAAAGTACAAAAAGATTCAAATACAGACTGTAGAGTACAAAAAAAGAAGAAAAAAAAAAGAGCCAGTGCTTTTAGTTTGCTTACTTACCCTACAAAGACACAGTGCAGATTCAAAAGGAACCCTTCTTAGGGTAACAACTAAACCTCTTTTATCACACAGAATTGCTTGAAGAGTCCAGCTGTACCTAACCTTAGTCTCCCTGTCACCACTGGGAGAGACTTCTCCCCACTCAGCTGCTATCTGTATGTATCAGCATGGGTTAGCAGACTTCAGGCACATAGTCCAAGTCTGAAGGGTAGAACAAGGGCAGGAAACAGTGTGCAAGAAAGGACAGCAGAGGGATGGATTGGGAACAGATGGCAAGAGTTATCAATTAGAAGGAGAAAGAAAAACAGAATTTAGCAGTGAAAGTTACATAGCCATGTGCCAGACTTCCCTTCCATCACCTGGCCTGTATCTTACATAGCTGTCTCCAAACTGCTGTTTGACAAGGGCCAGCCTCACTTTATTCTCCTGAGGAACATGGCACATTCACAGAACTCTATTTAAAAACAACAGCCAAAAAACAGTAGGTTCTCAGATACGCAACAAAATCCACAGCTGTGCACTAGAAAGTTTGCTTCTAGAGGCAAAACTTGTGCAATAGATTGAAATGCCCACTGTTGGGTCTCCAGTTCTGTAGAAAACCCTTTATACAATTTGTGCTATTGAAAGAATTCTAATAATTCAGTGCATGAGGTGCACATGTTTGTGAGTGCATTTTGAAGGATTTTCAAAGGCAGTGAGTATACAGTTGCCACATTTACACGAGCTTAATATCACGGGAAATGAAAATCAAACCCTCTTTCCTACAGTACTTACATGGTTATAAATAAGGTTTCCATAATATTCACTCGGATTACAGCAGTAATTCAGGAGCAGCATTAAAGAGCCATACACTTCCGCAGAAGGCAGGAATCCTGACTGCAAGGCTTACTTTCAGATGCTTATACAACATCAAGAATCTCCCATGTAAAAATTGCTAAGTATCACTTATAAATATGTACATCAGAGAAAATGTTTGAAATCTCATTGATAGGTTTGAAGATAATGGGTTCAGAAATTATGATAACAAAAGAACTTAAAAATCACGAGTTTCATTTTTTTTTCTAATTACACACATCAGAATTTACCTTAGAAATAAAACTTCTGTGCCAAAGAATAAGAAACTCCTTGGTTGTGTGAAGCTGTGTGGGAAATCTGGGCTGGGGTGCAGACAGACGCAGAACAACAGAGGCTTAAAATATGGGAAATGAAACCCTCTTGTCTCATGGGCAAGGCTGGAAGTGGGGAGGAAACAATGGTCAGTAACGAGGGAGATGTCTTGTAAGTAGTAGCTTAAAGAGAGAGAAAAGCAAAGGGAATGAGAGAAAGCTACAATAGCTGAAAAAGAATTTTGAAATGTGGTTGAAATCCATCAGCGATGTCAAAGAAAGCTGCATATTTGAATAATGCGCGGATCGCTTTCATTCTGAGCAGGTATTGTCCTATAAAGAAAAGGCACTTATCTAAATACAAACCTGTATTTTACAAAGTTCTGTTTCAGCAGGATATGATCCAGAGATGAAATATGGAGAGACCAGCTCAGAGCTGCCAATGGTTTCTAAAGGTTTTATACTCACAGCCTTCTATTTCTATCACATGCTTGGGTTTGACAAAACATCAAATCTTGTTTTGAATGCATTTGTGCATGTATATAAGAAATAGTAAATTTCCTTTGCCATTTGGAAATAATTTTCCACTGTACTATGACCATGGGAAAAAAAAATACAAAAAGAAATCTAGTTCTGATGCAGCACAGCTCAGACACATTGAATTACACCAGAAACTAAGTTCATTCTTTCCATTATGAATACACAGAGTTGGACAATTATAATTTAACATCAGGGGCTGTGTATTTCCCAATCCATGTAGTTCATGCAGCAAAAAAAATAAAATAAAAAAAAACTCTGTGTCATTCAGAGAGAGGAGAATTTCATAGCTGGGAGCTCCTGAAAAGAACGATGCTTGATGTTTCCTTTCATGGCTGATGCAGATAGGCCTTGGATGCAGGACACAAATTTGTGGGCTGCTGTCTCATGTTGCAGAGGAGAAAAAAGACAAATGAAACTGCAAAATACACTTAGAGAAACAAATGAGCCAATACTGGATTGTACGCTGCTTTTGTGTTCTGGTGTTGTACAGAAAACAGTCAAATTTTGCCATTGTGTAACTTTCCTCCTACCAAAAGCGATCAACAAATTCCTTAAATCATTTTGTTGTTCCAGGATTTATTCAGTGATTTTATTTTACTGCTTTAATCTAAGCGTGAACCTCTTTAGTAAATAGTGGGACAAAGCATCTGTGCTTCCAAAAGTGTTGGTGGATAATGTCAGTTTTATTTAGAATAACATCCTTTCCATAATTGAAAAGTGTCTACTGCAACCAATGAGGAAAAAATATTCTCCATCTGAAAAAACGTGCAAAATATTTAATCAGCCGAAGTGGTCAAACAGTATGCCTCAATCACGTGCGTTATCCTCATACAATTTTTACAGACAGCTGTACTTACTAGAGCCCTACACTAGACTCAGAGCCTCATCTAGCCTGACCTTGGGTGTCTCCAGGAACAGGACATCTATCACCTCTCTGGGAAACCTGAGCCAGTGCCTCACCACCCTTATTGTAAAAAACTTCTTCCTTGTTTCAAGCCAAAATCTCCCTTTTAGTTTGAAACCATTTTCCCTTGTCCTGTCGCAACAGACTCTGTTAAGAGTCTGTCCCCTTCAAGAACTGCTTATTTACTCATTTTATTGTCAACTTAGTTTCAAAGTAGACCTAGCACTACAAGCTCTGAGGAAAATTTTTTTTACCTTGTGAGAAGATACACATTTTTGTTACATGTGTACAATCTCTCACTGCAAACTTTCGTTTGTCTTTGTCTTATCTATGCTGCAGACAGCACTTCCGGCACGCAACCATTTGCCCCCTCAAATATCTGTTCTAAATAGAGGAAAAGCTGCTTTATCTAAAATTAAAAAGCAACTCTATCTAAAATTATGCCACCAAGCAGGATCTTTGAAAAATAAAACCCAATAATTCAATCTGATAATTGTCTCAGTATCCTTAGTTCCACTTAGACATTTGGTCTTAAGAAGAAACTAAAACATAGCTGACTTACTCATTAAAGCAACAGCATTTAAAATTATATTAGTAGCCTACATCTCTCTGTTTCAAAAATAACTTAATGAATCATGCCGGTCTAAATAAGAAAAGATGAAAAAAGAATCTATCTGCTATAGCAGGGGGTTGTCTTTGTACAAATATGTAGGTGTCTGTAGCATTTGTAACATCCTCAGTGGTTAATCCCATTGAGGAAGGAAGGCTTGCTTGCTCACTGAAGCACTTTTGAGGTAGATTAATAATTGAAGAAATATTACCAATAATGCTACACCTACTGCTAGTTCAAGAAAATACCACTTGTATTTTAACATGTTTGAAAATGTTGAGATGAGGTTTCTTTTGGTTTTTTTTTTTTTGTTGTTGTTGTTTTGTTTTTTTGTTTTTGTTTTTTTTGCTATTGTATCCTGTTTCTTCATTTGGACTGCAGATTAAGTTTTACTATGGCGCACCAATAGCTGAGTTTAGAATTTCTGTAACAAGAATATGAAAAGGTACACTTGTTCATACATGTAAGACCAATTAAAAGAACAAATAAGGTACAAGCTTAAAGCCCATTACAAAAACTAATCTTGTGTACATCCTGTTTCAGAAATATTGCTACTTCTTACATTTCTGGCAGCGGTAGTAGATGTAGTCTCATGATATTCATTAATTCACTGGAAAATGTATGGCTGACATCCAAGATATTACTATGAAAATAGAAGTGTTCTGGATATTATTTGGCAGTCACACCCCCGGACATCATGAGTACTACAATAAAATATGAATTCCATGTTCAAGTTCCAAAATAACTCTGCTTTCTTCCGGACAAGAAGTGATGTAAATAAAGCTAGTAGGAAAAGGCAGTGCACATCCCTAAAAAAAGAATGGGATCTGAGAAAGGAGAGTAATTGTACAAATAAGCAAATTGTGTATGTTATCCTCTACTAAGCCATAGCAGCATTTTAGGTTGATTTTTGATGTTTCAGAATATTTTTAGACAGTGTGGTTATCAGAGAAATAATTTCTGATGGTAGTATTACCTGTGTATATGTGAAACTACTATATGTATCCACAAACACTTTCATTACAGGAAGCATCATTTGCCAATAAACACCAACAATCCAGCCTGTCCTCCTCTACAGAAACATCATCTAAACCAAGTTGATGATTGTAGTCATACTTTGAGGCATAATTTCAGGTGTGAAAATGAATTTGGAGAAAATTCTATGGAATCACTGCAAAATTAAAATTTCCATTAAGTCTTTACACTGGTCTACAATTTGGCAAGAAGTTTAGTAATGACACAACCTGACTTCCCCTTGGTAGGACCATGTTTTCCTTTATATTGGGAAGCTGCAAGTACCTTCAAAAAAATTATTAAAAGTAAAGATTGAGGAAAAATAAATGGTATGCACAGGGTGCATTTAAGGAAAAAGAAAAACTATGAATGGCAATGGGAGGAATGGAAGATTGGAAGAAAATACAGAGAAAATCCAGTGATTCCTAACAAATCTGACAGAGATTTTCAGCGGAGAAAATGAAAATGGACTATGGCTTGAAGGTACTTAGGAACAACAGTTCAACAGCTCTCAAAAAGGTATACTGTGTAACATATAACCAAGGAAGTAACACAGATTCAGAGTCTGTATGTTACACGGAGGTATAAGGCAATTCTAAGCAATTCCTTACCTGGAAAATCAGTCTCCGGGTACCAGACTACATTTATCAAACCACACAGCAAGGAAGATAAATATAGTAAATAATTAGTGAGACTAAAATATCCATCAAGAAATAAAGGAATCTTTGAATGATGTGAAATTGAGGGCCACTACAGAGCAACAGAAACAGTAAAATAATTAGAACAATAGAACGGTAGACAAGCATAGGAAGTATTTCAAAAGTAGTGAGAAAAAAAAAAAAAGGCATAGATTATTTTCCTTCTTCTCTCCCTCTCCCATTTTAATGAGCAATTACATTTCCTGAATTTTTTTTAATCACACAACTGGAAAGAACAATCAGGCTTCAGCCCTGATACCTTCCAGCCAGACAAGCTGCAAGAGAACTCTCCATAGTCCTTCATGATCACAAGTCACATTTTGATTGGAAAGCTTCAAGGATCTCTAGTGTTGCCATCTATTCTAGCAAAAATAAATAAAGAAAAACAAATTTCTTCTTTGATCCATCAAGCAAGTGGAACTATCTGTGGACAAAAAGTGAATAGCTTCACAACTATGGACAGAAATCTCTGAAAAGTGTGTTCTCCAGAGCAAAACTGCAGCAGAACCACTCAATAAGTCTTCTATTCATTATTCAAGTGTCATCAATATTTCAGAAGGTGAGGTTCAAAATATTAACTAGTAATTTATTTTTAACTAACACTGCACTCCATTGTCAAAAACAATAGGCAGACTTTTAGATAGCTATTTATTCAGCTTACATGATGAAGAAGACACAGCACTTAAAGTTTGTTAGATTTTTTAGAACAGATTACATGAGAAATTCTGATCATTAACTGACAGATTATCTGAAAATATCTCCTGCTATTGGTAAATAACACCATAAATGAAACAGATTATTTCTTCACATCTGTCTTAGCGTGGATCTCATTTTAAAGAGCCTTACTAATTAAGCCTTACTGACTGACTTTAACATTCACCTGTGCTTCTTATAAGTCTGAACTGTCAGAGCTACTGTTGCTAAAAATCCTACAGCCATGACAAACTTTGGGTATGAGTGCAATTGAACTTTCTTATCTATTTTGTCACTCTCCTTTACATGAAAAAAAAGGGGGGGAAGTGGAGTTATCTCCTGACTGAAGTTCTGTGGCTAGTGATACTCCATATCAATACTCTGCATTTTCAGAACCTTCCTACTATGGGCGATGCTTAGAATCAGTGGCAAAAGAGAAGAAAAACTCCCAAAAAGCAATGGTTCTTCACTACAGGGAGCACTGTAAAGAAAAAATCATGCATAAAAAAACAGAGGAGAGAAAAGAGGAGAGAAAAAAAGGAGAGATTGGATTAGCAGTAATGAATCAATCCCATGAGCATATAACAGCACAAAAAGGTAGCATCAGAATGGACACATCAGAAAATTGGCTGGCAGAATACAGCATCACAGCTCCAGCAATGAATGAACTGCAGTAAAGAGATTGTAAAAGATGGCTGAAGTTATTAAACAGGAATATAAGGATAAATAAGAGATAAAATTTAGGAAACAGTTGCAAACTCCATGAAAAAAAAAATTAAAAAGGAGACAGGAATAATGAAACAAAGCAGAAATTTAATACTTACAGTAATAGTCATAAACAGGGATTTCTGAGTAAACTGAGGTACAAGCACACACACAGAATTCATGGTCTCTCACAATTGCAAAGGATCCTGACTTCAGAAACTTCTCAGAATACAAGTGTATTAAGAAAAAAAAGAAATTAAATAGTACAACTAAGACCTACCTAGCGAGGGTAGCTCCAAAAGTAATGCTTCCTATGTTATTATGCTTGCCCACAACATCAGAGGCGAATGTTGGTGATATGGCAGTAGAGATTAAACCTTCCCATCAACATTCCATTATGTTTTGTCACCATGTAACAGATAACAGCAGAGGGGCAGTCTGATAAAATAGTGCTTGACATGGAAGAGAGCATGAAGCAAAGGTGTGTCACTGAGTTCCTCCATGAGAAAAAAATGGCATTCACTGACATTCAGCAACACTTGCTGAACGTTTGTGGAGACCACACAGTGGATATGAGCACAGTGAGGCAGTGGGTGGTGTGTTTCAGCAGTGATAACAGTGGCGTGAAAGACAAGCCACCTCCAGGTTGGCCATGCACAGCTGTCACACCACAAAATGAGAAGCATCTCAATCAACTCATCTGTATGAACTGGTGGATTATGACAAGGAAATCGCATACAGAGCTGAATATCAGCTTCAATGCATGGATGCAGGACAATCTAGAGCATCAGTTTTTGCATGCATTTCAGCACCAACTGCTGAATGTCGCAAACACAGAGATGTATTTTGAACTTTGGCATTTCTGCATCATATCCAGAGTGAAGAACAATAGGGAAGATGGTTTGTCCAGGATTTTTGAAGTCAGGAGAATGCAGCAAGGCAAGTATTACCCTAGAGTTAACAAGCCATCCTTTAGTGACAATATCCTATTCGAGAAGCCTCTACTCATTTTCTGGGTATGCCAGCTCGATCTAGAAAGTGGAAAGTTATCACAAATGCACTGATGCTAATTGATGGTGGATTTGCCACAAAGCAAATTTGCTACGTCCATTTCACTGAATTCTAAAACATATGTCTCAATGAGAGACAGGCATACAACCAGCTGAAAAAACAAACACCTCATAAAATATACCTTTCTACACCATCAGGCATCTAGTACCTGTAAAAATTCAGAATTTTTCTGACCCTAGTCATATAGTATTTATCTGTAGTTAATAAAATTATTATGTTTACCAGCATCCATATAGGTACACTTCGAGTGGTAGTATAGAGCACCCATATGGGGAAGGATTGGGGCTGTTAAAAGCTCCCGACTCATAGAAAATCTCAAAGGGAAAGGAAAGAACAAGAGAAAAGACAAATCTGCAGCTTTTCCACATGCAGGTTGGGGGAGGTAGTTCATTAGAAAGTTTACAATGGATCACAAAGCATTTCACACAGCCAAACAACAATCAGACACAACAGTTCATGAGTCAATAGCCGTGTTTGGTTGGCTCGTGGGTGACGCTAAGGGCGTTTTCAGAATTGGACACGGTTATATTTCAAACATCAGCATTTAAATGCTCTGCTCATTTCAAAGTGAGAAGATGAAAAAAGGTGATTAAATTTATAATATAACTTCGACTTATTGTTTAGATTTATAATTATATTGCTACGCATGAAATCATTACTTGTACTATCTGATACCTTACAAAAATCACAGTCAGCATTCAAAAGGACTGCAATTTTCCTCATAGGTGTTTAAAAGCTTTCTCGACTTAACAAATATGCTTCATTTGCACAGTGTTCTGGGAGGACCGGAAAGAAAAAACAATTAAATTGTACCCTACAGAAAAATATCTGCCTCTTTATTTTTCCTGGAAGCATTTAGATGAACACTAAGGAAATTAATTTCAAAAACATATCCTCGAAAAATCAACACTTTCATGCAGTGTGGTTTGAATATTCTAATTCTGTCCCGTAGTATGTATCTATGGAAAGTCTTCATTACATATTTTTTCCATCCTATCATAACCATTTGGTTTTCTCAGGGAAATAAAACATTTTTACATCCTTAGGCAATGCCTTTTTCTGGATAGTTTCCTAAATGAAGCTTAATGCCAGTGTTTCAGTTTACATTGGACTTCACAGAGATTTATAATTATATACGTGGAAAACAAACTATTAGCACTTTGCTATTTGTATATATATGTGCACGTACACAGAGTGATCTGTTAATAAAATATTGCTTATTTAAAGTGACAGATTCAAGTCATTATATGCATTTGCATTATTAAACAACTCCTTAAAAGGGAACAATGGAAAAGCATAACACGTAATGTTTTAACTATCCGAACTTGTAATGATAGTTTAGTCCTGAACTTGCAAGGTAATTAGAAAGCAAATTAACTAGAAAGCAAAAAGGGGCGTTCAGTTCACATCTTCATACACTCAGACATCAGGGTGTGAGGGCTGTAAAGTGTAGTCCCTTAAAATCATGAAAAGATCATATCTAGAATATTTAATTCATTTTGGGATATCTCATTCCAGGAAAATTGCCCCAGAAGGGACTTCATTTTATTTTAAAAACTACAGCCCTAAAACCCTAGAAAATACAGATTTATAAAGTTCACTGACACTAAAGATTCCCATACTTCAGACTACAAGTCAGAATTCACACTAAATGTCTAATATAAACACCAGGGACTATAGGCAGCTTGAGAGGCTCTCCCTGTCGCTGTCACAGCAGACAATTGCACAGCAACGCAGCAAATTTGGGGCTGCTGGTCAGAACCACTTTTTCTCAAATGAGAGTTTGCAGTACTTTACCAGAGGTCTCCGTGGAGCTGCCTTTTTCTTAAAAGGGTTTCTTAATTATTAAATCACACTAAAGTGACTATACCTATTTTAAATAATTTACTCACGCTATTTTACTGTGTAAGTCACTGCTGAAGATTCCTAAGGATATTACCCATAAGCAAATGCAATGAGAGAGAAGTACACAAAGTAAAAAGTATGCCACCAAAACAATGGTAAAAAAGGTGTACAGACAGACCTTGAACCACAACATGACTTACTGTTACCACATGAGGGCTTGGGTGCTGACCTGAACTCTGCTTCTATTCGAGCGTAAAAAGACAATCAAGAAAAAAGGTTTCTGTTATTTTTTTTCCTTCTTTTTCTTTAATTTGGCAACCCCAATAATGTCTTTTCATTGAATCAATATAACACTGATTTAAATTTTGACAATGAGGGGGATTAGAACTGAAAAATAAAAAAAGCCTCCCAGGAAAATCTGGAAACACTTGAGACACTAAAAGCTACACTGGATGATGAAAACCCCCACAAACGAAGGAGGAGAGTAAGCTGGAAAAATAACATTCATCTAGCTGCTGTAATATATCAGATCTTCAGCATATCTAATTTCTCCATTTATATTTTGAAAAATGAAAAATCTAGAAGTTATAAAGGGTGAAGCTTTGAACCTTCATAACCCTTCATTAGGATTGCTGATTTCATCAAAGATTATATTTTTCCAACTCAACTTAATCCTACATTTGAAATCAAATATTGGAAGAAAACTAGTAGGAATTCATTTGGTCTCAAGTGCAATTTCATTTTTTTGTTATTAAGATTTAATGGAAGGAAAAGACATGATCGGAACAGTGTTTATTTCAATGATGATGCAATGTGATGGGTGCACTGCATAATGTCAGATGATATCAAAAGATGTGTCCTGGTGTAACCCTTCTTCTACATAATGAGAAGCCTCTGAAAATACAGAAGGCAGCAAACAGATTTGAAGCTGTTACTGGAAAGTTGTCATTTGCTTTCAATAACTGAGTATGATCTGTGATTATCTAGTGTTCCAAATTGTTCAAATGATTAGTTATGAAATCAAGCCTTCCTTAGTGTCTGAAAAGCTCATCTTTCTTATTTAATTTATTAAGAATTTTGTCCTGAGAGCTACATTGAAAAGAACTGTACAAAATCGACTTTAGGCAAGTTTTGAGCTCCTTGGTTTTGGGGCTGCACCACAGTGGCACTTATTAACCCAGATTTCCCTAATGGGCTTTTCCTAACATCATACAAGGATGCCTGGATGATGGGCACAAGTCAGGTACACTTTTGCTCTAGCTATGCCTCCTGGACCAAAAAAGGCTGATGTAAGAGTCACTGCTCAGGGAGCTTGCTGGGCTTAAGGAATAGCTCGACAGTTGAGGCTGAGTGACCCAAAAATACTGAGGAGGTATGAATTAGAGGAAGTAGGACTGATGAGCAGTTTTGCTCATCAGTTTTATAACCCAATGGGGCACTTTATCTTCTAAACTATCCTTCCTAAAAAATACTTTGTATGAGTTTCTCTTCAGTTGCAAGTTTGTAGGTTTAAGATTTAGATCTACTCTCTCTGTGCTCCTTCTATAGATACAAGACGATCACCCCATACTGTGTACTTATGAACATTTTATCAGGTAAAGTCAGAGCAGACTTAAGAACAAATGAGGTATGAATTTCATGTTAAGCAATTATCATGGCAGATTCTGACAAGAACAAAAATGTGCCATAAAACTAAGCAGTTCTCAAGATAATTTCCAACTTCTAATAAAAACAGAACATGGTACTTCTATACATTTCATTACAAAGCCTGTAACCATGGAAGAAAACGTAGCACAATTTGATTCTGACAACCTGTAATCCAAGTTATACCACAGTTTGAATAAAAATAAAAAATAATTGAAAAAAACAACCTCTCTGAAGTTCCTACATTATAGCTTTAAATCAAGAATAACAGAACCTAATGTAACTTCATTGAAAACTTCCTATATTTTAACTAAGGCTCAGAATAAGAGTCTTAGAAAATTAATGTTACAGTACAGCACATCATCACTTTGACTGAACTAACATAATATACATATGAAAGGATATCTGAGTGCAGAACAGTCTGAAGGGGAAAAACAAACAAATGAGGATAAGAGATTGGAGATGAACCGTCAAATCTCCAGAGACAAGTAAGAATTTATCACATTGGACAAAGAGTGTAGTAGGCATTGTAGAGTACAGTTCAGAGAAGGGCCTCAAAAAGAACCCAAATGATCCAAGGGGTGGAACGTCTCCCCTGAGAGGTCAGGTTGAGAGGGCAGGGGCTGTTCAGCGCCAACAACAGAAGCTCTCAGGAGTCCCGAGAGCAGGCTTTCAGAACCTAAAGTTGGGTTATAAGTAACGAGATAGACTCTAGCAGGGTCAGTTGTCACAGAACAAGGGAAAATAATTTCATCCAAAGATTTAGACTGGATATATGTGCAAATCTACATCCCAACAACTACTTCTACTACAGTAAAAAGACTACATACATTACTTATTTTGGAAACTGTGACTGTGGTTTTTTTGTTGTTGCGACATGTATTTAAGTTCTGACTATCATTCCTTTGATCCAGTTTCAAACTATTAGTCACGCCCATTACCAAAACTCAAATCCACAATGAGATAAATGACAGAATAATGCAATAAAAATTCGCCTAAGATAACAATTGGCTTATACGTCTCATCATAATTCCGTTTGCTAAAATATTTAAAACATTTTATTTCAAACTATTGAGAACTTTCTCACATTAAAATAGCTTACTCGCTCCAGTGTGAAAAAAGACTACACAAATAAATTCAGTAAGTTAGAGTTCATATCATATAGAACCATTCCTCTACTTTGCAGAATTTTTGGAACACTGCAATAATCATCCAGATACTTCATAAACCTGCATGTCACACCAAGGTCATTGCCTCAGATTCCAAAATTAGGATATTTGGACCTTTATGCCCAATTTTCAGTGGCTTTGAATTAAGCAGCTTTTCTTTTAATACACTGAAAAGGGTCCAGTCAACATTGTCTGATGAAATCTGGAGTCTTCCAATTAACAACTGAATTGCAAACCACACCAATATACCAATACAAAGTAAAATATCAGTATAGATATAGCCTATAATCATGTTCTTAAAAGAAACCTGTAAGAAAAATAAACAAAAACAATCATAAAGCAACAACACAAACCTATCTATATTTATGGAAATATTTATACATAATTAGTATACTTTTTATTACCCATCAAAAATATTAAAATCAAACATTATTATTTAACTTTTTCATGCAAAAGAAAAAAAAATCAGATTAAATGGATGACACTCTATAGTGCATGGGAAACAGATAAACTGAGAATTATGCAAGGAGGTCTGCCCTATTTCTTGTACAATTTAATCTGCGGTTATGAAGTTAAAAGCAATCTTACTGCCTAGTAGAATTTCTGCCAAGAGACATATTGTTCTGACATATTAGCTTATTAAATGATAATTTGGTCCATACCACATAACATCCAATTTCTAAACAGAAATTTGCAAACTAAATGCTATCCTTCTTATGCTGCATGTTTACTGGGTTTTCAAGGAATAAAGGTAGACAGGCCTACATAGAGTTTACTCCTACATACAGATTTCTTACTGAAAGGCCATTTGCATGTGAGATCAGGCAGAATTTGCATTACTTTCCCTTGAAAGTATAAATGTTCAGTATTGCTTACAAATACTCTCTCAATTCCACCTGAATTGACAATATAAACAAGGTCAAGATAACAAAATAGTAATTTGTGACGTCTTTCCTTATGAGGCAGCTAAAATCCTGAAATACCTCTGTGTTTTGTAAACTTTCCCACATTGGGATTAAAAGCAAAATATAAAAATCAAAAACAAAAAGAATTTTTCTACCATTATCCCCAAGCAGAAAAATTACTGCAGTTTAGCCCTTACCTGATAGCAACAGATTCCGGGGACTTCTACTTGGATATGAGAAGCAGGATCCTTTCAGAAGAGGAAGGAATGAAGGCAACATCAAAAAGTTAGGTGTCAGAATTAGATTTTAAGGGGAAAAATTAGAAAGCAGAAGATTGTGTAAGTGAAGTTCTAATGACATGATTTGAAAATCAAAAAACGAGCAAAATAAACAGAGGAGATATGGGACTGAGTTCTCATTCCTTCCACTCCTCTGTTCCTGTCACTTTGCACATGAAATGAGGTGATAAAAATGATGCAATGATAAATGAGATAATGGCATGTAATGAAGAGAGTTGAAAGCAATTAAGGACAAGAGAGCAAAGGATGGTGATACAAGATTTAGAAGACTGGAATGATGAGAAAACCTGCTTCACCTGCAATGTATTGAGTTCCACATGTGAAAGGCAGGAACTAATTCCAACGGTGGTGGACAAGGCACTACCACCACCCCACCATGCCAGACCCCATGGTCTTGGAATCACAGCTCTCCCATCACAAAGCGATCATATAATGCTAGGATAGCATGTTTTGTAATTATTTCAAATTTAAATGTCATCTTTTCACACTTTTTTTCTTTGGTCTCCTTATCATTCTTTGAGAACATTTTGATCTTACATCATCTGACACTTGTAAAAAAGGTAACTTGCATTTTTGCCAAATCTTTCACTACAAATTTAGCATTTCTGTATCAAATACTATAAAAGTTCACAAAATACTCTTAAAAATACTGTTTTAGAATACTTAGAGTTCTGTCGTCATCACTATTATTAAACCAGAGCTATTCTTCAAACATTTGCACAACTCTGTCATGTTTACTATATAATCGCTACAATTTCACTAGTTTTCAGTCTTTTCAATCAGGCTAAGTTTAGCTTAAATTTTTACACTTTACAATGTGTTTATCATGTCTGAATGCCTAAATTCAAATGATATTTGGGAAGTTTTTAAGAACTGTATCATATAGGGTTGTTTGTTTCAGGAGTGTAATCTCACATTTTAGAAAGTTCTCTCTAATCCCTCTCACACAGGAATCATATCAAATATCATTTTCCAAGATAACTGATGCACCACATGCCTCCTTGAAAACCTTCAAATTACACATTTGATTATTTTGATTAAACATTTGGTTTAGAATGGCCTACAGCATAAGTTTCAGAGCTTTGACATTTTAGAGATCAAATTATGATCACAAATAAATGCCCTGTAAATTTAAGCCTAATCAGAAGCAAACAAGAACAGTGGCTGTGCTTTAGTTTTCTGGTATTCTAGAATATAAAATGGTTAGACACTGCCCAAGTTCTGATCTTTTCTGCCTTCTACAGGGACTGGCACAAGTGTACATTAAGAAATCCAACAGATAAGGGAAAATTTGGAGTATATTTCCCTACAAGTGCACCATGGGTGATCATAAGTGTTGCATCAATTACTTTAGAATTCATTGCATTCAGTCCTGTCTGTGTCAAATATTGCACATTTATGCAAAAAAATCACTTGTATCTGTGCCTTGGGCTTGCTGGTGGAATAGATACCCCAGTAATCCTGTGAGAGAACGTACTGCAGAGTAAGGAGGTGCAAGAAGGGAGTGAATCAAATTTGTCTGAGCCAGTAAAACAAATTAACCTTAGTGGCAGAGAAACAAAGACATTCTCATTCCTGACAGTTTTCAGAAAGCTGAAGCAGCAGGTACAACAATGTAGGACTGAAATTTTGAAGAGGAGTCCTGAGGAAAACAAATTCGTAATGGAAAATTGGCAACTGACTTTTTTCACTGTAATAACAGGTATTCAAATGGGAAAGAAGAGAAAAAGCAAACATCGCCAATATTTTGGCATTTGTAGGAGTTGTCAAAAAAAAAAAATAGAAAAATGTATCTAGGTTCTCTACAGCTTTAACCTGAGAAAAAAAATCACACATTAATGTTGCAAAGGAGCTGACACTTTTCATCTGCAGCCCACTCAGCCAGGGAACATCCACTTATATACCCTTATGCATTATTCACTAGGAAAATTGAAATAATCCACCAGTGGTTAAGCAGTTCAGAATCAAATGTAAATCAAGGGAAAGCGGTTGAGAATGTGGATCATTCACAGCCTTCTCTGAACTCCCAACTCCTCCACAACGGAAGCCTGGAGCTTGCAAGAGCTGCCCAGATCCTTGCAGCCCCAATCCTGGCTGTGGGTGCTTGGTGTAGCTTAACCTGCCAATCAGACACTTCTGGAGTGACAGCAAAAGCACAGACCTGTGACCACGTTTCATTTGTGATCAAGCAGATTCTCCCTTCCTGTCAATAGAGGCAGATTCTTCGGCACATAGCAGAGAAAAACTGATTACTATTTGTTAAAAGCCTTTGTTTGCTTTAGCACTGACTGTAAATCATAGTTTATTTTCATTCATTATCTGACTGGCAATACAGTAGTCAAGCACAAAAACAATTTCAAAGTTCTATAAAACATTTTTTCAGTGAAGGTAGAAGACAGTAAACAGTAAGATTAGTTAGTAGTAAACAGTAAGATCAGAAAATCAAACTCAGTTTTAAATCTCAGTGAGAAATGAAAGTTCTGCTAAGAAGTTCTAACTACTTATTTAATGTGAACAGTAGAGGCATGTATAATTTCTGTAACTTCATACAAATCACCTCAGACAAATTTTCAGTGAAATTTACATAAAGATTATATTGTATACTTCCATGAATCTGAATTTATTATCATTGATGAATTTATTATCATTAGTATCATTGATGCATATTCAGGACGTTGTAAACTCCATGCACTAATGTTCTTTATCAGAATCTAACAGTTTCACTGCTTCTGGTTTAAAGGACAATCATTATACGACCTGTATTTTTTCCATTTTTTTCCCCAGAAATACATAATGAAAGATTATTCAGAAAAATAGAAATTCATGTTTATTTTTCAGTCAAGACATTTTCATGTTAAAAAAAATTCTAGCTTTAATCATCTTACTTATTTATATCAACACTCAGTTGAACTCAAAAATTCTGTTTGCAACACAAGCTCTCATGTAATTTCAGAATGCCACATTATGGAAGAAAACATTCTCATCCTAAGTACAAAATTTCAGTGTTAAATGACAAATAAAAATCAAATTTGCCTTAGTATGGGTGGCAAAAAAAAATCATTAAAGTAATATACCTTTGCAATCCTTTCAGGTATATATTTGACTGTCAGAAAATCTGAGAAAAAAAGTCCTAATTGGTAAATAATCCGCATAACATGAGAGAAGTATTATTTTGCCAAAGAGAAGGGGAAAAAAAAAAGAGGAAATAAGACTAATAACGTCCACCTGGAATTCAGATGAAATAGCTTTTTAGTACGAAATCAGCTAGTATCTTAAGTCACATAATCTTTTACATGATTAGAAACACTACTGACATAAAATGTTACACTAGCAACTCATTTTCCTGTACTTCAGTCATAATTGCATTCACTCTGCTGGAGTGTGACATCTACAGTGTATTGAGTAGCCCCAACTCAGTGAGCAGCCATCCATGGAGACATGATTTTGCGAAGGGAAATAGGAACCAAAGTCAGAGAGAAAAGAGCAAGGCTGCCACTTTATGAAAATTATCAATAGACTCTTAACATTCACGTAAATCTAGACTGAAACTCTACTTTCACAGTGCCACCTTGATTTCTGGACAGAGATCTCTCTCTACATCTCCCTAGGAATACCAAGCACAAACACTTCCTCAAAAAATGTTAACCTCCAGTTCTCAGGATCTTGAATACTTTAAGCATGATGCTTTCAACTGTAAAGTTATATTAAATTTTCTAAAGAGTATATGGATACATTTATTTGTTAAAAGTAACCCATAAGTTTGAAGTCGACCAAAACTAGCACACTGTAGTCATATGCTTAAAATCTTTAACTGATTATTCATATGGATTGAATAATTCAGATCTCTGCTGCTTCTGTTCCTAAACCAGGACAAAAAACAATTCTAGAAAATTTCTAGCATTCTAGAAAAAGGAGGGATGAAATACACACCCAAATATTTAGACAAATATTTCAGAACTAACACCTCTCTTCATCTACAAACTATACTGACCTTATCCCAAATGTGTATGCCTCAAAAGATAAAATCATAAGTATCTAAAAAAAAAAAAAAGAGAGAGAACATATTTTGATTTCGAGCTTCTTTTGGGTCAGTGCTTTTTGCACTGATTTTCCTCTAGAGGGGAAAAAAAGATGATAGACCATAATGGTTTTATTTTATACGTCTAACTCTCATCTGTGCAAGTTCAGATTTATGCAACCAAAATATGTTCAGTTCTGCAGAAAATATTCTTTAACTGATCATAAAAAAAGGTTTGACTAAATGACCTGGATTTTTTTCTAATTTTAATTATCTGTTCATATCACATCAGAAGTGAACAACGTGTAAAATGTTATTTTACACAAAGTTAGGAAAGCTATTTGAAAAAGGACAGCGTAATTTTATACATATCTAGTAAAAATTATGTAAGCTCCTACAAGATACATGTAGATGTAATAGCTCTGTCATGAAACAAAAATGGTCAAAGAATATATATATCTGAAGTGTCATAAGTAAAACCCACTAGCTGTAGTTGTAGCCCTATGTCTACAGATCTGTATGAGAAAGCTAAGTCACAGAGCGCTGTTTGTTTTTGCAATAATTCCTATAACTGCATTTGTCTTGCCATCCCATAGAACAAATCTTGGACCTGAACATTACACCCAACTTAGCATAACTGTATCTTGGGTGACAAGGACTTACACATGACTTCAGAAAAGCACCTTACTTTAACATTGATATTCACTGATGCTCAGTGATATTGCAACAGCACCTGCCAACATCAGCACGTCCAACCTACATGGTCCTTTATTGGTACCTCTCATGTAGCATGAATTATTTCATTATTCCCAAAGTCAAATGTTAGGAGCATTTACCAAAAAAGAAAAAAAAAAATCCAGCAGTAAAATCTTGCCAAAATTCTGAGACTTCTTTAACACAATATGATACTGGGTTGACTTTTCCTTAGCGCTTGGAAGCGATTCAACCGGAATAAAGCATCTAATCTTCTACAGCATCTATTTTAACTGCTCACTGTTTTCCTATTTCCTTTGAGCTTCCACAAAGCTCAAAGGACTTGAGCATGTTTATTAAAACATTGCAAGCAAAAAAATACCTTTACTTTTCTAAAAAAAAAAAAAATAAAATAAAAGCCAAACAATTTAGCTGTAACTAGTAAAGGACATTCTAAAATTAGAGCCTGTTGTGATAGGGATGGTAACAGTGTCTCAGCCATATGCTGGTGTAATCTATAAAAGCTGTATTGAAAGCTTACATCATTTTAACTTACTTTTTCAGAAACCAGCATAACTGCTACCATACTTGAACCTAGTATTAATCAAATAATTCTAGGTTTTAATCTGCATATAGCACTCTATCAGTAAAAACATCTGGTCATTTGTATATCATAAGTACACTACAGTTTTATCTTCATTTCTCAAGAACACGCCATTACCAAATGCTTTTTTTAACAAAATGGGAATTCTTTAGTTTTGAACAACTCTTTACTTCAAATTTACTCCATCTTTTTTTTTTTTTTCCCACCTAGGTGAAAGATGTAAACCCAAAGAGAAGCAGATTTTTTTTTAATCTGCAAAGAACATCAATATTCTTTAGATTGCATGGGCTGTAGTCCACTTGCTGCCAGCAACAGACTTAGTAGATTTTGTCCTTTTCTTCTCAAGGCAGAATCTTGAACACACCCTACGATAAGGCACTAGACTAAATCCGTATTAAATTATGTGGATTTCATCAAGATTTACACTTCTTTAATGCAGAACATGATTTGTAACTTGCATAACAGAGTTCAGATACATGAAAATTTCCTTCATCAGCTTCCACAGAAAAAGCTCCTACTGAGGATTACTTAGAAGCAGCCATGGCTGGAAAACAGTAACACAAACAGCTTCACAAATGGACAGCGCCCAGGACACTGAAAATCCCAGGTCTCTGCCTCAGGCAAGTGGTCACTGCCATTCTGAGGATGCAGTGTCATAGCGTTTGGAGCAGGCAGCTGCTGTCATGGCAACCCACACATCACCAGCATAGGCATCCTGTGCTCACTACTGCTGCTCAGCCCCAGCCCTTGCTACAACAGGCCTTCCTCCATCTTTTCAGGCTGCAGGTCTGCACAAGTGAAGAAGCATAGCCTTCAAAGGGGAGATCCTTAGATTTATTTTGTTGTTTTTGTAATAATCTCATAACTTTTTGAATAGGAAAAGGAAGATAAATGGGTAAAAAAGAAAACAGTATGCTAAGCTCTGATCATGTTACTGCCAAGATATGATAAAAAACTTTCTAATTAGTACTCCACTGTAAATGTTCAGATAGGTGAAAAATTATGCTCAGTTGAGTAATTCAAGTTTGCCAAGAAATAACTTGTGAAGCGTACTTTCTAATATAACACCAGTACTCCGTGGAAAGATCAAAAGCACAGTTAACACACTGGAATTTTGATTCCATTAGCTCTTCTCTCAATTAATATGTAAAAACCTTCCTCACAGGCATGTACAGGGAAACTTCCACCAGCTTTGGGGGTAAACTGGCCCAAACTTTGTTTTTTGGCAATAATTAAGATAAACCCTTAACCATTCAACAAGAGTAAGAAAAATGCATGTACTACCATTATGCACAACAAAACTAGTCAAACAAAAAGGTGATTTCAGTGGATTTGGGACTTAAAACATGCCCAAGTCAAGAAGAGCAAATCAATAAACATTACAACAACTAAATGATTGGAATTTGTTTCAATGTGAATGAATACTTGATTTTTTTTGTGTCAGATTCTTTCAACATTTTCTGTTTTGAGGTTCTCAAACAAAAAAGGAGGTTTTTCTTACACTCCATATTATTTTGCTGAATAAATGATGGACAATTTCAGAATAACACCACTCTCATTCTGTAACATTTAGAAGTGAACATTTACCTGAATCTCAAAACATGTATTTTAAAATCATACATTTCATTGTCCTTTTCAACACATTTCTGCTTGCTTGAACAAGAATTACCACATTCCACATTATTTACAACAAGGAGAAAAACACAGTTATGTTCTACAATGTCCAAAGCATTTTATGTATTAGTAATTCAGCTGATGTAAACTTGCTTTTATTATTTGAAATAAACAGTGTTAGATTAGTTCTTACATTTTGCTGTCTCTTTTGGTTAACTTCACAAGTAAGATAATGCATCCATTGTTTACTAAGATGTCTGAATATACATTGTTAAGCTGATGGGTCAAAAGTAAAAAAAAAAAAAAAAAAAAAAAGTCCTAAGTATAGATTGCAGAGGAAAAGTGTCACCAGACTCCATAGCTACTTTTAATTCCTGAGCTCCAAAACATAGGTCACAGGACTTCTAACAAAGAGAAGTCCATGCATCCGATCTAAGACTAACAACATATTTTATAAATGGTTGTAGTTCTTTATTTTTCCTAACATAATCTTCTCTTGAGAGAGAGTCAATCAATTCCTTGCCAACTGACAAAGCTATTATAAAACAGGACAACCTCATCCAGTATCTGCAACACAACATATAAGATATCATGGCACTCGCAATATTCAGGCTCAAGTATTTCACACAACACTTCCAGAATTTTCTGCCATTTTCTGATGTTTATATCTCATGACATATGTAAGTAGAGTTTTAGTTTTGTGTCAACCAGATTCTGAACAGGTGCAGAAGATTACCCTACGCAGGGCTGAAATTCAGCCTTACTCTTTCAGGAAGGGTAGCAAAGAGGGTATGTTCCTGATTCCAAAAAGCTTACAGTTTAATACAAAATGTGAAGCATAGGACTAGTCAGCTAGCAGAAATCTTAACAAGCTCCTCAGACACAGGGAAAGGTTGTGTCTTTTATGGGAAAAGGAGTTGAACGGACAAGGAAAAAACCTTGGAAGCGCACTGAGGTACCCTACTTGAGAGAATAGGAAAGAAGCCTGCCCTGACAAAAACAAAAGAGCAATAAGGAAGGGTGAAATGATGGAAAGAATCCTGACTAAATAGAGAACTGATCTCAGACAGACAAGACGTGATTGATTAAAAAAAAAAACAAAACACAAAATACTGATAGCTGGAATTAGCAGCTAAATCTAATGTGGGATACGAATTACTTTACAACACTGCTGAAGAAAACACTCTAGATGTTATAGTAGATAACAAACTGATGACATAGACTATGATGGTACAGCACCAAACTAAACTAGTCTAATGTGCTTTCTTGGAGGCATTCTGGTGTTAAACATGGCTGAACACAAAGCCCTTTGCCTTTGAGAGCAAGAAGCGCCACAGCCCTGCTTACATCCAAATGACATAGAAATAACTGTTGAGGAGTTAGGAAAACAAAAACAAAAAAAAAAATAAAAGTAAAAAACAAATACAATGCTAAGACACATAGGGAGCACTTTCTTAAGTGCCCAGCTCCCTGTGCTCAACCACAGTAGTGGGTATGCATCATCTAGAGAGAGCTGAGGAGACAGAATGAGTATCCAGAAGTCCAAGGAATCTCCAGAGAAGACTAAAATGGTCTGATCAGCATAGTCCTAGGAACTTACTCAGAGCTGTTAGGGAACATCAGTTGCCATGCTGCTGTATACCCGGTCATCACAAGTGGTTTTCATCCGTTTTTCATCCCATGAATATCAAATGGATATAAAATACTGCACAGCAGAATTCCAGCCCTTGCCCTGTGTGGCCAGGTCAGTATCAGAGTTCCTGCGCTGACTGGTGGCTTATGCCAAAAGGAATACAGCAACTCCTTTACACCTTACCCGTTCCCTACCTCCTATCCATTGGTGCATTTTCAAGATTCAGGTCTGCTGAGTTAGAACCCCTTCCAATTATAATGTTTGTCTCCTCCTCCTGGGAGGATATCTCCTCCCTTTGTACAGGTAATTGCTTAACACTGAATGATAAATAAAGAACACATCCTGGAATACTGATGGATAACTGAGAAAATTTTAGCTGCTAGTGTCATATTCAAAGACCTAAAAACATTTTTCAGATAATAATTTTGAAATAGTCAATTCTTTCCTGAAATACAGTTATCAAAATGTAATATTCTGCTTTTTATTTTGTTTTCATGAACTTCATTCAATTTTAATTCCTTGCCCTCTCAGAAAGAGAATCTCACAAATATACCTTCCCCTTTATTTTCCCATAAAAATATCATAGCCATTTTCTCTGGCTGTTCTCAATCACTTGTTCTCTGTCACGGTTTTTCCTAGTCATAGAAGAAATATGCAAAAATAGGCCACAAGAAACTAGACACACTTGATATGCACAGCAAAAATAGAGCTCTTTAGCACCTGGCACTCTCAAGAGTGTTAATGAATCTGGCAAGATAAGCCATGCTTTGACCTGAAATAAAAAGCTAAACCCTCAGAAGATAAATTCAAGCTAACACAAAAAACTCTATGGACTCATGGCCTCTTTTGATTTCTTGCATTATAAGACCCCAGAAGTCTGGACAAGTGCTACATGAAGAAATAGGAGGGAATGGATTTCCTTTTGAAGGCAGTGAGAAAGACAGTGAGCTGGGATCAGCGTGTAACACATGACATATAAGATACTTTGGTGGGATGGGGGCTGTGGAGGCTCTCATCTGCAGAAATATGACAATTGCATGCACAGAAACTAATTTCAGTCTACTTGACCTCTCCCTGAGGTCAAGACAGTGCCTGCACTCCCAGAAATGCTGAAAGTACTAGTGGTTGGATGTTAGATTGGAAAAAAAATAAAAAGGAATGAGAGATTCCAAGGACAAATCAGCAAACTGACAGTTAACACTTGGAAGAGTTTTTCAGCAGCAACAAATAATTTCTTCAGGATAAATAAATGATTTGTGTTAAATTATACATTTGACAAGGTACATTTAAAAATGAAAATATACCACATATTTCATGTTTAATTTCATTACTGCAGATAGGCTAGACTAAGTTCTGAGCAACTTGATCTAGTTGTGGATGTCCCTTTTCACTGCAGAGTTGGACTAGATGACATTTAAAGGCCCTTTCCCTTCCAACTCTGATAATTCTATGATTCTATGATAGTCCAAATAGATGTAAGGACCAGTTCACTAAACAAATTACTAAACAAACAATTTACAAAGAAAGAAAGTTTATCAATTAGGTTTTTGTTTTTTTGTTGTTTTTTTTTTTTTTTATATATAAGAGAACACATTAGAAGGGAATAAGGCCACTAAACTTTCGCAGTTTCCTTATTTCTGAAAGAGAAACAGCTACAATGATAACTGGTGGTGTACTGAAGTCCCACTAGGTAGGCTACTGTACTGAAGTCCTAATCTACTGGAGTCACCAGAAATATATAAATAAAAACAAAATAGAAATACTCTTAAACTTACATAAATAATGCAGTCATAAGGTTGTCATCTCTTCTTGCTTCTTCAATCTAATAAATCTTGTTTTGCTTTCATTCAACATGGTTTGCATCCAATTACAGATGTTCTCGTGTGAACTTTTCTGAGTTAAGATGATATCATAATTGACTGTACAATTATTTCAGCAACATTATGTAGAAGATGGTGCAGAAAAATAGTCTTTTGACTTTAAAATCTGATCATGAAATTATCAGGACATGCATAAAAAGTTAAGAAAAAAAAAAACCTCTTAGTGGTTTAGAGATTCCCTGAGAAATAATCTTGCTGCACATCAGCACGATTCCTGCACTGTGCAACGCATGCAAACTACACTGCCCCAGGCAGACTGTAGGAGACTATCCAAATGGAAGGTGTCTGGTCAAGTATGAGGGAATAAGCAGAAAGAAGTGCTGCACAGAAATTACACCAATAAGCTTATCCCCTCAATGGCTTATTTATTTATATTTAAATTTACACATATATTCACAGCCAAATGCAGAGAGAGATAGGCTAGAAAATAAAACCTTATATCTAATTGGTTGAATTGGAAACTGGAGAAATTAAAAATGGATGTGCTCCAATGAGTGCCATCCATAAATTCTGTTGAGTATTATTATGTTATGAAATTTTTTACATTTTCAACTATTCCTAAAAACGCAAAATGCCAGATAACACAAAAGCATTTACCCTTACATACATTAAAAGAAAGTTAGTGCAAGAAATAATATGCATGTTCTTTAGGACTATCATGTGTTACTAGAGAGAAACATGGAAACCAGTAAACCCAACAAAAACAGGCATGCTTCTGAATCAGGACCGCAAAACATATTTTGTCAAAGAACAGGAAATCTGGCAATGAAAAAAAAAGGAAAAATATTTCCAAACATCATCTCGTTAAAACAGAGGTGGAACATCAGGAAAAATTCAAGTAATTTCAGCTGTCTCGGGATCCCTAAGGAGAGCTAGTTTAAATATTCAGAAAGTGTTTACTCAGAAGGTATTTTCCATAGTATGACAAAACCTTGACTGCAAAAAGATAAAGCTTGTTGAGAACACCAAAGGGAAGGCTGTCAACATAGGCACAGGAACACCAGCCTATGAGATTGAGATATAAACAGAGTAACAGCAACAGTGAGAAATATTGTGAGCAGTGTGAAATACAGTGTGAAATATTACACTCATTATGCAGCAGCATGCTTCAAAGCCTATCCCTTTATCAAGCCTCATCTGTAATTTGACAACAAATAGTCTTCTCTTCTTTTTAAAGAGACTGTATACTACGAGATCAATTTTCACTGAAATTCTGACATTAATAACGTGATATTAAAATCAGATTATTCATAAAATATTTAAAAAAATTCATTCACTAAAGTCAAGGATCTTAAAGCAAGTTGCCAAACCACTGTATATGGAATGGAAAACATAACAGGAACTTAATTTTTATAAATAATCTTGTTTGGAAGAAAAGCAGCATGCTTAACTGAAATGATGGTGAAATTAAGTAAATTTAGCATAATAGAAAGAGGAGCTCCAAGTCATTGAAGTGTACTGAATCTGCTCAAAATGGAAGGTACTAGCAATTACTGAAAAGTCAAGCTTGATGCAGTTATTTGAACCATTTTGAAGAAACTGATTGGCAAGGACAATATTTAAGCTCATACAAATGCTTAGTGAGTTTTTTTGCACGACTGGAAATTGAATCAAGTTGCTTCTGCATTCAGAAGGTTGTCCTTAACCAAACACAAATATTCCATAGACTACTTTTCTCTTTCCAAGCAGGAGTCATATTGAACCTATTTTCAATAATACAATCATGAACATACACATTGGCACATAAAAACTGACCTTTTCAAAGTTACAGATCCCCATTTCTCTCCATGGCCTTAACTTTTTGCTTTTTTTTCTACTGGTAGTCTCATTATGTAAACTGGTGCATAAAAAGGTAAGTGAAGAAGCTCTCAGGATAACGATGCATGTTACATCCAGTTTCTGTTTTTTCCCCTCTTTTATTTTTCAGTCTAACTCTGTATATACTTTGGGAAATACGGGGATTTTCTTTAGGAGAAATAAGAGTCTGAAGGCCCAGTGTTATTGTGTTGCAAGAGCAAGGTTGTCTTCTATAGTCTGATACTGAAAATTCAAGCCTTCAGTTTAAGACATCATTTTGATGGAGCAGTGAGAGTTGATGGATTGTCTGGATTCCAAGAAATCCATAAAGATCACCTTTCCTCTCCCAAAAAACAATGCAATTCATTTTACCCCATGGATTGTGCTGTAAACTTTTCCTTTGATGAGATATTCACACATTGCTGCTTCATGTACAGCTGTTGTTTTGACTCCAGTTCATAGTGGTGACACATCTTGTCACCGATAATGATGCAAACTGCCACCTTCAGCCTCATATTGGTTCAATATGTCCTGACAAACTTGCACATAATCTCTTTCTGTTCCTGTTTGAGCATTCGGGGAACCCACCTAATGCTGGCTTTAGGACCTAGTGAGAAGCCAGGCAGGGGAAAATACTTCCAACTACTTGTGTATGAGCATAGACAAGACCCAAACATGTACTCCCCCCACTTCCTTTCCTGTGCCTTCCTCCCTGACTTCTCCACAAGGGAGATGTGGATAAGCCAGCCAGCACTGTGTGACCATCACCCTGTTCAGACCCCACAGCTCTTGCATAAAAAGAAAACTAGTGACACCAACAGTATTCAAGATACATTGAGATTTCTCTGATAGTTTTTCTGCTCAAATAAAAGGCTCATATCGCTTGGCCTCAAATAACTCTAACAGAAGCAGCTGCTGCAATTATTCCCTACTGACATGTAAACCACTCCATGGTGTGTCCTTGCTACAAAACCAGATCACAGCATTCTGAAATCTACAGTACTCACATTAGCTATTACACACTGTCATTTCTTTCCTTATTTTTCTGCTCAGAACTTAAGCGAAAGCCTAAGAAATCATAGATTATGACCAAGTACTACATTATCTACAATACTTTGCCTGCAGTTTCACATCAGATAGTTTAGAAGCTTTGATCTACAAAGCCCATATAAACAACAAATAATGTTAATATGCACAGAACTACACTGAAGTTCAAAAACGAACAAGAACAATACACTTCTGAAAATGAAATTTAAGCTTTAAAATAAAACTAAACAACCACTGCACTATTTTGTGCAGAAAACAATTTACCTGTGATCAAAGGGAAAAGAACTACTGTAAGTTTTTCAAGCTCTGTCCTACATTTCAGTATGTAATTACATTTAGAGATAACAATTCCCAGTTTTCCAATTTGTTTGCTCTTGCATACCAAGACTGAGCATATGACATTCTATTTCTTGTAACTCTTAGACGAAAAATAGATAAATAGCAACAAATTTATTGCACATTGTTTAGTGTTTGTTTGGTTGAAACTGATCTCAGAAGTAAATAAAGTTAAAAAAAATTCCTATGGACATGAGGAATAATTGTTAAGTTAATTAATAGATAATAAAATTAATACTAGTATATAAAATAAACTACAAAAAGGAAAACAGGATTATGGCAATCTACTCGAAATAAGCATTTAAAACGTGGGCAATGAGGATCTCAGTACCACTGCTACCCCGATTGCACTAATATTAATCCCCTTTCTGTGTTAAAATACACAATAACATATGAAACAGGTTAACGATACTTCTCTTCAAATAACAAATACACAGGGCTGTAATACATGCTTGTGTCCCTGTTTCTTCTATTAAGTAACATGAGATAAAAATAGAACTAGTCGTAGCGCGCTGCTGACAGTTTGTAGATTTTTAGATTTTTAAGTCTTTGATTTTCTGCCCTTTCTTGTTTCTGCTTTTATCTTTCTTGGTATGATTTCTCTTAATGTGAGAAGTATTCTGCAGACATCTGATTTATGAAAATCAAAAGTGCTAAAAAGGTTCTCAGAATCAAAATATAAACATAAAAAAGCAGAATATTCATCAGGCTGGCTAGCACCTATTGAAAACATTTTCAACTGAAAAAAAGGAAAAAGAAAAATCAAGAATGCTGACCTTTATTACTCTAAGAAAATGGGCCAGAAAAACAATTTTATCAAAAACCTACTAATATCTTTGTCTTTTAAAAGACCCATTTTGCTTATTCTACAATAAAATGCATGTTTCTTAAGCCATTTACAGTCACAATTCCTATAAAAATAAATACTTATGTTTGAAAAATATTTTACATAAAAGCAATTGCCTTGCGTGGAATATGTTTATTTTAAAGGATAAGCCTACCATATTAGCAGACTTTCAATATTTAAAAAGAAAATCCATGTGAAAGCACAGACAAACCATCACATACACATATCTCTGCATAATTATAGAGGAATACAGGAACTCTGACTTGAAGCCTAGCAACAGTATCCAAGTATTAGTTAGTCTGCTAATCAACTACCAAAAACTCACACATCAGCTCAATATGTTTCATTTTTCAAAAGCAAAGGCGAACAAAAATACAGCAAAAGAATCCTATTGCTTCCGACCTGCTGAAGGACAAGATGCACAATATAAAACAAACCTTGTTCACTTGAGGAAGAACAACCCATGTCATTTAATCCATCTGAAAATTCATCTCATCACAAAGAACCAAGGCAAAAGACAGATTTAAAAATGGGTTATCCAAGTCAAAGGATTATCAACTTGAAACATACTTAAGATCTGCATATCTGTATCTAATGAAAGCTTCAATATTCTTACATATGTGATTGGGTTTTGTACCTCCATCCTATAGAAGCCATAGTAAATTCTGTATAGCAAAATCTTCCTAAATCTGCTCTGCTCATTTACTCACAGACAGCTGCAGGCTGGATGAAAACAAACAGGGATTAACTTTTCTGTTCATCACAACTTCTAATCCATCACTTTTTTCTTAGTTTGCAATAAATGAATACATAAAGTTAAACAAATGATAAATGTACTGAAACTCACTTAAAAAAAGTTTGAAAAGGGACATGCTTTTGGTTGTTTTTTTGTGTGTGTGTGTTTTTTTTTTTTTAAGTGATGTGTAACTGCTGTTCTATAATTAAGGAGTGTGCGCAATGTCTTTCTCAGTGCAGAAAAGAAGATGGAACAATAGTCATAATGCTGGAAGATAGTCCTGGGTTACAAAGACTTTCATAATTAGTAATAATTAGAATAAGCTGCATTGACGTTGTTATTATCCCTTCAAAAACTAACTTAGGGGCATGAAGAATTGAAATAATCTGAGAAGCTACGGTAGTCTTCCATACTGCTTGTAAAACAAGTTAAATACCAAACGGTTATAGGTTTTTCTTGCTTTATGAAAAATATCTTCTTAATTTGTTTCCAATAGGATTACTTTAAAAGTGATAGGGCAATTTCCATTCATCTTTTGAAAATCCATCAAGAAAGCAAAAGGGATTCCCTGATATTTAGAATACTGTAAAATAATGAAATAAAATGAAATCTGGCTCCATTTTTTAATCCCTTACTGATATACTTATTTCCTCTCCCCTGAATACTGTATTTTTACTGTAAGATTTCGTCTTACTAAAAAACACCATTCCTTTCAGATAAAGCTAGTGAAAACTTCTCCTGTCAATGACAGCGAGGTGTCTTTTACTGTATTACGTGTCAATTGCAAAGTTTTTTCTCAATTTGCTCCTTTAAAAGGCAGCACCAAGTGAAAAAAACTTGTTATCTGTTCTGAATAGTTTTCATGTCTCACTACCAAGAGACCAGTCACCTAGATAGCTAATGTATGAAGGAAAGATTAAGCAGCAATGATGGTGGAAAGAGCAGAAAGGTGAGGAGAAAACAACTTGCTGATAAAAGAGGGGACAGCAAGTGTAAAAGAACCCACACAACTATGAGCATCCAGTGGAAAAGTTCTGGTTTTTTTGGGGAGTGTTTTTATTTTTATCTTTTTCAGTAGGACAGAATTGCTAACAGATTTTATGCTGGTACAATGGCTAGGCAAAGCAGTTCACTGAAACTCAAGTTTGCTGGGAGGAACAAGGGCTTAGATCCAAGAGGAATATAAGAGCTTAAAGTGCAACTCTGAACATTTAGTGTGACATAAATCAGAGTTATGAACATGGTAAGTGATTTTGGGTTCTGAGTCTCTGCCTTCTCTGGATCATCTCTCAGTTCATTGTAAGTTTTATACATTAAATCAGCCAAAAATTAGTAGGCTTCACCAAGGCTGTGATGGACATCAGGCTTTCTCCAGATTGAAGAAATGACATGGAACATGAGAGAGCATTTCAGGTGTGTGCTCTTCAACCACAGTGGTGCTGCTGAGAGCTGCCACAGAGAACCTTCACCAGCTCTAACCTCTCCTGGCAGTTATGAAATCCTGAAAGACCTTATATGTCTTGAAACACATTTAGCTTATCCATCTGAGCAGCCTCTACAGGACAATTTTATGCAGCTGAGAACTACCTGGCAAAATCTCCTCTTTTTCTGACATCACTAGGTAGATACTTTAATCTGGCAACATCTGAGTGACACAAACAGCCAGCACACACCCTAGAAGAACCTCCCTCTCTTTGAGTATGACATGACATGCTTTATTAACATTGGTCATCGTTATTACTTTTTATGGCTCTAAAATAGGCATTATTAAATTTTCTTCGTTTTACAGTGTAAAGTATTTCAGTTACTGCAGAGAAGCTTACCTCATTTGCCTATTTTTTCATTATTTCGACAAATTTGTCTGATACAAGTGCTTCATAATTAAATAAAAAGGAAGAGCAAGCTCTGTGGGAATTGATCTGTAGAAACTTTTGAACTTTCAGTTCTGCTGAACAATTCTGCTAGAGAATATCTAGACCATTTTCCACTTGTGCATCTCCATCATCTTCAACAATAAAGATAGACATAGCACTACAATCTGGCACTGATCCAGGTCAGAGGGAAAAAAAGGTTTCCTTTGAGATGTGTGATCAGTCTCTTCTTAACTGAATAATTCCAGACTTTGTGTACGGCATAAAATGGCAACCTATTCTAAAAGCCAATGAAAATATATTTGGGAGGCAAAGGTGGAATAGCTAATGAGTAATAATACACCAAGCACTTAAGTATGTATATATATTTATGTAGAGTTCTTGCAGACTACTGCAATGAGATTTAGTGCTGTTGCTGCTGGCACACTGCAGCCACCTCCCATTAATGCACAGGCAGTGATGTCTTCATGTGGAAAGTCTGAGGTATGATCTCTGCCACTGAACAGAGCAGCTCATTCATGGTAGTACGTGGCACAGGACCATGAATCATAAGCATTACATTACTTCTGTTAGATCTTTATAATTGCCGTTTTGGCTACATTGCTGGAAACAGCTTTGTGACTACTGAGAAACTGGAAGACACCCACACAATGCCTTCTGCATTGAAAGTACAAGTCACTTCCTACTGTAATAGTTTGGGACAATAAATTTATCTAAGAATAATGTTAATTAGCACATACAAAACAGATGGACACTGATAATTAAGTCTCTCACTGTTTAAGATTAAAGATTTCAAAAAAATATTAATTTTCATATTAGATACATTAGCTTGAGAAATATAAAATCTTGTTCCCATTACCAGATTAAAATACTGCTCTTGAAACTACTAAGTTAGGTCCATCAATTAAAATTTTCCCATCCTTAAAATGACACTGCTAGGAAAGTATGTAGATTTTCCTGTAAATATATTGTCATTTGTATTACTTTGCATATTAGGCTTCCATTTATAAAGTAACTATACAGAAAGATACTGAATGAAGATCACAAAAAGTTAAAATACTGGATCATAAATCTTTCAAGAGCAATGCAGAGTTTCTTTTCTGATGCATCACTAATCCCTCCTGTGAATGATCACAGAATAATCTTTGAAAATTTACTGTTAAATGATTGAACACCTCATTATCTACCAGCTAAAACTTACACAGACAAAAGAAACCCACCCAAAGTTGCATACATTCCAAAGAATTTTCAAACGTTGTAACTTGGTTATAAAATGGGTTTCAAATAATAGCAGCAAGGTTTAATGAACTGGTTCAATATCGGAGTACAATACCTAACCCAAAATACTTTCTGAGGAATGAAAGATGAAGAGTTACTCAAGATACTTCATATTATCCATTGTCTTTATTTCTCGAAGATAGCTGTCTAGCCCTTTGTTCCCATTCCATTGCTTCTGTGCTCAGAGAAGGTGCATTAATGAAAGGATTTATGTTGGAATAGATCCAAAACTACATATATAAAGAATATATAAAGAATAACCAGACAAGTAAGGTGTTGAAGTTGAAAAACTGACATGATTCTGCATATCCTTCATCACAATAGCTGCCAGCTTTTCTGCTCAGAACATTGTTATTCGATTCCTTTATTTATTTTTAAATAAGGAAACATTCTAGAAGCAGACATTTTGATGAATGGGATTATTTATTTTAGTTATTATCAGGTTTTGTTTTTCTAGGTAATTAATGTTAAGGACAGTATCTGGCTAAACTAAATTAGCTAAGAGAAACAATATACAGTAATGCTTGCTCTTTAGGAAAGATCTACTAATTTAAATAGTTATTCACAAACAATAACCAAACTGAAAATAAGCAAGTGAGTGACGAAAGCCCCAGCATTTCAATTTTTCACTAGGAAAGTGAANGTAAGGTGTTGAAGTTGAAACACTGACATGATTCTGCATATCCTTCATCACAATAGCTGCCAGCTTTTCTGCTCAGAACATTGTTATTCGATTCCTTTATTTATTTTTAAATAAGGAAACATTCTAGAAGCAGACATTTTGATGAATGGTATTATTTATTTTAGTTATTATCAGGTTTTGTTTTTCTAGGTAATTAATGTTAAGGACAGTATCTGGCTAAACTAAATTAGCTAAGAGAAACAATATACAGTAATGCTTGCTCTTTAGGAAAGATCTACTAATTTAAATAGTTATTCACAAACAATAACCAAACTGAAAATAAGCAAGTGAGTGACGAAAGCCCCAGTATTTCAATTTTTCACTAGGAAAGTGAAGGTATAAGGAAAATCAGGAGAAGTTTCCCATATAATCTTTTTTTAAATAGAAATCACAAGGTACAAATAGCAATCAACATTAAGTTCTGCCTAAAGCATGAGCCATGTGACTATCATTTTATTTTCCTGAACTGAATCACATTCATTTAATATTTAAATACATTACAGTATTTCTTATTTAGTAACTAAGAAATAGCACTGATCAGGGGAAAGGAAAATAGTACAGAGCTGAACTCAAAAAGATAATGACATCAAGGTCAATACGGTTTCATGCAAACCAGCTTAAAGTCTACTGTCAATAAGAGTAATATAAGCATTACTTACATTTTACAATTATTTGTACTGAAAGAGTAGCATAGTTATAACCTTTAGGTAAAAAAAATCTAGTGAAGGAATTCTGTTATGTTTGAGGGAATAAAATACACTTAGTAGTACTCTACGCTGCTCACCTGCAGCACTTGCTCTGCACTGGTTGTACAGGCAAGTCAAAGAACCAATAGCTAGCACAGCAGAAACAAATGGCACCATTTGAATCTAACCAATCATTTCCATTCATATTCAAGATCTTCAAAGTTCTAAAACCATTGATCATATATAAATATAAAAAAGCTGTTCATTGTATTAGGAATATCTGGTTCATTTTTACGTTAATTTTTTGCAAACTATTTATAAAGACAGAAGAAGATATATGGAAAGGAGCTACTCCGCTTGTCAGGTAAAAACCTTCCAAGTGTGCAATGGAGTTATCTCAATGCATACTGCAAAGAATTAAAAGTATCATAGTACTACTAAATTTCATGTGATGAATTTTCAAATATATTCCTACAGAACATGTGCAACTGGGAAGGCAAAGGGAAGAGAAACTTCAATGTAGAGCTCTTTCTCAGACCCAAGCTGCATGTGAGTTGGCTCAGTATTCCACATAAATAATACTATCAAGTAACAGACATGCATCACAGAGTTGAATCAGTGCAGGCAACTATGCAGACCCCCCTACTTCAGAATAAATGCCTTTCTTAGTACAACAATTTTTCGGTACTCTTTTAATTGGTTTCAGTTAAAGGATTTTAATTAATCTGTATGAGAAATCACTTCATTGAAACTATTTTAATGGCAGAACTCATTATGTAAGTTCTTTGAAAAACCGGAAGGTTTTTTGTTGAGGGTCCTTAATGCCTGTCATCTGGCACTGCTGTAGACTTTATGCAGTCTCACACACCTCCCTCAGTGAGAGGAAAAGTTTTCATGGATACGGATAATCAGTTTTTGCCATATATGCATTCAGTTCGAGAGAAGCATCTTTATCTTCCTCTGACCAATTATTCCTACATGAAAACTGTTTTAGCCTGATGCTGAAGCCAGCAAGAGCTAATTTAGCTCTCTTTGGTATGGGCATGTATATTTAATATATTAGCAACTGGCTAACTCATACTCAAACATCTGCAACTGTTGCATTACCTATCAAATTTTATTTTTCAGAGAATATTTTGGAAACATTTCATCTTTTTCTCCTACCTGCATTTTTTAAGGGAAAGATACTTTTAAAATCTCCCTGAAACAACACTGTCACTAGCCCCCCCATAGGCATATCTAACATTAAATCATATTTAACATCTTTGTAAAATCTTGGTTCAAACATGAATAGCTTATTTTCAGTGTTCATAAATATTTTGCTTACCAATGTCAGCTTCCCTGTGATTCTTGATATATTCGGCAAGCTCAAAATTTCCTGCTATTATAGCCACCTGAAGGATTGTAAAATAGTTAAAATTAATATGTTGCCATAATTCATTAAGTAGGAAAACAAGATTTCTATTATTGATAAACATCACACATTTCATTTTGCAAAATGGAATAATTGTTTATTCATTGGATATTTCAACTTCCACTCTTCAAATATTGCACACAATGCATTTTGGAAGCAGCATTATGAAATAATATTACAACGTATTCGAAAAAGCACAGCAACTCCCCCAGTTACCCATTAAATAAGGCTGTTTTGATCATGGATGTCTCTCAGGTGAATCTTATAAGACCTGCAGAGCTTTTCATGTTGTGGCAGTCAAAAGCAGAAATGAACATTAAATAACAGCATCCCCAGCACTCTCAGGGCTACATCAATGACTGGAGAACTGTACAATGGTAGGCTCTGAGAGGTACTTTTGAGACATTATTTTCCTTTTACTGATCCTCCTTTCTCCTTACCTGGAAACTGAATCAGAAGCTGCACTGTAACGTACATGGGATAATCAGGAAAGAAGCACCAAACACTACAATAAATCAGGTATCACTAAGACAGCAAAGATGACTACAAAAGAGAAACTTCAATAGTTTATGCATATGTAAATAATTGAAATTATTTATTAAACTATATCTCTGAAATAAAGAATTACTATATTTCTAATTTATTTTCTGATTGTAAAACATGTATATGTGAAATGCTATTCCAAGTCTTCATATAAATGATCTTAAAAACAGAAGTTTTTCTACAGAAGAAAGAGATTTGCATATGTTATTGCTATTTGCCCCCTGCTTTTCCTCCCTCTTCTTCCTCTCCTGCTTTACTGGAAATATCCATCAATTCCCTTCCTTTTATCTATTTGGAATCTTTCTTTCCTCCCAGTGACACTGTGCCCTTGGCAAAAGTGACATGCTGGGCTCAATCTTCTCATAGGAGCTTCTGCATATACAGGGTGAATCATAAAACAATTAAGGTTGGAAAAGATCACTAACGTCATCTAGTCCAGTTGTCAACCCATAACCACCACCATACCCACTTGGTCCTGCACCTAAATGCCACATCTACACATTTCTAAACACCTCCAGGGACAGCGACTCTATCACTTCCACAGGTAGCCTGTTTTAATGTCTTACCACTCTTTCTGAGAATAAATTAGTCCTAATATCCAACCTTAATGCAGTCAGGAAAAAAAAAAACACCACCACAAATCTTTCCTCAGGACTCCCACTGATAGACTCCCATGGACATAGTGCTATTGTTAACCATAAGAAATAATTCAGAAACTGGGGAAAACTTTGATTTGATGACCAAGAAAAATTGTCAGCTGGTCCAAAACATTCAACTAATATCAGACGTAAAGGTTAATGAAAAGGATCTTTGGGAGGTGTATGAAATACAATATAAGTAATATTTTTTAATGTAACGAGTGAAAGCCTATTCTTGCTCTTACTGCAACAGATTTCTTTAAAGGGTCAGTTCTATTTTCTTTTAACTAAAACAAAATAATATGGAAGCCCTCAAAAATGAATACTCACAACAAGCTACGGTTAAAAAACTTTACTATTTCTTAGGTAAGAGTTCCCAAATCTGCTTTAAATGGTAGACTGAGAGCAGGCTTAAATCATAAGTCATGCTCAGGACATCTATTTCATTTCAAAATAAAATAATTGCATATATCTTCTGTGCTTTTCATTCAGCGTGCCTCGTTTTGTACATTGTACCTTGTACCCTTTCTACCATTAGTGGATAAAGTCTGAGCCCTGGGCTTTTTGTATATCCTACTAGAACACTGGAAAAAGTCTCATTAATGTGCAGTTCCGTGATAAGCATTTAATGCAGAAATGGGTGAACTGTCTTAGAAAAGAGAACTCATCACCAAACTCCTACATAAAGCTAGATGGGAATCACTGACAGGTTATCACATTCGCTTCTCCACTCTACAGTCCACCTGATGAGCACACTTTAAGGCATTTCTTCAGACCCAAGACTTTCATTGCACTAGTCCTCATGCCTCAAGTCATCACTCACAAAACCTTTCTGGAAATCCTTGCAAAATAATCCCGATCAAAATAAATGTTTTCAAATACACTGAAGTAATCTATGATTTATCTCATGGTCTTCAGCATGCAGCAGCTGGTTTAAGGACAGGCTGATCTAGTTCAAGTTGTAAAATTTACAGGCTAGGAAAGTACAAGCAAGACTCCAAAGAAATCACTATGTCTTAAGTATAATACAGTATCAAAATAACTTTTTCAGATTACCGAGGAAAGCTTAAAACCAACAGCAGAATGTAGCATTTACTATGTTTATGTCCTAAATCCAAGTCCACCCTCCTTTTGCTTCTTCATTGCTTTTCAGATGTTGTTTTTCCCTTTGCAAATTGTTTCTTATTTCATCACAAAATTCTATCCATCCAACATAAAGGATGAATACAGTAATTAATTTTGTTTCTCATTTCAAGTGTGTTTATGTGATAGCAGAAAATCTGTTCTACATTTACACAGCTCCTAGCAGTTGTATTCATGAGGTATATCCTTGTGCTTTAAAATAATCTACAGTAAACATCTATGAGATCACAAGTATAATGTAATAGTTTTTCCTTTGTGTAATTAACACACACAGAATATCACCATACTTACAAGTAATAACGACGCAATTATATTCTCACTGCAACATTAAACATAAGAAAATGTTTTGCTTTGGGCACTTCACAGAAGTTTTAGATTAAATAATGGATTCTTGTGAGTAAAATGTACTATTAATAATCAATAATGCTGGTTCCAATCAATCCTACTTCTTTTAGACTGCAATTGACTCTGATAAATCATAAGATTTCTGCATGCTATATTATCTGCAAAGATCAGTGAGTTCAAAGAGAGATAGATGGATATGGTGGAGCACTGCCACCTCATCATCAATAAAGATAATTATCTATCTGAAAATTAATATTCTACCCATTAGTCAAAACACCTGTATTCCAGGAACCAGTCATGAAAAAAAAAACCTGCTTCTCAGCATTGGTAATAAATCTGACCCTCAGCCTTCAGTGATGAGCTTCTAAAGTGCAACTTATCATTCAACCTGGCTGATGGCACTAGAAAAATAACAGAAAAGTTGTGTAAATGCTGCCTGTTTAACCTCATATTCTGCCTCCTGCCTCATAAAAACATTTGTACATACATCAGGGAGTGTTATGCAAGCAATAATACCTTTCATCAGCATTACTACTAATTGGTATGCAAAATTCAAGCAGGGAATTCAGCAGTGACAGGCAGCTTGCTAGACAGCCACAACGTTACTCAAATGAAAGAACGTTTGATATCAAAAAAAAAAGAGCGATTTTAAAACTCAAGTAAAACACGTTTTTCAAATGATAAATACATATTATTACATGAAAAAAAAGATAGCTGAGAGACAGCTTGACAGAGAATTGTTTCTGAATCAAGCACTAGATTCAGCAAGCCCAAGGTATCAACTCTTTTAATTCAATTTACTTCAACTCAGTAGAAACATTATGTAAAATTCCAACAGTAAAAATGAAGGCAAGTATGGTAAGATCCAAAGAAAGCAAGAAAAAGTAAAAAAGTACAAATATTTCTTGGCATAAAGTCAACGTGCTTCACTTGAATTTGATGGGTAAAGAGTGGGAGAAAGTGAAGTCAGAGAGAAATCTGAAAGATATAAAATTATACTCATTCAGATTTTACAGTTGCAAACTAAGCACAGTAGCTTTTTTTCCACCAAAATTCTTCTTGAACCAAAGTACCACTGTGTTCCAACAAAACTATTAGTGTGAATGCACATTTACAAAAAATAATGGAGTTTGATTTCATAATTTACATGTTCTCAAACATCCATACTTTTCTTGCAAGGATGTTATACAGTCAGCTTTCTACTTGACAGGTCAATGCGTGAAAGAAAGCTTTCTTTTTTGGGTCACAATATGTGTCTTCTGGGCGATAAAAAAAGAGCACAAACAGCAAAACTATAGTGAAAGTTTCTCCCAGTTCCAGCAGGTATTGGATTCTAGTCATCAAAACGCATCACATGCATGTTTCTAGACATGAAATATTACCATGAAAGGCTAGACCTAGCACTTTACAGCTAGAGGCTAGCTATAGATCCTGTTATGCTGAAGCTTCAAAAATTGCGGCTCTTTAAAAACAGCATATAAAGCAGTCTTATGATATCTCAGGTTCATGTCCTTAGTCAAATTATTCTGTAAAACTTGATAAAGTCTGGTTATCTTCTCAGAAAGTCATTAATCTACAATTTCCACTCAAATCCATAAATCTTCTAACCTACTTTTAAAGGGTATATTTACTATGCATTTGTTCCAGAATTGGAAAGACCATTCCTGCTGCATCCCAGCATGGTGACAATGAATGTCCAGCTGAAAACCACGTCTGAGCAGTTCAAGCACAGTGCTTTCTGACCCAAAGTAAGAGATTTTTCTGCTGCATATACATTTGGTTGGGATATCTCACACGTAACAGTCTATACAACACAGATAATGGAAATCCTCTTGATTTTCATATCACCATTAGAGGCAATCTTATATGTTCAGTAGTAACCGAGGTTAATCATTTATCAGCTCCTTCCCCTTTGTGTCTAACTTACTTCTGTAAGGATATTGATATAGGCACCTGATTATTTTCTAATTACATTTGATAACATACAGAATTAACTTGAATAAATGCATACCCTTACAATGGGGAAGCAAGCAGAAAGTGAAGCCAAGCCAGAAGACCTATGTAGGAGGTAATTCATACAAAATAAAATAAAGTAGACCCATAAAGACAGAATTGCAGTATCATCTCCCACTTCCCTGATGCCTCGTCTTCATAACATCATTGCAAGAAAATGTTAATGGAGTCACTGAAACATGTCAGAGCTGCACTGCACTCAAGTCATGGGGTTGGTGACCTACTGGACAGGGCAAATGAGTACTGCCTGCTGCTGTCAGGGTGTTCAATGCAGAGCATGTCCAGCAGCTGTGAGTGTTTACACCAGTATTTGCTTTGTCTTGGAAGAAACAAAACTTTGTACAGCTGCCCCATTGTCTCACATACTGTCTAACAGTCAAATGTTTATTTTCAACCCTAACCAGTGACAGTGGTTTTCAGTTTGTCAGGACAAGCAACCCAGTGGTAATTAAGTGGCAGCTCAGTGTAACAGAAGTTTGAATGAAGTGGCTGTGATGCTTAGGTTGGGGTAGGAAGAAGGCAGAAGACAGGACACACTGTGTCTGCTGATCCAGACACATACTGTGACAGTAAAAGTTTAGCTCATACTTCTTCCTCCTGGCATAGCATTATTTTTACCTTCTGCTTTTCTGTTATTTACAGTGATAAAAGTTCCCTCTAGACACAAGCAGTTTCCAGGTTGGCTTTCAGAAATCAGTCCAGAAATCAAAGATTTGAAGCATCTGGTTAATTTTTACTTTCCCAAATTTTGTTCCCCAAAGAAATTTAGTTTAAATGAAGGCAAAATAAGACTACTTTGGATGTATTTCCGAGCTCAGTAGATGTCCAGAGACAGGTTTCAGTGTGAGAGAGATTCATAAAGGCTTTCAGACTCTAGACCAGGCATAAGTAGCAGTACTGTCTCACAAAAGGCTCTCTTTCCAGTGTGGAAATCACAGGTGTCAATGCATCAATTACTTAACCTCAAGCATTTAGATTTTTTGGATTGTAATTCATGCAGTACTTTGTTCCTTTGGGGAAATTGGAAATTATATACACACTTTACCTGCCACTAACCTTTCACAATTGATTTTTTTCTGCTCCTGAAATGTATCACAGGTAAAGATCATATTAGAGTAAGATCTTTGTAGCCTGTTAGCAAATACAATTTTAGAGCTTTATAGGCTACTCCCTGAGAGGCAAGCACCACAACTAAATTACATTATTAGTCTTCAGAACAAATTGCTCCACACAGTAAGAAACAATTTATTTATTTTTAACCAGAGAAATCGAAGCTATCCCCTCTTGATTTCAGCCAATGAACTTTGACAAAGTTTCTACATGGAAATGAGAAGAGCATCTCACATTTCTTTTATGTTTCACCCTCAGTCAAGGCTGCTGCACTTCCTTCCACACATGCTTAAATTTTAGACTAGGTGAGACAAAAAGCTTTAAAATGCTCTGCCTAAATGGAGATCAGAGGAAGCTCTTTGTGCTGCACATTTGTAGCTGCAATTCACAATAAGCAGCTCATGATAAAACAGCTAGCACTCCCCACCTGCTTTTCTCCCCTTCTTTTCCAGACAATTTCACTTCCATGATGAAAGCACATTTCATTATTCTTTCTTTCAGAGCTGATGTTTCACCCTTACATTGTCTCTGCTATCCAGCAGTGCTCACTAAATGATAGTCTTTCAAGAAAGCTTGAAATAGCAGTGAGCTCAGGTATGGCACTGTACATTAAAGGAGATAGTTCCATCCCAGAACAAATAGAGATTTTACTCAGTCTCAGACAAGGAGGGGAAACAAATGCAATGTAAAAGCCATTCTGGGGTCTATGTACACTGTGTTCTTCTATCTCCAGGTGGAACTGGAGGAAAAAGAGGATACAACCAAGCAATAAGATTCTCCAGAAATTGCCTTCCACTCAAATCATAGACTTATACAATTATAATTTATTTATTTCACCACTAAGGATAATGCAATAAAATTCATAGCAGAGACTGGTGAGAAATTAACTCAAGAACGTTTGGAAAGAACTGTTAGGATCACCTCCCTAAAGAGACTGCCTGAAGAGCTCTTGCATGTTTCTTGTGACATAATTTCTTCGTATTAGATAATAGAAATATTACCATTTTTGATGAAAAAATTTCTAGACAAAAAAACAACAACTCACTGAAAGTACCTCAAATATCATAAAAATCGACCCAACAGCATGGTGATATCTAAACCATTCCATTACAATCACAGACTTTGGGCATAGATACCTTTGTAATTTGCTATGAAGTTAAAACTGTGCTTACTGTTGGGCATTGAAAAGAAAACGCAGTTCAATGTATTTCTATCACGTCTTCCTGACAGAAAAGCCCTCCTTCATGAAACGAAGAGGTAAAGGTTTTTCAGAGTTTAAAGCTACTTTGAAGGCTGCCACTGTGCACCATTTCATTATTCACCCACAACAATGCTAGAATCTTAAGTTCAGGTTTTTAAGAGGGAAACCCTTGCACTCACGTATGAGCGTGCATGCCCATGCTGCACGTAGCACAGTGAAGTTATATTCCTGATAAACTGTGACACAAAAATCACATACTACACCGTGGACCTGGAAAGAAACCTTACATTGGTATGCATTAGTTGCTCTCATATATGAGCAGCATGTAGATTTTAAAACTATTCTCAGTGGTACAGATGGAGTTTGGCTTGGAAAAGCATGAAGCAATCTGCATTCTGAATTTCTCTCCCATAGGTGTGGGAGAAAAATGTACTTACCCAGCATTATTGGTTTCTTGCCCAATTTAAGAGAGCTTTTAAAATTAAGGTACATTTATTTATTCAATAAATACAAAGACATAACTTGTAATCATTTTCCTTTGGAAAGACATTATTTTGTAGTATCTTTGCAAAATATAACAGTTTTAGCTATTTTCAAGTAGAGAAGACATTAAGAATTCAATAAATAGAGCAAAAACTCTATTTTCTGAACCAGTTGGATAATTCTATGCAGTTGCAAAAACTACATAATCTAAAATAGATATGCTGAATAGTCATGAATTCAATATTTTACCTTCCAAACTCAAAGAGCAGAGCACTAACCCCTATTTTATAAATGTATTGATTACAGTTGAATCCTAAGTTTGAGGTTATAAGGCAAAATAAAACTAAAGGAAGCTTTTTAGTTCACCTCATCACACAACACAATTAAACACTTGTACAGTACGCTATTAATATCACTATTCCATGTTCTTTTCTAGTAGCGCTCCCGACTACACTTAAGACGGATGGCATGAAACACGACCTCAAGAAGATATATATGTTCACCTTATGGAGATACACCTCTACATTTATACTTCGAAACATTATTAATAGAAGTAAGCAGTTTTAAAATTCAGATATAATACACAACTAAAAATGTGCTAGATGGATATTTTAGTATGAGAATTTTAGAATTAAATATAATGTTACATGTTTTCAAAAAAAACCTAGACTTGTAAAAAGTTTTATTCAAAGAGAGAGAGTTCTAAAAAGTAATGGAATTTGAAATTCTATTTCAGATACAATACTGTTTTCAAGTTTCAGTAAAACATTGAAATATGGTGCAAAATCTATATATAGAAGAAGCAGAGCCGTAAAATTTAATATTCGTTTCTTCCAATAGCAGTCAGTAAAGATTATACTAAGTGCAGAAATATCCTAAGTCTCTGCCAGGTCAATAAAATGCTGGCAGTTTATCTAAAATTACTCTGTGGTGTTATTACAGAATACAAGTAAAAAAAAAAATCATACTCAGCATTTTCATACATGCTTTTGTCCTGGATAGAAAATAATTCTTAACTGATATAATCACAAAATGTAAAACATGCCCAATATTTTCTATTTTGAAAGGAATTAGCATTGTATATTAATATAATTGTTGTCCAGTAGATGATAAAATATCAACACCTTTAATTTTCTTGAAACTTACTTAGTTTAAACCCCAAAGTACAGTATTTTCTTTCCTTTTTCCTTCTAGTCCCTGCTTTCTACTTCATTGGATAGCAGGATTAGCTTTACCTTTTGGATGTTTTCTGTATATTATCTGCTTGAGAGACAATTTCATCTTCATCAGTTCTTGATACAACAAAGCACAATAATGTTACTATCCTTTAAATAGTCGTTTGAAGACAGTTTCTTCACCACTGAATTTTTTTTCTCCAAAGCATGCTGCTGCTACTGTTCTCAAATTTGCCAGCACATGTTAGCATACTGTGTACAAAAATCTCTTAGCAACAATATCTTAGTGTCTAACATTTTCCTTCTTCCAACTATGATTCATGGAGCCATCTGTAGTCAGATATTAACATGCAGTATCTTAAAATAGATACCTTGCATTTGTTCAACAACTAGTTTTAGCATCTGAAAATATAAATTATGGGCAGGGGCCAATATTTCTTTGAGGTTCTTCGTCATTCCCTTGATCATTTTAGCACCGTTTATACAAAGGCTTGCAATGATCACTTTGTCTCAGTGTTAAGGTCACAGGATTCATGTTTCCCATAGCGCAGCAGCAAGCAGTTCTGTGGTGCTGGGTACCAGCAGCCTTTATGAATGCCGTAAAGCTCTCCATACAGCTTCCCGGATGAGGGCCACCCGGAGTCTTGACTATTTGTTAACAGTAATCAAAGACTCGACTCTAAAATTTTAAGTACTGCTGCACTGCAGCACCAAGAAGTACGCATTTTTTACATCCTTGGAACCTAAGTGTCCTAAAATGGGTGGGTAAAGTTCTGCATCTTGCACGGCAACAACAAAACGACTTTTACAGCAACAGTACTATAGTAAGGAATAGAAAGATGTCCTGAAACTCTCTCACAGCTTAAAAAAATTACAACTATATCTACCAAAGCATCATTTTTGTCTCCCAAACTCTTTTTGTTTTGCTTTCAAGTACAGCAAATTACAAGAACCATCTATCAGCACCTGAAGATTTTTAGTTTAGATTGTTTCAACACAGTCCACAATTTTATATAACTTAAGAGAACTAAAATTAGTGCTAAGTGCTAAAATCAGGTAACCTTAAAAGTTACCATATTAAGTATAATATATCATATAGAAAGATTTGGTAACACGGCTTCAAAACAAACTTGAGCAAGGTGTGAAGAACACTTCTTCATCCCATCCAATTTTATAAACTTCAAGGAGCTAGGATTGGATCCAAAATGTTTTTGTATAATTAAAATTTAAAAACCAAGCAAATATTTAGTTATCTAACAATGGACACTTTAATATATATATATAACTATTATCAAAGAAGAACATTCCACAAAGTGTACACTTAGTACACTTTCATTGTTAAAATTGTGATTTTCATTGCAGATTTCACAGCCCCTCTGGTCTCTGGTAATACATTCAGTGGCCATGAAACAGTGCCAGAGTTGATGAGCACAGTGAATTCAAGTCAAAATTCAGAGAAGGCTATTACACTGAAAACCCTCATTTGTCCTGCAGTTCTGCCTTAGCTAGGCTCTATAGTGACTAGACACCTAAAGTACTATTAGACAGCCAAGCTCGTCTTTCAGCAACTTTAACATGATTTAAAAAGTAGAATGAGTATTTTATGGTACAATGTCCTTTCAGGGAAATACACAACTGTGTTCTTAAAACTCAACTACTCTCAGTCATGAATAAGCCATGACTGAAAACCTTCAGATTAAGCTAAGCCTGCATGGAAACCAAGATAAAAAAAACCTATGTCCTTTCCTCACAACATGCAAGCAAATCACTTCTAAATCATCTCACTCCCTCAGCTCTGAAATGCAAACTTAACTCCTATGACAAAAGGATCAGGAGTTATGCAATAACCAGCTTGCCAGGAAGTTCTGAACTGAATATGCCGGGAAGTCAGCTAAAGCTACCATGAAACTTGTCAGGCAGTAAAAAAAGGAATGTGCTGGTGAATTCATCTAAGGCACAACTTCACTGCTTCATGTCACTCTTGTTTCCTTCCGTTTCCTTAGAGAAGGAACAACTGCTCTTTTTAGGTTGCCCTGTTTTATACAGACTGTATCAAACCTCTCCCTTGGTCACTGGATGTATTAGGAAATTGAATATTTCTATCCTACATGGAGGAAAAAATATGTACATCTTTTTTCCACTTCTCTGTTAAAATGCCACCTAGCAAGTCATTCTCAAGTAACATGCACTTTTCTACAGTTGTGTTTTAATAATTAATGTAAGGAAGAAAAAGCAGACAAGCTGATACACGCATTTACAATTACAGAAGCATTCCATGAGAAAATCTAGCTCAGACTGGAAAGAGCCATCAGAAGCCAGTTATTGTATAATCCCCATTACTGCTACATGAGTGAGCAGCAGTTCCAAAGGAGTTTATTGAGAGCAGATAAGGCCAGGTTGCAGAATCATATGAATCAGATAAGGCACAGCCAGTAATAAAATTTATTTAATTTTCTTTTTTTCTCCACAATAGTATGCTAAATCAGAAAGCCATGAAGTATAATCTTCTTCAGCAGAAGTCTTTTAGGAAAAAAAAGACTGTGAAAGCATGCCGTGTCGGATTTTGTTTTCCTTGTGATCACAGTAAATGTTGGGTTATGCAGAAAATTTAGCTAAGGACGTAAAGGTGTGCCCTGTTGTAGGGGCTTTCGCCAGCTTTCACCTCTGAACACAGGTTTTCCTCATAGAAAAGCCAAAACATACTATATAAGCAGCTACTTCCCCAAATACTTTCAGAAAAAAATGTCTTTCTACTCACAGGAGGCAAAAGATACTGTTCACTATTTCATAGCAACAACAGTTTATGGGATTCAGTTCTGCAAAAAGCATTGTTTAATAACACAGTGTTGTTTAAACTACTACACCAAATTGACAAAGATGCTTTTTGAAAACCCTTAGGGCTAAATGAACCAAGCTAATAAAACACGATGATTATCTTATCTAATACATTTGGTGGATTAACTCCAAGCTCAACGCATTAGCTACAGAAAAAAAAAAAAACTCTGGAAAGAGTAGTAAAGGCCAATACCACAACGTGCACTGATGAGGATGGACATGAGGATGCAGCATACACCAACTGCTCAATAAGAGCACTCTCTGAAGGGCAGTGCAACAAGATGCTCAGCCATCCCAGACGCACAGTTCAATTTTATAAGCAACAGGAACTCATGTGGATATTATCAGAAATTAATACTGAACAGAGCCCGTACACTGATGTAAAAGCAAGGGATCGCACCAGCACATCACTTGTCTGTCATAGCCATAATCATTAACTGGTATTTATGGGTCTAAGGTGCCTATGATCTGGGCAAGGACTTGGCTCAGCTACCTGGAACACGCTGTTTTTCCCCCAGATCTAAGCACTGGCTGTGACAATCTATTCAGATGAAGGCAGACAGAGGTGAACAGCAGAACACCACGGGGCATCTCGGACATCAAAGCAGAAGTGGTCTCAGCCTAAGTGGAGAAATTTCAGTTTCTCTGAAATATCTCATTTATTAACATCAAGAAATTTTATCAGTGTCAGAGAACTGACATATAGGTTATAGCCTCACCACAAAGTCTACAAATGTATTACACATTTAATAGTATTATCATCTCGAAATAACACTACTGTAATAGTAAGAAAACTTTAAATGTAGAAGATTACTGTAAACATGCTTATATACAGCTTGTGAAACAGATATCCCATACAGTTTAACCATCTTTATACCACACACACAGGTACAGAAATCAAGTCACAAAGGAATGACGTCTCTCGTTTCTTCCACAGTTAAATCTGAAGAAGAGTCTGATATAATGCACTTCTCCATAGAAATACTGAGAGAATAAATAATTGCTATCCATCACTCTCTGAACTTTTATACAGCATCTATCGTTTCCACTTAATACACGTAAAATCCTGGAAACAATTCAAAAATGAACAGAATTTATATTAAGCCTGTTCATCATGGTCTTAGGATTGTATTAGAGCTTTTCTGATGAGTTGGATATATAAAATCTGCTTTAAACAAAGAAAAATACAAAAGCAGCTCCTTATAGATAGAACAATCAAATGAAGATTTCCCAGTGACAAAACCATGCTCTTTAAAGTCACAACAACAAAAAAATACATACAGAGTTGGCACAATAGACCTTTTTACAAGGATTATAGAAGATACATGTGACTGTTCAGTTACAGTCTGGCTAGTTAAGAACTTACCCTTGCTGCTTTCTCTTGTAGGAGATGGTATGAATAAAATAATAAGAGCAATATTCAGTCTGGCTATCAAAACTCTATAATTAAATTAAAATTATAGTGATCTACATTACCTCCTGCAACCTCCCCCATGACAGCTCATCACGTCTGCACTGCACACCAGCATCTCTCACTTGGAGGCAAGAACTGGTAGTGACCCTTACAATTTAGTTTGCTTAATTTGTTCCCTTTTATAACCTAGTTTCAGCTGCTTCTCAGCTTTTTGAAGTTTATCCATTTGGTGGAAACAAACAGATTGGCTCCAAGCTACTCCAGGGACACTTTGCTTCCCAGTGAAATATTGGTGCATGGACAGACACCTGAGGCACTTCAGCTCCTGTCTGAGCAGGAAAAGAAGGCACAAAGGGGATGATGGGAGGTCTGGGACTCCCCCACACAGAGTACACTATAAAGAACAGGCTTGTGGACACTCCTCTATAAGTTTGCAAACACATAAACTGATGTTGCCGCATAATTGTTATTTTTATTTTGTTTAAAAATATATATATCCTGATATAAGTATTTTATAATTTGCCTTCAAGCACGGCAATATTTTGCCTTTCACAATACACAACAATCACATAATTTAATTTCTCTATGTTTCACCAAATTTCTTTGATTTGTCCCCTTTTTTGAAAAAAATGACAGAAGACGGAACAAAGGTTAAGAGTGATTAGCCAGTGCTCTCCAAACCATTGCTGGGTAAAGGGGAATGGATTTAAATCCCATTACATATGCATGCGTATTATGCTGCTTCTATTTCCAAATCAAACCTATCCAAGCCAGGAGAAAGCATTAGCAAATAATATGTACACGTATGGTAAATCGGTGGCTAGAGACCAAAGGAGAAGGAAAAGATTCTTCGGATACAAAGCCACTATTTCTGCCTAGTGAAACCCTGAGTGCTCCTAGTTCTTTGGGCTGACAACCCAACTTACAGTTTGTGCTACAAAAGCAGTGGACAGAACCATCTTCGCTGTCCCACATCCTCAGTGAGTGTATCACATTCTGCTTTGTTGTCACCAACTGTATAGTTAACTAAATACTGACCTTTGGTAATTATGCTTCATGCACCAGTTAAGCAGAAGGTTTTGCCTAACAGCTTGTCAATGCCTCAAAATCAGCAACAGCAGTAAACCTATGACAACCTAGGTCACTCTTAGCTTCCCAAAGAACACTTTTCTCTTGGAAGTGTTAATGGGAACATTATCTATCCCAGCTATTCTCAGGACTATTTTCATTTGGCAACAATTCCCCTAATACAGTAGCAGATACCATATCAGAACAACAAACGCATAGATATACAGGGTTCCCAAAAATCCTCTTTCTCAAATGAGAACATGTGTTCCTCTATAAATAGCACTTCAAGGTAAGTGATGAGAAAACATGTCATAACTAATCATTGTTTGCATCTGGGTGTATCACCATGAGACCTATTTTAGTTTTTATATTTTTTAATTTTGTAATCTTTTGTGAAAATAATGGTGAGTATGCATACATAATTTCATATTCATATTTTGGGCTTTTATCATCACCTATGTACAGTTAAAAACAATATTTTCTTCTGTCACTATTATTGAACAAGATTACATCCTTGAATCTTTTATATCAATATTCAAATACCACAAATATTAAGTGTAAACTAGACTGCATACTCTTCTATGGTAGATTGTCTCTTAGCTATTATTTCTGTACTGTAAAACACAATGTAACTAATCAGTGGCCAAACACGAAAAAAAAAAATAAGCCAACACAAACACATAGCTATAAATTCAATGATTTCACTCAAAGCAGGAAGAAAACAGGAACAATTTAAGGTCTGACTAAAGGCAGAACGCATCATGCAAAAAGAGATACATTTAAAGAGGTTTTGTTTTTGCCAGTAACATGCAATATCCAATGCTGCATTCTTTGCGCAGGTGGTTTAGGGATTAGGATGATAACAAAAATAAGTATTTGGCAAAATAGAAGTCCTTTTCTAATTGCTACATTCCAGTAACAGTTTCATATTTTAACATTTTAACACAACAGTTACATATTTTAACATTTCTTTGTATTTGTAAAAATGACTTTTGCAGGCACTGTTTTCAAACTTGCTTTCTCAATTTCACCCATTCAAAAATAAGTCAGAGACAAAAATACCTAGGAACAACTACCTGTTCTTTGCCTACAAATACCACCAGAGAAATTCTGTAAAATAAACTAAATCAAAACTGAGTTTTGGGAAGCCATTAGGGCAATATGCTGGATAATACATGACTTTTTTTCTGACCAACTGCTCACGTGTGTAATTCCACCTTGAGAAATGCCCACCCACCCTGGCTTTCCAGCTCAGACTCCCTTTCCATACAGTCAGCCCCCCTTTCCCCCAAGCTGATTTTTTTTCTTCTAACACTGGTGATAAAAGTCTTCCTAAGACCATTATCTACCTTGCTCTTACTGAATTTTCACTGTTTCCCAGCCTCAGTCTCAGCCAGCCCTGCACTTTTTCATCCATCTGCAGACTCAAGTGCCATTTTTACTTACCAGTGTCGATTCTGCCTGTCTGTATTCCCCTACCAAGCTTTCAAATACACAATCTACTTTTGAAGCCCCTGAATTTGAGTCAGGCTGCAAACCATTCTACACTGTTGTGTTACTAATATGGAGATCACTAACAGCATGCAAGGCAATTAAAGAAAACAAAACAAAACAACATAACACAACAGGGGAGATGGGACAAGGAGAGGTGGGTCAACAGAATTTTCCAGTATGAGAAAAACAACACATGTTTTCCTTCACCCATACTCAGCAACAGCTGAATCATTTTGTTTTTCTGAACAATGCAGCCTGAGATACCAGGCATAGAAAATTTATTTTCAAATGATTAAAATCTGGGAAAAATATGAGCAATTGGAAAATAGATGTACAGCCAAGACACCGAAAGGAACAATTCTACCTGCAGTGGCACTGGAAGATGGTTTGACTGCTGTCTATATATTTGCACATTAAAAGACTGCATTGACTTCGGACAGCAATGGACCACAATACAGTATATCTGAGAGAGAAATCGCCCTCAGGTACAACTCTGGATGTCACTAGATACAACTTTCTCAGCATATTTGAACACACATGCTTTAAACACACTGATTATTAGTTCTATTATCTCTAAGTTTGGAAGTGTTTATAGACAGCATGAAAATATATAAATTATTCACATAGGACTTCTACTCAGTGAAAGAAAAACTACAATAAACAAGGTGTATGCCCTTTTCAACTTGCACAATACAACATCAATGGCTGGTAAACACCAGCAAAATGATGTTTCTGAGTTACTGGATTAATGACTGTTAGATAAGAAATTATTTTACATTAATCTATGGATGATGGTAAGACATAACAGATTTCTGAAAGGACATTTAGGGAGTTTTTCAGTCCATTAGCTACCACAAGATCAAGAAAAAAGCTTCTGTCAAAAAGAAACATTAATAGGGAAAAAAAACACCAGAAACTTAAAAGACAACCTAAATATGGAACAGAAGTTCATCATCTCATTAGCCAGTTTATGCAACCTGCAACTCAGTCTGCTGTATGTTGGCAGCAAACATGTTTGGCAAACTCTATCAAAAGGTTTGAATGGCTATGAAGGCATCAGTCATTGTTATAGGATCTCATTATAGGAGTCATGGAAGAGAGCACGTTGAAGTTCAGTGCTATGAATGAAAACACAGATCTGCTTGCACATACAAAGCAGCATATTATGAGCTAGCACTTCCAGCTCTGCAATGCTAATGGATTTATTCCCTCTGTTAGCACAGAAAATTTCCCATATGTGGTACTTAGCTTAACCAGTCAAGACATGATGGGTAAGTGATTAACAAAAAGAACTGACAATATCACAATGATACGGCACAGGTTTCATCTTTGCTGTAACTGCCTATTTTTAATAAAAACACTCAGTATGCAAAAAAGTCCTCATGCTTATATCAAGGACAGTGACACAAGAATTATCCTAATCTACTTGGAACACAAACAAGGATGATATAATAGTTCATATAAGCATTATTGAATATTTGGAAAAAAAGCGCACGGAAATTTCTTCTGCCCCATACACTGTTATTGCAGAGTACATCCTATCAGCAAAAGGTCCTACATTTGGCAGGCATAGGAAGACGTCTTTTCAGTTGTGGGTAACATCAGCTCTACTCAGCACTGACTACTGAATGGATCTGAGCAATCAGTCAGGATGAAACATGCTTCTTTGAAAGTAGCTAATAAGCACTTATGCATTTAATTAAGAAGCACACACAAGGTTTTCCAGTCTGACACCTGGCAATGTCATTTCAATATTAATTCTATTCAACGCCGAAATGGTAAAAAAAATGAAAAATAAAAGCCAGATCTCAGCATGAGATGTCTAAACAGTCCTCAGTATGGGACACACAAATTAAATGGCACATAATTTAACTCAGACTAGGGTGTTTTTTTTTTCCCTACAATCTTATAAACCCATGCTTATTTTAAGAAGCACCATGATGTGGAACTAAGTGAACATTCCCTTGCTCCATTTGAGATATATATATATATATACGCACACATTTTTTAAAGGACATTCCTTGGCCACAAATGCTAGATACAAAAGTCGAATTGTGATCCTTATTTTCACCAAAATAAATAAACTTATGGCAGGCATTGAAAGAAACATACACATTTCTTGATATACGGATACTTTGTATTTACAGAAGAGACCAATTTTCATGCAATCAATTTTGAAAGCAGCAATTCAAAGGAATCCTTTTAGATTTTCTGAGAAAATTACATAATGGAGGTTACTCAAAGGAATAGAAGGTGCAGCTACAACTGTTCTCATTATGTACATATGAGATGCTTCAATGTTCCTTGCTACTGATTACATGAGTAAACAATTTTAGTATGCAAAATCCTATTAACTCAAGGGGATTCTGCATAATTTTATAACAGCTCCACTTGTGGTGTCTCATCGACTGGGTCAGCATCAAGCAGANAAAGTAGCTAATAAGCACTTATGCATTTAATTAAGAAGCACACACAAGGTTTTCCAGTCTGACACCTGGCAATGTCATTTCAATATTAATTCTATTCAACGCCGAAATGGTAAAAAAAATGAAAAATAAAAGCCAGATCTCAGCATGAGATGTCTAAACAGTCCTCAGTATGGGACACACAAATTAAATGGCACATAATTTAACTCAGACTAGGGTGTTTTTTTTTTCCCTACAATCTTATAAACCCATGCTTATTTTAAGAAGCACCATGATGTGGAACTAAGTGAACATTCCCTTGCTCCATTTGAGATATATATATATATATACGCACACATTTTTTAAAGGACATTCCTTGGCCACAAATGCTAGATACAAAAGTCGAATTGTGATCCTTATTTTCACCAAAATAAATAAACTTATGGCAGGCATTGAAAGAAACATACACATTTCTTGATATACGGATACTTTGTATTTACAGAAGAGACCAATTTTCATGCAATCAATTTTGAAAGCAGCAATTCAAAGGAATCCTTTTAGATTTTCTGAGAAAATTACATAATGGAGGTTACTCAAAGGAATAGAAGGTGCAGCTACAACTGTTCTCATTATGTACATATGAGATGCTTCAATGTTCCTTGCTACTGATTACATGAGTAAACAATTTTAGTATGCAAAATCCTATTAACTCAAGGGGATTCTGCATAATTTTATAACAGCTCCACTTGTGGTGTCTCATCGACTGGGTCAGCATCAAGCAGATGGCAAAGAATTCATTCTAATGCTGCTTTATTGCAACGCTGCCACTGGGGATTCTCTACTCACTGCATTTGGAAAAACTAGACCACTTCCTACACTCCTTACACCTAAAAGTAAGGCACAATGAAGTAGAAAGATGGAAACAATTTCCTTTTTTTTTTTTTTTTTTTATGGGGTGGGTTGGGAAAAGTAAAAAAAAACCCCAGCAAATTTTTA
>VXAB01012785.1:1183072-1193894 GCA_013399175.1 Odontophorus gujanensis
GAAAGTACAGCAATGACAGCAGAACCACAAGGGAAAATTTGCTCAAATGCAACAGCCATAGACAGAAATAAAGGAAATACATTGCTTACCTTCAGAAGGCCTCAGGCATGCAGGGATCTCCAGCAAGATCCCTGCCTACCCTTAAGAGTTCTGGGAAGGGGTGGTTCCTAGCTCCATCCCTTCTGATAACTCAGGTATACTGAATGCACCTGAGCTCCCCTAGGTTGCCCCTGCCTTTCCACCAGGTGCTCAATCACTGGTACAAGGTGTGACTGAGCATTTCCCCTATGAATGCTAAACAATATATGATTCCTTTTTTTCTTTTTTTCATTTGCCCAGAATTATTTGGGCTAGCTATTGATACTATATTGATGAGTCTTACTTTATCTCTCTTCCCTAAAAATTATTAATAGTTAACAGTTTACTTCTCAGAAAAAAGAGAAATGCGTGAATTAAGTCCTTCTGAACTGATGAAATCTGCAAATTAATACATAGCACTCTGTGGTCACTAGTCCACACTGTTGTAAAGTATGACTGATTGTAACCTGTCAAAAACCTTCTGTGGTTGTAGCATGCTTTTCAAATGCTAGACACGCTGAATGTATTTCCTATATGTGACCTTTAATGTTCATCTTTGTCAGGTCCTGCACCCGGTTTGGGGCAAGCTCAAGCACAGATATATGCTGGGCAGAGAAACGTTTGAGAGCAGCCCTGGGGAGAAGGACTTGGGAGGAATGGCTGATGAAAGCTTCAACACGAGCTGGCAATGTGCACTTGTAGCCCAGAAGGCCAATCATATCCTGGGTTACATCAAAAGAAATGTGACCAGCACATTGAGGGAGGTGATTCTGCCCCTCTGCTCTCATGAGACCCAACCTGGAGTACAGTGTTCAGTTCTGAAGTCTTCAACACAAAAAGGACATGGAGCTTTTGGAGCAGGTCCAGAGGAAGGCCACAAAGATGGTCAGATGGCTTCCCTCCCTGGAAGCATTCAAGGCCAGGCTGAATGGGGCTCGGAGCAAACTGATCTAGAGGGAGGTGTCCCCACCTATAGCAGTGGCATGGAACTAGACAATCTTAAAGGTGCCTTCCAACCCAAACCACTCCATGATTCTATGATCTTAGGATATTATGCATATCTGTTCACATTTCACAACATTCTCATCATAAGCATTTCAGCTGATACTGTTGCACTTTTCAGATTTCTTGTCATGTTATGTTATGGAGTTCTACAAAATGATGTATAATTAACATAGTCTCATTTGCTTACACTGATATCTGCACTTGAAGTGTATTATCTGCAACTCTAAATATTAAAATACCTAGATCAATATGTAAAATCTTGTATTCTTTTTTCTAATTTTTCTGTGTTCTATATTAGTGAACATTAAAAAAAAAAAAAAAGAAAAAAGAAAAAGAAAGAAAAAAAACTACTTTAAATAGCAAGAATTTATTCAGATAAGCTTTTAGCTGGCACTTAGGAAAACAGAATTGCTGAAATCCTGAGAAAATTCCCTGGGGATAGCTGGAAGACAGAAATTCAATGGGTAATGACTCCATCTACAGGAATCAAAAGGAAAAAATAATTTTGATCTTCCCATCCTCTTCAGCCCAAAAAGGTCACAGTTCCTTCCTTCCACATTAGTCAACAACAATTTGCAAATAAAAAGGACACTGAAAGTATTAACACAGATTACGGTTCACAGCACCTAGAGAAAAAAAATTATTTTTACATATTCCTGCCAAGGATAGAGAATCATCACACTGCAGTGAAACATCCAACCTCAGAGCCAAATTTAACTGGCTACAAAAAAAATAAAAAACATGATTTGTAGATAAAATTTCAGCGAGGGCCTCTAAGTGTTCCACAGGATGTTTCTTTCCATCAAAGTCAAGAGAATACATCTGTAAGTGAAAAACAGCGTCGTTCAGCAGGGTTCAGATTTTCATACTGCATAACCTTTACTAAAAGTGTATGATCTTGTAAACAACCATGGCTATGAAAATACTGCAGTAAGTCGTTAAAATAATATTAAAGTTAAAAAAATATGAGAGAGAGATGAGTTCACATTTTTAAGTTTATATGTGCACTATGGCCAAAACTTCAAAATTCTTGCAAAAGAGAAATAAATGAAGTTGAAAAAATATTATTACAACAGCAGAAAAGCTTACAATTCCTTGTCTATTAAGTTCTTGGTGGGAAGCTTACAAGAAGCTTACTTTGAATTTTACTTTTCTGGATATGACAGTACTTGCAGATCCTTTGAGTGACTACGGGAGTGAAGAAATCATGCTGACCTTAACCTAGTTGCTCTGGGTACTTAATGGCCTGTTGAAGCTTGCAGAATGAGCAACAAGCAATCCCATAGTGGCACTTTCACCCACTGGTATGCTGCATTCTTCAAACAATAATCAGCATTAATGAGGAAGACTTATATAGCAGGACTCTATGAATTTATTTCAATTATGACACACACATCAAGCCAGCAGACTTGAAAATTGTCAAATTACTCTCCAAAATCTATTTTTAAAACTGTCAAGGTTATTTTAGACATACTTGAGGAATCTGCTTTGATAAGACTTCCGAAAAAGCCTACATAGTAATTAATTAAGAAGCAGATGCAGTAACAGATGTTTTGCTAGTTAGAGTCACATCTTATGACTTGTGTTTTCCTAATTCAATGTAACATTGTACATGCAGTATTTTTACACGGTTGTAAATTCATAGTGTTGACAGCTTTTCCATAGAATAGGTATAATCTTGCTACCGCAGATGAGCAGCCTTTATATGTAATTAGTGAATAAAATACTAATAAAACACAATGGTGCTTGATACAATTATGAACTTTCTATTTTCTAGGACCTCTGTTCAAAAGCGGGGCAGGTGGGTGCCTGCTCACCTGGTTGTAAAGGGCACAGATGTGCAGTGCTGTGTTTCCTGATGCGTTCTGTGCACACATGTCGGCACCATAGAAGAGAAGGTGCTCCAGATGTTGGACATGTCCGTATCTGCAAGCCTGTTAAGAGGTATGTTAATGTCCCAGTTATTATACAATCAAGTTGCATCAGTCAAGCATTCCAGATCAGTATCTTTTTATCAGAGAAGATACTACTTTACTTAGGATCTAACTTTCAAAAACACCTCTGAACTGCAGGACAAGACTCAGATCTGTATACGTGTGTGTGAACTGAGATATGTGCATTTCAGGTACTGCAAATCTGTGCAAAAGTTTAAGCATATCCTTTACAGTCAATTATCAATAAAATACAAATGTTGATATTTTTATAACATATTCGTAGATAGGATATATAAACAGAGCCAATATTCTTACTATGCTCATCACGTTTAACGGTTGACAGAAAGTATACTTTTGTCCACAAATTTTTAGGAAGTTGTCCACTAGATGGCACTAAAGATAGCCAGATTTGCAAGGTCTGCTTTTAAGGTTTGAGAAAACCTGGTCAAAGTAGCTCAAATAAACATTCCCAGATTCTATGACATCAGTAGATGTACCATGTACGTGAGATTCAAAAGAGTGTTACTTTCAAGTGTTTTGCCCCTTAACTTCTAACACTTTCAAATTTTACTTTCAGCCACAGAGGTAAAAAATCAGACTTTGAATAGCTGGAAATAAACAGATACAGAATCAGACTCCACTAAAATTTAGAACTCCCTTGATTAGCAAATAAGTTTGAGAAAAACCACATTCCTTCCATTCATCAGTGTCATTTACTAGACTTCCTTCTTCTCTATAGCATACCAGCTGAACACCTCAAAGTTCATAATATTTTTACTTTGACATTGTCTCAAATCAGTATTTTTCCTATAGAATAATGCAGAATTTAAGCTGAAAGAACAGGTATAGAAAACCATTAGGTATCTAATTACACTGACTTCACTGGGAATTATATCACCTGCACTTCTTGCAATTTGAATCAGAAGAATTAAGTGTACTGCTGAACGCAAGATTAAATGTGACACATCTGGGAGTAAATTTTATTTCCCAAATCCCAGACTAATACAGTAACCACCACATCATCCTCTAATTTCAAATTTCATCATATGGAAAGAAAAAAAAAATCACCAGCATTTTATCAAATAGTTTATTTATTTACAAATTATTTTCTAAAATCATGCCAGCTGATGTTAGAACAGGAAGGTTTAAGGTTGAGCAACAGAAAGCAAGCAACTGCAATTGTGCAAAAAGGAGAAACAAAATGAAACCAAAGCTGTGTTTCTGACTGCAGGGGAAATTAAACCAAATGTACAATGAGCCATGATATGCTATCATGCCTGTCCAATTTCTAAAAGTCAGTCAACAGCTAGATATGAATGCACAGCTGTCCAACTTCCTATTCTTCATATGACAAGTTGGTCTAAAGCCAGGCCCTTCCCTCACCTTTCTTCCTTGCTAGAGCAGGATTTGACCCTCTCCTTCTCTTTGCCTATCTGACAGAAATACTTTCACAGCTTTTTGGGAGTTCTAGAAGACAACCAATACAAGGGAAATGCACTTCTCCGAGTTACACGGGTATACATGTTAGGTGAGCTGTCCAAACTGTTCATCAGGGCTCCCTGTTAAAGTCAACAGAAATGGACAAGTACATCCAGAGGATGTTTAGTTTATTCCTATTCTTGCACAGCAGAACACTTCACTTTTTTCTCATTGCTACAAAAGTAACTAGGTGGCTAATTTTCTGGAGATTTTCTTGCAAAATTAGAAAAAAAAAAACAAAAAAAACACTTTCTAAAAAGTATTTATTTCCCATGCAAAGTTACTTTATCTTCTTCATACATTCAACATGTGTGATCCTATCATAATAGTGTCTTAATTAATTCACTGGCTTCTCCATAAGTTGTTCCTTCTATTTAATTGCGATGTTGGCCCATAACATCAGAAACAGATGTTGGTGGTATGGCAGTAGAGATTGAACCTTCCCACCAATATTCCAATCCATTTTGTTGCTGTGCAACAAATGGGAGCAGAGGGTCAGTCTGACAGAACAGCATTGGACAGAGATGTGCATAAGAAGCAAAAGTGTGCAACTGAATTCCTCCATGAGGAAACAATGGCACCCATCGACATTCACTGGTGCTTGCTGAATGCTTATGGAGACTAAACAACATATGTGAGCACAGTGATGCAGTGGGTGGTGTGCTTCAGCAGTGGTAACAGTGATGTGAAAGACAAGCCATATTCTGGACGGTCATGTACAATCATCGGTTACATCATGAAATGAAGAGTGTCTTGATCAGCTCATCTTCATTAACTGGTGATTACTACATTGAAAAAGTGTTTTGCAGATGAGAATGTGCTCAACCAAACTGTTACTGTTCTCTTAATATCTGCTGTAGCTTCCATGGAAATAAGTAGGAGGCATTATTTTAAAAGCCACCTACATACTTCAGTCTATACAATCCATTTCCATCACAGGCTCAGAAATGATGGCAGCGCATTAATTCTTTTTACTTTTTACTAAAGATGGATCCAAGCAATCCAGATTTGAACACAAGTACACTAAAAAGATTCTTTCACAAAACCAGTTAACAAAGCCATCTCCCATTTCTTACAAAGAAAAGAAGAAACAAAGTTTTGCTCTAAAAGAACTTCCATATAGAAAAGAAACTGAGCCTAGATAACCTAATTAGGACTGTAAGGATTTTTTTTTTTTGAGCATATTCCCATCTTTATCCACCCATGGAATTTCTAAGAAAATACAAACATCAAAAGAAAAACAATTAGAATCTCAGCTTCCATATGTGCAAGAAATTAAAACTGAACTCAGATTATGAGTTTTCAAGGATTCAGCTACCAGCAATACAACATAGTACATGATTCTAGCAGCAGAATCCTGAATCCAAATCTTCTCTATGTTCAAAGAGACGGAAAGAAGTATGAATGTCTGACTGACAAGGAGTTTTATCACGGAGATAAACATTTAGTTTCTAACAGAAGATCAGTTTGCACTTTTTTCCTTTTCTTTCTCTTTTTTCTTTTTTTTTTTTAATAGACTGTCTCTAAGATGCTAATGAACTTCAAACTTCCAAGTGTGCTTTGGATAAATATGATTAGCAGCCAGTTGTAGCAGCAATTTCTGCAGCAAAATCTACAGTAAGCATTTGCAATAGCAGGATGCAAAGCAATAAACAATAATTCCATATTTGAATGTGAACGTATACAAATGATATTCAAAACAGTGTTTAGACAGTGTATACAGTATGTTTCTGCACATAGAATGTACAGGAAGAGTACATTTACCAATACAATTTGAATTCCTACCTGATGTATTTCTTGCCATCCATTTTCATCTTTGCAGCTAACTGTAGCATGTTCATGAAGAAGCAGTTCACAGCAGTAAGGATCCCCCCCCACAACAGCAGTGTGATACAGTGGTGTCAGGCCACAGCTGTCTTTGTAGTTAGGAGATGCTCCAAGTTCTAAAAGAGTCTGAAAACAAACAGAAACTGTGAAAACTGCTTTTTGAAGGGACTTATAAGTGAAAGGGAAAAGTAACTAGAAGGTAATATTTGTCATGTCTATTTATTGCTCATTTCTTTACAAGCTAAAATAATAGGCTGTGACAAAGAGCAAGAAATGACCTCAAAAGATGTAGGACCTAAAGGAATCTGCAGGATGGATGACAATGTGCAATTTTCATATTTACATAAATTTCAGAATTAGCATTCTGAAAATGCTTCATCACCTTTGAAAAACATTTACCTCTTCAGTTACAGAACACTTTATCAAAATTATCATGCTATCTGTGAAAAGGAAATAAATAAATGCCATAAACATACAATTTAATCTAGCGTATACAGGTGATTTAAGAATACCTGTTTAAATATAAAAGAAGACAGAAAGGACTGTAAAGATGCAGTGCATAATCTATATCACTGGCATTTGCTTTCAAAGAGATAAGCAGTAATAACACTATCAGTATTTCCTCAAGCAGTTTTTTCCCTATCTATCAATCAGCAAATAAGGTTACATTTCACTAGCTTTTTTTCCTACCCAAAAATATGAAGTTAAAAGGCCCTGTATTGAAGGCAAGTCCTAAGATTTGGAAGCCTATAAAGCACTAGAACAAACACTAATTAAAGGATCCAATGAGGATGAAATAGTAATTAAGATTTTTTCCTTTATATATTTTTCTACATAAAGTAACATGTAATTTGCTACTGAAAGCATCTACCTTGAGAGTTACTTGGTTCTTGGCTCTGGCTGCTTTGTGCAGAGCTGTCATTCCATCTTTGGCTCTGAAGTCTAAATGTGCTCCTCCATTTTTCAGAGCTTTTATCACTTCTACTGTATTGTCAAGTTGAACTGCCAAAGTCAGTGGTGTTTCTGAAGAAGATAGCAGTATACACATGAAAAATAATTGATCAAATTTATAGAATAATGAGCATTTGCTTTAAAATCTTTCAAAATGTTAAATTAAAAGTATTGATCATAGAAAATAATGAATGATCAGTTTCCTCCTTTGGCCAGCAAAGCCATAAAGACACCACTGTGCTAGAGAAACAAAGGCAACAGGTAGAGTGCAGGAGATTTGACTTGTTAATCAGTTCAGGCAGAGCAGACCCAAGGTACCACATTATGCTGCTACTTTTATTGTTCTGACCTCCACTTTCCAGGTCATGATAGTTGGGGTCCAGTCCTCGGTCCAACATTTTTGTGATTTTTTCCACTGAGAGATGGTGGACATGATCCATAAATTTTCTTAAGTTAGCCTGAAATACAGAATGACAAATGAGCTATCCTCTGATTGGAAAATAACATTTTGACTTAAGGTGAAATATTCTGTCATTATATAAACATTCATGTCATTGAAATAATTCACAATCTTGAAGAACCCTGATTTTTACTGTGAGCATACATCCTACAGTTTTTAAAGTTCAGGAATCAAATGCAATAAGAAGATTAGGTTGTTCATAGTTTCAACAAAGCGTGAATGAAAGATTAACTTAGTAAAAAATAGACTGGTCAGGTGATCATTACTATTCTGACTAGCAAACAAGTCTGAAGACATAGACCAGCAGCAAGCTTAAAGCACATTCTGTTTCTGTACTAATGTTCATTTCACTTTACTTGTACACCTGTGTAAGAGTCAAACACATGTATGTGAAACGCATGTTGACTGTTGTTCTGCAATTCAGCCAGGTAGCAATGAACTTCTACTTATTTACAGATTCTCAAAGACACTGCTTTTCTAAGTGGGCAATTCCTAACTTCCCTAGCAAATTGAACATACCTTTGTATGAAGCTTGGCCAGCTGTTTTTCATCAAGATTGAACTGTTTGTACACTCTTTTTTTGTATCGAAACTGAGAGAGAAGAAACAACAAACATACAAAAAAATTAAAATTTTTGCTTAAAAACACTTCTGACTTTATCAGAAGAATTATCTAGTGACGTACATTAAAGTAATATTCATAATAAATGTGTTATAATAGTTGTACTGTTCATGTAAGCAAAATTTCCATCTTGCATGAATGTTCTGAGCAAAACTACATGAGAAATGAGATCAACCTCTAGAATCTACACAAATAAGCAAGAATTACAGAGCAGGTAGTTAAATAATAAAATTCACATTTCAATATATCAGCTTAGCACTTCTGAAATTTAAATCTTCAGAAACAACTCCTGTATAATCTGTAATCACACTGACAGAACACATGTACAGTTCTCCTGATCTTTAACAGGACTGGCCCCGTGGGTGACACTCATAGTACAGTCTCTTTTGTCTGAAGCACAAACTCTGTGGGCAGTTTGTTGTCATTTGGCTAGCATAGAAAGGTCTCTGGCCAAAATCATGGGGTTTTACGTAGTTATCATTTGTTATTACCTCATCATAATATACACATTTCAAAGAATGCAGTACATTTGTTGGACAATGAGACAACTTTTGTAGTTGAAGATTCAATACCAGAGCACACGTTTAACCCCACCACTGAAACCCTTTATCTGCTGTGAGAAGAATTTTACCAAGTGAATGCTTATCAAATAGAACTCTGTAATAAACATAACCAAGAAAACAATGTATTTAGTTTGCTTATGAGTATAATAAGAACATCAGTGATTGACTTTCAGAAATAAACTCCTGGACAATCCAGGACTCAGAACTCCCTCATGGCCCTGGCTCTCCTATCTTTCATTGTGTCATAGTACGTAAAGTTTATTGAATACAGATTGTTACTGGATGAGGTACCACCATAAAATCAGTACTAATATTAATTAAATGCCTAGCGTCCTGACTGAAAAACTCTTCATAGGCATGAATCAAACAACTACTATAAAGCAACAATACCCTACTCATGTAAACCTAGTTACACACCCAAAATTTTAATCCAGAACTTTATATTCTTTCTTAAATCACATACTACTCTCTTAAAACACATCTCTTATGTCACCATATCAAATCTCCTTAAGGGTCTGATTCTTCGCAGACTTTGGTGGTAATATGTGGAATAACTCCGCCAACAAACACTAGCACTTCTGAGAGAAAGAGTTCAAGTTCACACTTGCTGATTGCTGTTTTGCAGATACAATTCAGGTGCACATAGAAACCTCAGATATAGTTTATAGTAAAATCTGTAACAGAGAAACACAGCAATATTTCAGATTTTCCATCTAAAAATACCTCTAGGGAAGGAACTCCTTTATTCACCGGCTGTGGGTATTCCCTGAGAAGTCGTTCCTCATCCAAGAACTTCCCATCTCTACCATTGCTTGCTGGCTGGAACAGTCCATAATTCAGGACATCTTTCAAACTCTGATTCAAAGTGCACAAAATTCGTTGCTTTGCAACCCACACTGAAGCTTCTGGGTTAAATCTAATGCATTTCTGCAAAGAGATATGATATAGGAAATCTAATTCATGAGAAAACATTCAAACAGGATCTTACATTATAAAATTTGCAAGTGTTATATGAATACATTAAATCTGTACATACCATTACAAGAGGGAAAAGGGTAAAGAAAAGAAAACAGTTTGAGTTCCTCAGTGGCAGTCAGCCCTTAAATGAGGTCTACAACCCCTTCCAGGTGTTTCAGATAATTCAGTTAATTATCACCCACCATGGCTGATAATTTATAACAAACTGTGATCTTTTCCAAGCATTGCTATACTGCTTTTAAGCTATCATTCTGTGAAACTGAATCCAGATTTCACTTTATTGCACAAGAATTTGCGGGCTTAGATTTAAATCATAAATAGGTCATATGCTACTGGACTGTTTAAAACAGTTGAGTTACTTTTCATTAAGACTGTATTGAAAAGGGAAAAAAAAAATACTGAAAAGTAAAGCAATAAAAATGAACAAATGAAGGAAACCAAAAATACATTTTATTTCATTTCCTACACCACAGTGAATTTTTATCAAAATAATAGTTTCATTGAACAAATTATTATTGGTATATGAAACGAGTGATGAAATGAAAGGGCTTCAGGAGACTAACATCATTTTATTTTTTTTTTAACATCAGAGAAAAGCTAGCAAGTAAAAAAAAAAAGTTTTTTTTCTTTTTATATTGGATCTATTCATTGCTGACTGGTAGGAACAGTGACAGAAGACTTCATTACAGGTAAAATCCTTTTTAAAAGTGTACAGTGCACAAGAGTAGATTTCAATATTTCTATCAAGACTGAAATGAAAGATCCAAGGTAATGTTTGCTTCAGCCACAATTTAACAAAGGTCTTGTGTGTGGATCTCAGCTCAGGTCCCACAACACCTCCTCTTCACACAGTTTAATCTCACACCATTTAAACGCTACCATTTCAGCTGAAAGAGATTCAATAGGTTGGGGATTGTCTTGGCCAG
>VXAB01012786.1:0-15100 GCA_013399175.1 Odontophorus gujanensis
ACTACCCGCCCCAGTCTCCTGAATTCGTCCTTGATAGTCTTCATCACTGCCAGCCTGAACTATCAATAGTGGGTAGTAATCAGAAGGGCAGATCAGTCCATGTAGTCTCCTATAAATGTCCCTGACCTGTGCCCCAGGGAGGCAGCACACCTCCATGCAGGTAGGGTCAGGCCGACATATAGAACCGTCTGTTCCTCTCAGCAGGGAGTCACCTATGACAACCACCCTTCTGTCCTTATGGGTAGAGGAAGTCTTGAGGCATGGGGGCAACTGCTTCACCTGAGGCACCCTCATGGACGGGCCTCCCTCCACACCCGCACTCTTCCTAAACTCTGTTTAAATCACTCTGTATTTTTTGCCTTACTAATATTACATATATACATAGGGCACTCATCTTTATCTATCCTGTTTTCTAGATGTCTGTCAGTTATATAATTTCTTTGGAGAATGGTAAGATGATTAATAATGACAGAGGATGAAGAAAATTGTGGCTAGGTCATCTAAGGTCTTAGGGATTTTGAGTACAGTTAATTGAAAAAAAGCAATGTGAACAGAAATATAAAAAAAAATGTTTTGAAGAACCAAGTCATGTCTGACAGCTGCACAGGGTTGGAAGACAGCAGGAGAATGATTCCATATTCCTATGTGGCACTGTCAGAACCAGCTGTTTCTTCTAAAAACTTTGTAGACTTTACTGGGATCCACTGTTGGGATGATCCTCCCTGTGCTATGTAGAAGCAGATTCCCTTCAAGTTTGTGATGGTAGCAATAGCTGACTTAAGGATTTGGAGTCAGGTTATTTATAGACTTATGAACTTAAAGCTACTGTTTTTATTTGATGGAAACTGTTTTTTTTTTTTTCCAGAGTTGTTTTTCATTAGGACTGTAAGTGGTTTTCACCTGTGAATGTTGTTTTAAATAGCTAGATAAATATTTTATGACTGTTTTCAACTTTTATTTTCAGTTTTACATAATGGCGATTATGTAATCCAAGCAAGTTTGGGTTGTTAGAGTTAGGGTAGTATGGTTTGGTTGTGGTTGGACTTGATGATCTTGAAGGTCTTTTCCAACCTGATCAATGCTGTGATTCTATGATTCTGTGTCTTAGAACCTTGTTTAGCAATTTGTGATGGCTTATGTAAGAAAAGTTATCTGCCTAAACTCCTATGTATGTATTATTGGAAGCAAAACTGTTTTTTTTTTGCTTAAACCACATTCTGAAACTGGTTTTCTCACACTAAAGAATTGCTTTACAATACTGTTTTTCACATGTAACTTATGATGTGGGTTGTCTTGTCTACTAAGCATGTCAAGGGCTGCTTTTTCAAGGGGATTTTTGGTTCAAGCTAATTGACTGGATCCATGCTTTAATATAGGGATTATTAAGTTCTACATCATAAGTAGACTTCTAGCCTCACTATACTAGTGATACACTGGCTAAGATTACTGTGTATATTAATGTGCTATAATTTCAATTTACTATTGCTTACAGAACAAAAAAGTGAGTAGAGAAAATGTGTCATAATGTTTATTTATAAGGTATACATGTGTATTTCACGCATGAAGTATGTTTTCCCAAACTGAATGTGATCTTCATTGAGTTTAGAAAGATATCACATTCTATAGTCCACATTCCCCAGTCTGCGTTTCAAGAGTTGATCTTTCTTACTAACTATTCTCTTACTCCAAAAGGCCAGTTCTAAGGTATGGACAACTTGACTCACAAAATAGCTGAAGTCGAAAGGGATCTGTAGAAGTCATCTGGACCCAAACCATTTGTTCATGAATGGCCACCTAGAGCAGGTTTGCACAAGACTGTGTCCAAACTGCTTATAATATGTCCAGGGACAGACTCCACCATCTCTCTGGGCAAACTGTGTCAATGATCAGTTACCTGTATAGTGACAAAATGTTTCTTAACGCTCAGAGGAACCCACCTGCATTCCGGTTTGTGCCCATTTCCTCTTAACCTGTCACTGGGTACCACTGCAAGGAGCTTGACTGTCTTCTTTGCACCCTCCTGTCTGGTGTTTTTAGACACTGATAAAGTTGAACCTGAGGCAGCAGCGTTCCCTGGCAGCCCAAAGGGACAGCTGTACCCTGGGGTGCATCAGGCCCAGCACTGCCTGCGGGTGAGGGGAGGGATCGTCCTCTCTGCTCTGCGCTGTGCGGCCTCACCTCCTGCACTGGGTGCAGCACTGGGTGCAACAATAGAAGAGGCACGTAAAACTGTAGAGAGTGTCCAAAGGAGGACCATGAATATGGTGAAGGGCCTGAGGGCAAGGTGTGTGAGTCTGAATTGAGCACACTCAGATAAACAGAGGATCAGTTTGTTACCTATGACTTGTGCTGAGTCACATCCTAAGAATTTTATTTTTCCATTTTTAAACATTAAGCAATAGTCTACATTACATTCTTAGATTTTGTTGATGTTAATAATTCTTAGTTTGATATGGTGCATGAACCTGCTTGCAGTAGAAAATGAAATTAAGCTAGTATCTGTTTTAGACTTTTTGTATTATGATTACAGGAAAAAGCCTATTAATTTTATTAGGTTATATCTTTATATCTTAATATTAAGATACAATTTTCTTCACACTCTTAAGTCATTTTTTATGCATGTATTTTAAAAAATCTATAAGTAGTCCATAAATAACAATCAAGCTTTTCACAGCTGTCTGTCTATGTTCCCTTCTTTGTATAAAATCTTAAAGTGTAGAATTACTTCTGTGTTCTCTTGCTTCAGACTGTGTTGCTAGTTACTATGTTGGATGAGGTTGTTTGCTATGGGCTTGTTTTGAAATCTGACCAGAAAGCTCTTAAACTAATAATTTTTTATCTTAGCATAAATTTCCTCTGAAGGCCTACTTCCCCCACCACCACCAGCCTCTTGTGATAGCTTTACTAAGGCGCCCTTTTGGTAAGTTTCTGCAGTACACATTTGCAGCATTTTCTACCTTGCATAGTCTTTATATTTGTTAAAAAAAATGTAAAAAGGACTAAGACTGATTTTTGCTATTTCCTAAACTGGGTGTTTTAGTGTAGCAATTTTCATAATGTTCTTTTATTGCATTTTTTATTAGAAACATCTAATTATTACATGTCTGTAACACAGATACAACTTTAAAGAAAACCATAAGAGACAAAGAGTGCATTATTTTTGTATTAGAACTGTGATATTAGGAATTAAGATATGAAAGTCTGAGGCATACTAAACATAATAGCATTAATTGTGATTATATGCCATATATGTAAAAAAAATGTATTGACTTGTTTGTCTCTGAACAAGAGAAGTTTGAGTTCTGCTGTTTAGGTTCTGCAAACCTAATTTTTCATTTTTTTATTTTTTAGATTTTCTGTTTTGATAGATCACAATTCCATTAATTCTGTTCCACTCACAATATGTTAATATTGAGCTAGAGTTTACACAAGGGTACATCAGCCTTATTCAAAGAGTATTCCTAATTCTAATTTCTCACATGACTCTACTGTTCTAAGAAACACAAAAACAGTTATTGTTGAAAATTTGATAATTTTAAGAGGAAATTTTAATTGCTTGTTGATAATTGAATCCTGTGCAAAAGCCTTAATGCTATCTTAATATGTTCAATTCTATTGTTCTGTTCTGGTTGGACAGAATTTTTTAAATAAAAAACTGAAAAGCCATCTTCTAAGGCCTTTCTTTTCCTTCTCTCTTCTCAGAATTGCCATCTACACACTGGGTGCAACATTTGAAACACATTTCAGATATGCTTAAGTCTATAGTAGAAGATACAAACGTTAGGTAAGCAGTATTTCTAGCTTTTTGTCACTTGAATGTGTTACTTTGTGAAAAGTTATGTCATCTGAAATTACCACATTTCATTAAGTCTATATTCTTCTCTTAAAATTAGCTTTGTTTTGAAGTCTAGTACTTGAGTTACTTACTGAACAAGGACTTCATAGCATCTGTACACCTAGCCAATATGCCTGAGTTAAAAAGACAACAGCACCTTGTTTGTTAAATTTCAGCAAACAGCTAGCTGTAACAGAAGTGCTTACCTGCCTACTCTGCCATTTCTCCCATGATACTTTACAGCTCATTCAGGACTGCATTTCAATTCTGTTTAACCAGAACTTCCAAAGCCATTGTCATGTCTAGAGAGGGTCCAATGCAAAGTTGTCAAACAGAACTTTTCCTTAGCAATGCCATAACCTGTTCCTTGTCCTTAGGATGCAGAATCATAAAGACATTAAAAAAAAATTCCAGGAACCAGTTTAGTTTTGATTTTTAAAATGGAGTATTTTAATAGAAACATATAACACTTCAGTATTTTGGATAGCAAACCCTTGAATCCTCACTTTGTCTCAGTTAACATGTGAAGGCTTTTATTTTTGTTAATATCAAAAAAAAGCTTTTTGCTGTTCCCTCTGAGGCCTGGCTGTCTGGTGCCTACTTCTTGCTTTGTGTATGAACTGCAGCTCAGTGCTGTGCCTTGTCTATTCTGAAGTCTGTCAAATGTTTTTGTCCTTGAAATTGACCAGTGGGTGACCCTGGTTTTTTAAAAACATGTAACTCAGAATAAAATATCATCCATCATAATGTATTACAGTAAAAGAAGTATGTCTCTTTTCCTTTGTTCCCTAGCCCTTTATTGGCTTATATTGTCTTTTCACTTCCTTTGCCTCTTTAATACACTAGTTTGAATAGTATTGTACTTGCCAGAATATCTTCCTACTTCCTTTAGAATTCACGCAACAATTATTTTTTCTCCAAAATCCCATTCAGCTGGCAAGAAAAAAGATCTAACCTAAGTTCTTAAGTACTAATATCAACAAGGAACTGTATTTAATTTTCTTTCATTGCTTTATTCCTGATTCTATATCCTTTCTGCGTAATGAGATTAACTGTGGAGCAAAAATAGTTACTGCACAGCATACCCTTTTCTCTCATAGACACTACGCTCTGTTTATAAGGTGCTCTCATTTTCCAGTGATTTTGTTTTTCACCAAATACTAAGTCTTACAGCAAAAAGCTTCCTGTGCTCTTCTAATAAGCAGGTTGCTTCATGTTTAGGGACATGATTTAGCAGTGGGTTGTTATAGTTAGGGTATTATGGTTATGTTGTGGTTGGACTTGGATGATCTTGAAGGTCTTTTCCAGTCTGAGCAATTCTATGATTCTATGAATCTACATTCAATTACTTTTATTATTAGTAATTATCTCAGTAAACTGTACATGTTATGTGATATTTTAAACAAAACGAACTTAGATAAGTTTGGGAGAAAATAACGTCCCAGAAGAAGTGAGCCACAAGAGAGTGGTTGACATAGTTGCCACTACAGAGTGGGCAGAAATTGTGATGGGAACACAAGTGGAAGTTACATGACCCCAGAGCAGGCGCTGTCATCGTACAGGAAAGTCATTGGGAGTTGTATGCTTAGTGGTGTCTGAACTGTGTAGGTAAAAAAAAGGATTCTGTTCTGCTTAGTGCCTGTTAAAAGCAGTGTAATACATACGTTTAAGGACATGTATTTGCCCTTTGAGCCATGAATGCTTCCAGTCATAAATACTGCCAGTATTACCCATAATTGTCTGTTCTCCGTAATAACCTTTTAATAATTTTTTTTATGTTTGATTGTGGATCATTGGGTTTCAGACCTCACCTATCCACTACCTTGTCACAACATTGAATTACGGTCAGATAAGCAGGTTATTATGCTGAAGGGAAGGCTGTTGTGTTAGTCACCATCCAGGTTTTGTTTTCAAAGTCTTTTCAAAGGTTTTTAATGTCGAATTTCCTGATTCTATGAACTTCAAAGACTTCAGCAGTGCTGATCATGTTCCCTTATCTAAGGAATTTTAGTCTAATATTTTGTCATACATCTCCAGTTCTTTGCAGTCAGAGGCATTCTGCTACCCTCCCAAAGTTGCAGAATATCGACAACAGTGTCATCTGTATCAGTTATCTCAGTAATCTATTTTTCTGCCAATATTATACCAACCTCTTATGTATGAAGGCAGTGATCAAGATTATCCAAAAATAATAATGTAGTAGATTTGTGTCCTAGGAATTGAATTTTGACACCCCGGGATTCTGTGACGCATAAGCAGTCATTTAAAGAGTCAGTCATTTCTGTGTTACCCATAAACAACGTGTCAACAATATACATCACACATAGATTGTTATCTGTGCACATCAAGTCTTCAGCCATAAAATGGGACAACACACCTCTTAGGAAAGTCGTAAAGATAAAGCAGTTTATCCCAGCTATCATTGTGTCACATTTCCCAGGTGATACACTGGTATTAGATAAATTCATTTACTCTAGAAATTTGTGAAATGTTTTGAAATTTCCTGAGAAGAGTGATACAGCAGCTCTGGGTAACCCCAGGAATGAAATTTAAGAAAAATCTATGATTCTTAAACATTTTCCCTAACTTAATAGGACTGTTCTTGGTTCTTAATCTCCTTTCAGCTATTCTTTGGTCTGTCACAAAATCAGAGAATCAGTGGTTGAAAGGGACCTGTGGAGATCATTTAGTTTAACCCCCTGCTCAATCAGGTTCCCCACAATGGTTTCCACAGGAAAGTATTCAGGCAGCTACTGAATATCTCCAGAGAAGGAGAATCCACCACCTCTCTGGGCAGGCTGTTCCAGTGCTCTGTCGCTCTCAAAGAATAGCAGTCCTTCCTCATGTTTGCCTCAAACTTTCTGTGTTCCAATTTCTGCTCTCTGCCCCTTTGTTCTATTGCTGCACACCACTGAAAGGAGCCTGGACCCATCCACTTGACTCCTGCTCTTCAGGTATTTGTAAGCATATTTATAAGCATTAATAAGACCATCCCTCTCTTTTCTTCTCCAGCCTGAACAGCCCCAGGTCGCTCAGCCTTTCCTGTTAAGGGAGATGTTTCAGGCCCCTCATCATCTTTGTGGCCCTTTGCTGGACTCTCCTACAGCTCCCTGTCTTTTTTGAATTGGGGAGCCCAGAACTGGATCAGTACTCCAGATGTGGCCTCATCAGGGCGGAGTAGAGGGGGAGAATCACTTCTCTTGACCTGCTGGCCTTGCTCTTTTTAATACAGCTCAGGATATCACTGGCCTTCGTGGCCCCAAGATCACACTGCTGGCTCATGGTCAATCCACTGTCCACAGAGCATCCAGGTCTTTCTCTGCAGAGCTCCCCTCCAGCAGGTCAGCCCCTACTTAGCCTGTACCGGTTCATGCAGTTATTCCTCCCCAGGTGTAATGCTCAACACTTGCTCTTGTTGAAACCTATCAAGTTCTTCTCTGGCCAGTCCTCCCATCTGTTCAGTTGTTTCTGAATGGTAGCTGGATGTACTTTATCCCTTCATCCACATTCTTGATGTAAATGTTGAATAAGACTGGATCCAGTACAGCTTGCTATATACTTCCAGCTAGATTCTGCATAGCTGATCACAGTCCTCTGTTCTTACTTTCATGCTTTGTTTAAGTTTTTACTTACAGAAAGCCCACCTTTGATTTGCATTACTCCCTTCTGTCTCCTTTCGTTAGTTGGATCAATTGTGATGAAAATGATCTAACTGTGCTTTAGGTGAGCATTTGAGAGAGTGTAGAGATGAGCTGTGTCCTATTCAGATCTTTCCTTTCCTTTCTGCAACAGCCAAAATTGTAAACATCTTTCAAATCTTCATTAAAGAACTGAATTTTGCGTCAGGAAATTTCCTTAATTTTCAATTTCCTTAAAAGCTTTATTCTTACATCCTCTAAATATACTTCCTCATAAACTACCAAAAATATGTGCTGTGTAAACAAGACAGAGTAACTGAAAACTGAAATATGACAACAGTATATTAGAATGTAAATCCTGATTTAAAGTTTTGGTAATCCTTAGACTGGACAGTATACAGTAAGAATAATTTATGGTATATATTTTAATACATAATATTTTGTCAATGCTATATAATGGAAACTGGTGTTAGAGATATTCTGTTTTATGGACAGAGTTAATCTGTTAATAGCACTGAGTGTGTCATCTTTGACCTTTCTGCAGATAATAGAATAAATGAGTCTGCTTAGCAGGTAAGGTATTATCTTAAAATGATTTTTATTTTCATGTCAGTGTTCTTTGCATTTAATCTAAGAAATTTTAAAGTGTTTAACAAAGTATTTAATTGCCTCTTCTTCATTTTCCAGCTCTTCTACTGACCTTTATGAAATCTGGTTTTTGGTTGCTTGCTTTGGAGAATGGCTGGATATTGCAGCAGAACAATTACTGAAGGCAGCTGTAGCCCCAGATGATTTGCTATGGCTGTTGGCATTTTACTACTGTCCTCAGAATGAAAATCAACAAAGGACTCAAACAATGGTGGGTAATGTAATAATAATCAGTAATAATCAGTCAGTAGTCTGCTTATGCCTCGTTGCTATAAAATAAATTGTGTGCAACAGAAAACTGAAAGCTTAATGCATCACACTGGTAAAACATCATGCTTTCATTTTACGTCTAATTCTCCAGCACATTTTGTAATATTTTATGTCCTCCCCTCCCCCTACTATGTATGCAAGCTTACATGTCAATCACTTCTTAATTTTTTTCTCTTTAACTTATGCTCCAGGAGCAGAGGTGGAATATTAGTTGAGTTAGGTTAGAGGTACAGTGGAGTAAAGAAACCAGAGTTTTAGAATATACTTTTGGGAAAGTACTCAGTGCCCAAGCAGTAAATATGGCTTAGAAAAGCCAAAGGCCTTGTGTATGCTGAGATCTATACCTATGCAGCATTTTTCAGCTCCAGCACCTCAGAATGAAGTCACATTGTCCCATATGTAAAACCTTCTTGTGTGTCCCTTATACTATTGGTTTGCTATTCTCAATCAGTGTATGACAAACTTAATGAGAAGAAGGCTTTTCCACTGAGATCCCACGCAGTTATTCCTGGAGGTCTCATATTTCAATTCTGTATGAGCATTTTTTTTAGTTACTTAGAGTAAAAAAGATCTATTTTCCACAGAAAAGGCTACTTAACATGGATTCCTACAGCTTATGCTAAGCTTATACCTTAAGTTAGGTCTTTGCTTTCTTTATTATAGCCTTTTCAGACTATTTTATGCTAATGGGGAAGGAATGAGAAAAAATGAGTTTAGATAACTGGTAGAAACAAGTTGTCTTTCTGAACATGGTTGAGAAATATTTGTCCTTTTCTTTTGAGTTTGCAATGCTCTATTTTTTTCCCTTGCCCCGGCACTTATATGTTTGTAGGTTAAGTTTTTATCTTATTTATTTACTTCTTAATTATCAGTTTGTTCAGTTTGGATTTAGTAGAATGAAAAGAATTAATGTTAGTTTAGTTCTTTTTCTGTTCTGTAGGAGCCAAAGTCTTCTGTTTTCTACACCCAGTAAAAATTAGTTTTTATTGGCTAACTCAGAAGGTAAAAAGATAATTTGCAAACAACACAGGAAGATGGAAAAAACGGCATTCTTACCAGGGTATTTTATCAGTTGAGGTCAGGTTGCATGGGGATTTAATTGATTTTAGCAGCAATACTGAAATGAGCCCTTGAGGATCCTATGTTCTTTTTCTCACAATGCAAAAATCTGACTATGTTCTACTGAGGGACTGTCTCTGTTTCCTTTTATTATTAAAAAAGGTCTAATCCTGGCTTTGTGCCCTTCTTGCTTAGTTTGCAAGACTAAAGAAAGTTAACAAATCCATTCTGCCCACCTTTGTGTGTGTGAATCACTTTAAAAGAAACGTGTACTGCCCTTCCTTCCCTGTTTGCCCAGCTGCCTAGGTGCAGACTGTTTTATGTTTGTGTATTTCTGCCAAGTATTCAATTTCCTATTAGTGAATAAATCCATAGGAAAAATACCATAGGTAACCTTTAATCCTCTCTGATCTGCATCCTTTGAAAATGTTCCTTACAGGTAGAATCTCAAGCAGTCTACAGTCATCTAATGATGCTCTACAACCGTACTGTCCTTTCATTTGGAGATCTGCAGGCTTCTGTAAACACTATAGCAGATACAGAACAATATCACATCCAGTGTCTTATAACACATCTTCTTACCAACTTTCTACTCTTTTCTTTTGGAGGACATATGATTGCCCAGGAATTTATTTCCCATGTAAGTGGTGATTGTTATTTTTTTTCCTTTTTTTCCCCCCCTAGTTTAAGTAAAATATACCTTTCTTACAACTTCAGATTTAAGATTCTACGTCTTAAGAAAGAGAATTGAAGATTTGACTATACAAACAGTAGTTAACCTGCTATATAATCTACGTAGGTCACTCTGAAAGAAATGTCTGCTATTTATTTCTGGTCACTCTGAAAGAAATGTCTGCTATTTATTTCTATATTTGCATCAGAAACAAGGAGCACAATAACACTATTAGATTGAGCAAATTCTTACCTACAAAGTACTATTTTTCTGTATAGTCACCACTGTTAGCTATGCATTTTCTCCAGGAATGAACAGAAGTCTGCATGCCACGCTCATAACAATCTGCACTAGCAGATGTGACCCACTGTTTCACTGCTGCTGTGATGGCATCTTTGCTAGCAAAATGTTGCCTACACAGTCTGTCTTTCATTGCTCTGAACAGATGGAAATCAGAAAGCACCAGATCTAGACTGTATGGTAGGTGCAATAGGACAGTCCAGTCAAGCTCCATGGTCTACAAACAGCTCTGGGGCTTGGCCATATCATGTTAACAAGAGAAAGGTTGTCTTCTTCTCCAGCCTGATTCTGGAAGTTTGAGCCTTCAGCTTTGGTAAGCAGTCAGAATTGATGGTTTGTTGGGCTTCCAGGAAATCCAGGAGGATCACCCCTTTCCTATCCAAAAAGACAGTGCATATCACTCTGCCTGCTGAGCTGAAGTGCTCTTTCAGCTTTTTCTTAGTGAGGAATTGACATGTTGACACTCCATATACGTATGGAGTAGTGGAGACACCACATCTTTTCACTGGTAATGGTGTGATTCAGGAAACTCTCACCTTCAACCTTGTATTGGTTCAGTAGGTCCTGACAAACTTTCATATAGTGTCCCTTCTGCTCCCACGTGAGCATTCAGGAGCCTACCTGATGCAAACTTTGCTATATCTCAATGTTATCATCATCATTTCCAATGCATTGAAACTGATAACTCAGTTCTGTACGCAGTTCCCTGGTCATAATCCACTGATTCGTATGGATGAACTGACCAAGATGCTCTTCATCTCATGGCATGACAGCTGTGGATGACTATTCGGCATGTGGCTTGTGTTTCATATCACTGTCACCACTGCTGAAATGCAGCACCCACCACCTCACTCTGCTACACCCACTGTTTGGTCTCAATAAACATTCAGCAAGCATCCATGAATGTTAGTGGGTACAGTATTATCTATATGGAAGAATTCAGTGACAGATCTTTGCTTCATACACACTTCAGTGTCAGACTGCCACTCAGCTGCCAGCTGTTGCATGGCACCAAAATGTAATGGGAAGGTTCCACCTCTACTGCCATACCACCAACATCCTCTGCCATGGTGGGCTAACATCAAAGAGGAGGCATTGCTTTTGGAGCAGCCTCTTATTTCAGCTACAGTCGACTATTTTCCTTCTTGACACATCTTGGCAAGATCTCACTGGAAAAAATATTCTGTCCTTACACTAAAGCTGCAGAAATTCTCCACGCAGAATCTTGCAACTAATGGATACCTATAGTTAACCTAGGCTCTCTAATAGTTTTATGTACTTGTTATATTATGGCACCCAAAGCCACGCGCAGCACCAAATTGTGCTGCACAGCAGTGACTGGACTGGTTAGCTTAGTAAACTTTGAGATTAACCCACTGGATCTGCAAAAATTGTTCTTAGGGTCTTTCTGTGGTATTTTGTCGTCATGTGGCAGAGGGTTATAATTTTTATTTTTGAAACATTGCAGAATTGAAATGTCTCTGGGCACCCATCAGAAACTTAATATACTTCCAGTTGGTTTCCAAGGAGACAAGTCCTATGTTTGCGCTGTCTGTCTATTTGTGTTTAAAATTTTTCTGATACCTTGATTTGTTTCACTTCAATCTTAGATGTCTCAAAGATGCAGAGTTCATTCAAGATGTGTCAAAAAAGACTGCTTGGGCAAAAAGAAACTTACTTTTCAGTTCAGCTTTTGTTTTCAGAGCAACTCATGTGTTCAGCTGTAAGGGACAGATCTGTGGTTATGTTGCTGATATTAATAGAGAATAACTTGCACTTACTAAGTTAATTGCATTCTTTCCCATTTGTCTGTTTTCCTTCAGATTACTGAGACAACTGACATGAGCAAGGAAGTCTGTAGCCTCCTTATCCATACTGCATACAGAATTAAACATAATGGGGGAGAAAACCAAAGGACTGTGAAGCTCTTGAATGAACTTCTTCAAAAAATAGCATTGGACATTTAGGTTTTCAGTGTTGTCTCTATCCAGTCAAAGAGTTAGATCTTTATTGGGGTGTTCATGAAAGTCTTGCACTGCTGGTTAGCAAGGGTAGAAAAAATATATATTTCATAAAGATATCCCAAAACTGTGTCTTTCCCCATGTCATTTAGGAATGCAAACTTAAGACAAAACAGTATTAAAGAAGGTTGAAGATTTCATTCTGGGCTCCTTCTTTTACAAGAGACCTATGCCATTTAAAGCAGTTTACTCATCTCTTTGTTTATCTGGCTGTGGGTCAGTTTTTCTCCCAAATTACTCATGGCTTTATGACCAATTTTATCCAATTGTTTGGTTGGTAAGTTGTTTCCAAAATGTTTTGTTCTGTAATTCTGCTTTCATGCGACTAAAGGATGATCTCAAATGAGAGTTAATGATTCATGGTGAATGCACTCCATGTTCTCAGGAAATCAACAGTGTTTCCTGAACTTATTAATTCTTTTTGAAAACATTTTCAAAATAAAGCTCCTTTCACATTTGTTAGATGATTATTTAACAGTGCTGAAAGCTTTCATAGGGCAGTGTTCTCTGCAGTGTATGATGGAAATAACTGCTCTCTGTCCACAGATGTGGCACAGAAGTTTCTGTCAGTATATTCTCTGTGTGCACACTCACTGAGGTTACTGCTCAGGAAATCTTTTTTTTTTTTTCATGGAGACAAAATAGGGCAAACAAAATGTAGTAATAAGGAAATTCCTATTTGATGCCCTTATTTCCAAAAAAGAGAGAATTGTGGTTGCAAGTCATCTTCTTTTCTGTCTCCAAGACATATGGTTTCTTTGCTTACTTCTTTATTTCTCTGATGAGAAGAGCATGACCAAGGAGCAGTGCCTTCTTGTTTTATCCAAGATGTTTTGTCAACTTGTTTCTAGCTTAACTAAATAAAATAAGCATGAAGAACAGTAAAAGTAGAGCATCTTAACTGATTTCATAGAATCACTCAATTGCAGGAGTTGGAAGGGTCACACATTACCTACCTACCTTTTATATCAACACTTCTGTGTTAAAAGGTACCACTTGAAATCCTTATAGGTCCCTTCCAACACGAAACATTCTGTGATTCTGTGAACTAGTATTCTTGCATATAACATCAAAAGTGTGTACCTTAAATTACTACAGCTTTATGGGTGTAACATTTGTTTCTGAGCAAAGAAGAAAAGCAATGTTCTTAGTTTTCCTTGGCTACAAGAAGTGGAAGGATATTTTCCGTTAACTGCTGACTGATTACTTACAGTTTTGTTCCTAGTGAGTCACATCAGACTGAATTACAGAAGTTACATGCCCTCTTGGCAAATTTTTGTTAATGTATTTGTGATGTTTGATTCTAGCCTCTGAAGAAGAAGTAAGAACTTAATATCTTTGTCAAGAACACTGCTTTTTGTCTGTTTGGATTAAAAATAGTTCTGAATGAAAAAGTCAAAGAGTGTTATCTAGCTTATTTTTAGTTGTTGGTACATATAGACACAAAATCAAGCGACCTAATTTTCTATTCTGTGATTATTATAACTGAAGGGCAGGTAGAGTTTGGTGGAAGGATGACCTCCCCTTGGCTGAGGAGCAGCTGGAAAAAAACTGGTTAGGCAAAATCAATGCCCACAAGTCCATGGACCCCAGTGGGTTTCACTTGCAAGTGCTCAGACAACTGTCAGAAGTGTTTGCTGGATTGCTGTCTGTCATCTTTGCAATTACAGGCCAGTCAGCTATACCTCTGTCCTGGAGGGGTCATGGAGCAACTTGTTCTCGATGTCATCTCCAAGCAATTGGAAGAAAAGAAGGTTATCAGAAGTAGTTAGCACATATTCATCAGGGGGAAACTATGCTCAACCACTCTGGTAGCCTTCTGTGATGTTATCACAGTTTTGGAATATGAGAGAAGAGCAGTGGATGTGTACCTTGGCCTCAGCGAGGCTTTTGACACCATCTTCTATTCTTGTAAAGATGAGTAGGAAATGTGAGATAGATGAGTGGGTCAGTGAGGTGGATTGAAAACCAATTGACTCGGAGAATTCAGAGGGTCATGACTGATGGTGTACAGTCTGGTTGGAGGCCTGTAACTAGTTGTGTTCACCAGGGGTTAGTGCTGGTTCCAGTCATCTTCAACATCTTCATCAGCTACCTGAATGAAGGGATAAAGTTCACCCTCAGCAAGTTTGCTGATGATTCAAAGCTGGAAGGAGTGGCTGACAGAGCAGGAAGTGGTGCTGCCATTCAGAAAGACCTGAACAGACAGGGCAGAGAGGAACTTGATAGGTTTCAACAAGAGCAAGCATTACACCTGAGGAAGTAACAGCATGAACAGTACAGGCTAAGTAGGGGCTGACCTGCTGGAGGGGAGCTCTGCAGAGAAAGACCTGGATGCTCTGTGGACAGTGGATTGACCATGAACCANTGGCTGACAGAGCAGGAAGTGGTGCTGCCATTCAGAAAGACCTGAACAGACAGGGCAGAGAGGAACTTGATAGGTTTCAACAAGAGCAAGCATTACACCTGAGGAAGTAACAGCATGAACAGTACAGGCTAAGTAGGGGCTGACCTGCTGGAGGGGAGCTCTGCAGAGAAAGACCTGGATGCTCTGTGGACAGTGGATTGACCATGAACCAGCAGTGTGATCTTGGGGCCACGAAGGCCAGTGATATCCTGAGCTGTATTAAAAAGAGCAAGGCCAGCAGGTCAAGAG
>VXAB01012786.1:16177-27414 GCA_013399175.1 Odontophorus gujanensis
ACTGATCCAGTTCTGGGCTCCCCAATTCAAAAAAGACAGGGAGCTGTAGGAGAGTCCAGCAAAGGGCCACAGAGATGATGAGGGGCCTGAAACATCTCCCTTAACAGGAAAGGCTGAGCAACCTGGGGCTGTTCAGGCTGGAGAAGAAAAGAGAGGGATGGTCTTATTAATGCTTATAAATATGCTTACAAATACCTGAAGAGCAGGAGTCAAGTGGATGGGTCCAGGCTCCTTTCAGTGGTGTGCAGCAATAGAACAAAGGGGCAGAGAGCAGAAATTGGAACACAGAAAGTTTGAGGCAAACATGAGGAAGGACTGCTATTCTTTGAGAGCGACAGAGCACTGGAACAGCCTGCCCAGAGAGGTGGTGGATTCTCCTTCTCTGGAGATAGTCTGGAGATATTAACACTGGGTTAAACTAAATGATCTCCACAGGTCCCTTCCAACCACTATGACTTTATGATTCTTTGTATTAAACTGAGAGGTTTGTTGAACTCAGTTGTTGGTGTAGTGGAAATCCCTAAGGAGTGTTTCTCCCTGGGATGAAAAACGTCCTAGAATTTGTCTCCCAAGGACAATTATTCTCCCATTATTTGATGCGAGATTCCTTGAATTCTCTCCATGTTAAAAGTATGTATTTTTACCTACTTAAAATGATTAGCAAAGAGTTGCCACGTGTGATTCTTGCAGATTTGTTGATTCAGTGCTATGGGTATTAAGTTTCTGGAGGTGCATTTTTAACCATCCTGCCACCATGCGGTTTTTTTAACCACTGACAAAATGAATGGAAACTCTTGTAACTTTCTTAAACAAGATCAATATCCTATTAAATAGGAGAGATCTATTCAAGGAAATGTACATTCATCGCAGAAAGAACAAAATGAGCAGTGAAAAGGTACGTTCTTATTTTCCTGTGTTTATCTTCTTAAGAAGTACTGAATAATTTAAATTTTACAAGGAGGGTTTGCTGGCTTGGGGAGACTTTAAAGAAAAGCAACCAATTGATGCTATCTGTAACTTTAAAAACGAACATCTGTACTGGCATTCCTTTTGCTTAATTTAGCATAGTTGTTATAAATCTTCAGCGTTCTTTTTCCTTGTTCTTTAATAGTGCTTTAATTAGGATCTAACATTGATATAAACCATGATTTTGTGGGATGTCAAAGCTGCTTTTGTTTGTGTGCCAGTGTTAGGCAACAGAGGTTTTTTTTGCAGATCTGAATCCTATAGTGGGTCCTGCATCATCTGTCTAATGTGCATCATCTTCTCTGCAATCTCTGCTTTCTGAAAAAGTCCTTTGGAGCCTTCAGGGCTTGTACTTATGTGCAGAACCAGCCAGAAAGTCCTGAAACTGGGGCTACAAGTTGCTTGTTCCCTTCCCTCCAATCTCCGTGTCACCACACACTCTTTTCTGGATATTGTACTGCATAAATAACTTAATAATATTATGCTTCAAGGAGTTGCTTTTAACAGGAATGCAGCAAGTAAATTTAGTATAGTTGCTGATGATATTTTGTTCCAGCCCAAGATTGTCATGTTACAGCCCTTTGCATCTTGCAGACCTTCCACCTAGGAAAGGGAGTGGTTGGCATCTGTGGGTTTTCTTCAAAAAAAGACACTGCTGTGGCTTCTCTTCAGTTAGGATCTCAGTGCAGTCCATATACTAATCAGAATGCACTTGGTTTTGCGAGGTGTGCTAGGAACAGGTGTGTTACCAGTTACTGCAGTTTAGCTGACCAGCAGTAACATATTAATCTCAGAATCATAGGATCACCATGGTTGGAAAAGACCTACAAGACCATCCAGTTCAACTGTCTGTCTCCAATAGTTCTCATTAAACCATGTTCCTCAACACAATGTCTTAAATTTCCTTGAATACCTCCAGGGTTGGTGACTCCACCACCTCCCTGGGCAGCCCATTCCAGTGCCTGAACACTCTTTTGGAGAAGAAATATTTCCTAATGTCCAACCTGAGTCTCCCCTGGCAAAACTTGAGGCCATTCCCTCTCATCCTATCACTAGTTACAAGAGAGAAGAAGCCAACGCCCAGCTCCCTCAGCCGCTCCTCACAAGGCCTGTGCTCCAGACCCCTCACCAGCTTCACTGCCCTTCTCTAGGCACACTTGAGGGCTTCAGTATCCTTCTTGCAGTGATGGGCCCCAAACTGAATACAGTACTTGAGGTGCAGACACCAGTGGTGAGTACAGAGGGCCAATTACTTCCCTGCTCCTCCTGGCAACACTATTTCTGATACAAGCCAGGATTGGCCTTCTTGTCCACCTGGGCACACTGCTGGCTCATGTTCAGCTGAGTATTTATCAGTATCCCCAAGGTTCATTTCCACTACCGGATCTTCCAGCCACTCTGCCCCACGCCTGTAGCGATGCCTGGGGGTTGTTGTGGCCAAAGTGCAGGACCCAGCACTTGGTTTTGTTGAACCTCATCCCATTGGTTTTAGCCCAGCTATAATCTGTTATTTCTGGGTTATGTGATCTACTTTACATATTTGTAAAGTCCAAAGAGATATCCCAAAGAGCTTGAAGATGCAAGTGAAAGAATATTAATTACAGTAGGTTATAGTTCATGCTGTGGAGTTGCATCTTTGGCTTGGTTTTGGATTGAGATAACACAATCAACAAAATTCTTATATAAGTTAGCGATGAAAGGTCAAGCAGAAATAATGAGCAACTACTAAAGCAAATACAAAAAATACAAGTTTGATCCACATATTTCATAGGCTATTAAATGATATATTATATAAATACATAAAATGCTGATGTTGTGTGTGAATGAAAAATGTTGTACTAAATAAAATGCAGTTTTTATTGTGATGTAAGAAAGAGTACAAGAATCTGAGAATTTCTGAACCTGATCTGTGGCTGCCAGACGCGAGTCTGAAAAGTCAAAACTTGTGATGTTAAATGAGGTGTGCTGCATCTGACACCAAGCGTGTTTTTGGTCCATGTCTTTATACTTTCCATACAGTCTTCAATGGCTGTGTTAGGCTGTCATCATGTTTTGCTGGATAACACAAGTTATACCACTGCATCCAAACAAGCTGGTGTCAGAGGCCCCCCTCTAGCACCTAATTCATAGCAGTATTCCCACATGGGTCTGTTTAAGTCCACCTAGCTCTCCTCTAACTGCTTTCTTCTCCCTCATGATGGATGTTTTCCTTCAGATACTTGTCTGGACGTTAATGCATATGCTAACAGCAGCCAGTTCTGCTGCTGCTTTAGCAGGGAGCAGCTTATTCTGGGAATGTGTTGTTGGGTGGTCTGTTCACAGCGAGTGCCAGCAAGGGGCTTCCCTTGCTTGTGTTGGCTGCCTTCCTGTAACCCACTGTCTGTCTGCTGGAGGGAGTAAACCTCACCAGCCCCCTATGTTGGCTGAAGAGTACTGATGGTGACTGAGTTCTTCTAAAGGCTGGGATCCAGTAGGAGTAGGGACTGAATTGCCATCAGATACTGTGTGAAAATCTGATACTTTTTCTCAGATGAGCTGTGGAAGAGTTCTAGCGATGTTGTCAGTAGACACAGACTGTGACTTAATTTGTATTTTTTGTTCTTCCATATGTGTGAAGGGAGAGAGAGAAGGAAGGAAAAAATGAACATGCTGAAACTCTGTTGCAGAAATTTGTCAGTGATTTCCATATTCAATTTAATGTCAGCACTTGTAGGATTAGGAAATAACAATTCCATCTGTAACAGAGCATCATCAAATAGTGGAAAAGTTCAAACAACGCTATCTGTGTCTTTAAGAGCTCCATGCACTTCCTGGTTCCCCATGCCTTGAGAAACCTGGCTGTTGCAAAAGCATGCTCCATAACTCTTTTGTGTTATGTTAGACAGAATCATTCAGAAAGCAGCAGCCCCTTGGAAACCATGTCCCTCTCCGTTGTTTTGAACAAAACTACCTGTCGTGCCCATCAACTTTTTCCAATGCGTATTTCCATCTTGAACACATTTTGATGAGTTCCTGACCCTAATGAACAGTTCCACTTAGTAAACTATGTTCTGAGTTACACTGTCCTTGAGACTCCCCACGTGTGTGCCCACCCAACAGCTCATTCCCTCCTTGCTGTTTTATTTCTTCATGGATTTGGTTGGAGACTCCCAAAATGATGCACTCTGCGTGTTGTGTGCTACTGACAAAAATTCGTGTGTGAGGAAGTAGCTTTTTTTTAACTGATGGTGCTGTAAATTCCAGTGTGTTTAACTTGCCTAAAAATAAGACCTTTTTTTTGTTTAAATTTTAAACTAATTTGTAGGAGCAGCTGAAAGCACAGGTTTCCAGCCCACCATTCTCTTTCTTGGTAGAGAACACTGGTGAATCTTCTTAGAAATCTGATGATTGTGCTGCAATTCTGCATCAGCTTGAGCTGTTTGCAGATAGAGGAGGGAAAAGCCAATCTCAAATTATTTGGAAGTGGAAGGCTGCCTTGAAATTTGGTATTGAATAAATACTTAAGCTGGAAATTATAGATATCTCTGAGTAGGTGGAATCATTACCATCTTTTGTAGAGTCATGGGAAAAATACAGATGTTTTCTCTGTAGACCAGTTAGTTTGTTCTTGAAACATGCCGAAGAAAGCAATTACCTTTCAGATTTCCTTTCTTGTTGTTTTGTTTCTTTACTACAATGAGTGAGCAGCGTTGGGCAGCACACTCCATGCTGCACCCCAAGGGCCATGATAAACAGCTGTCCTTTCCTGCCCAACCCAGGCCCTGGGAGCATTCTGAGCAAACACCCAACCCAAACCTTGTGATAAAGCAACCCCATCCCATTTGGAAAGATACTTGTGCGGTGATTTAAAGATTTCAGATGACAGCTTTTAATTATTTTTCATCATAGCTTTTCTTATCTCAATTTCTTTTCAGTTTTACTTGCACATGTGGCATTGGCAGTGAGTGAGCTTCCGGACTCAGTTGCTCTGCACACAGATATTTCCCTCTTTTTCTCCCCACCTTCATCTCCATTTCCATCTGGGACCCCAGGCAGATGTGGTATGGCCCATGACAGATCTCTAGGAAAACATGAATCAAGTGACCACAGCCAACGGCTTCATCCTGGGCTGAACTGGAACAGCATGAGTCAGGCAGCACACCTGCCAGAGGAGGAAAGAGACATGTCTCACACTCTCCCGTGCCCCCATGTGATTACAGCTCTCCTTCCAGGCACTGCCCTCACGTGGATTTTAGTATGTAAATTACTGTATAATTCCCACCTATAACCTTAGTTCCACAGATTATTTTTAGTAAGGTTCACCTTGTCACCTGGCAGGTTGATGGGCAGCTTCTGGTGCTTAGCAGCTGAGCTGGGGACTACACTCTCTGTGACTACATAGTGGAGAGACAGGTGGAATAAATAATGGATCCAACACTTCAAATAATTTTTGGACTATCTTGGAGTTAGGCAAAAATCAAGGAATAAAGCTGAAGGCCTTACATGTAAGATCACACCGTAGCCTAATATCTGAGAGGACCGTTTGGTGTTATGTCTGTTCTGCACTTGAACAGCCCGGTAATGAAATGCCATTTAAACATTACAGAATCATGGAATCACCACGGTTGGAAAAGACCTACAAGACCATCCAGTTCAACTGTTTGCCTATCTCCAATAGTTCTCACTAAACTATGTTCCTCAACACAGTGTCTAAAAGTTCCTTGAATACCACTAGAGTTGGTGACTCCACCACCTCCCTGGGCAGCCCATTCCTGTGCTGAACACTCTTGGAGAAGAAATATTTCCTAATGTCCAACCTGAATCTCCCCTGGCATAACTTGAAGCCATTCCCTCTCATCCTATCACTAGTTACACAAGAGAAGCCACTCTCCAGCTCACTACAGCCTCCCTTCAGGTAGTTACAGGAAGCAGTAAGGTCTCCCCTCATCCTCCTCCAGACTGAACAATCCCAGCTCCTTCAGTCACTCCTCACAAGGCCTATTCTCCAGACCCCTCACCAACTGCCCTTCTCTGAACATGCTTGAGGGCCTCGATGGCTTTCTTGCAGTGATGGGCCCAAAAGTGAATACAGTACTCAAGGTGCAGTCTCATCAGGGCTGAGTACAGAGGGCAAATTACTTCCCTGCTCCTCCTGGCAACACTATTTCTGATGCAAGCCAGGATGCCATTGGCCTTCTTGGCCACCTGGACACAATGCTGGCTCATGGTCAGTTGAATATTTACCGGTATCCTCTAGGTTCATTTCGTCTACACAGTCTTACAGCCACTCTGAAGCACTGTCTGTTTTTGCTGTGGCCAAAGCGTAAGATCCAGCACTCTGTCTTGTTGAACCTTATCCCATTGGCTTTAGCCCAGCTCTCCAGCCTGTCCAGGTCCCTCTGTATGGCCTCACTACCCCCCGGCAGATTGACACTTCCAGCCAACTTGGTGTCATCTGCATAGTTACTGTGGGTGCTCTCAATGCCCTCATCCAGGTCGTCAATAAAGATATTGAGGAGGACAGACCCGAATACCAACCCCTGTGGAGCACCACTTGGGACCGTCTGCCAGCTGGATGTGACTGCATTCACCACCATTCTCAGGGCCTGGCCCTTCAGCCAGTTCTTTTCCCAACAGAGTGTATCTGTCCAAGCCATGGACTGCTGGCTTCTCTGGGAGAATACTGTGGGAAACAGCGTCAAAGGTTTTGCTGAAGTCTAAGCAGACTACATCAACAGCCTTTCCCTTACCCGCCGGGCAGGTCACACAATCACAGAAGGAGATCAGGTTGGTCAAGCAGGACCTGCCTTTCATGAACCCATTGTGGCTGGACCTGATGCCCTGGTTGTCCCACACATACCATGTGACCTGCTTCATAACCTTTCCTGGCTCCAAGGTCGTGCTGACAGGCCTTAGTTCCCAATCCCCCATATGACCCTTCCTGTAGATGGGAGTCACACTGCCAAGTCTCCAGTCTTCCAGGACCTCTCCATATGACCAGGAACACGGACAGATGATGGAATAGATCTCATTCAGCCCCACTGATCTGTGGCAATCCAAGTGGAGTAGTAGGTCTCTAACTGTTTCCACCTAAATAGTGGGGGGTTTATTCTGTTCCCCATCCCAGACTTCTAGGTCAAGGGGTAGAGTACCCTGAGGATAACTGGTCTGACTTCTAAAGATACACATAAAGAAGGTATTGAGAACCTCATCCTCTTCCTTATCCTCTGTGGTCGTGTTCCCAGCTGCATCCAGTAAAGAATGGAGATACTCCTTGGTCCTCTTCTTATTTTTAATATATTTGTAAAACAGTTTCTTGTTCTGATTTGCCCCAATATCCAAGCTGAGTTCAAGCTGGCCTTTTGCCTTTCTTATTTTGTCCCTGTATATCCTAACAACTTACCTCTGCTTCAGATCTGTTCGCTAAATTCTACTGCAGAGTGAGGTCATTCCTGTGTATATAAAGGAAACATGGGGAGGACTGCCATACGCTGTGTGTTGGGGTGCCTGTTTCATCATTTTTTTGTCAGTTCAGGTTTCTGTCATGAATTTGAAGCATTGCTGCTGTTCTTCAGCTGATCAGAGTGAGTGCCTCTTCCCTGGCTATGCTAGGAGGAGAGGACCCTCAGCACCTAGGGAATGTGCCAGAAAACGGTCTTTGCTGTGCTCTGGGACAAAGGGGGTCATTTTTGGTAATTTTGGTTCTTGTCTGTTAAAAACACGGTTTTAAACTAGAGCACCCCCCCCAAGCTCAGGGAAGTCAGCAAAGGCACAGAACAGTCCTGACTGGGGAGCAGGCAAACACAGAACTGTGCTAAGCTGAGAACGAGGTTCTGCTTTCTAAATCATAAGTGATCAGGACAGACTGTATTGTCACACAACTTCAGTTACTGATGCCTTTAAATAACAGCTATGGCAAATGTCAGTTATTCTGGTGGCAGCTATGGGTGGAAAGAAATCAGGACTTACTGCTGTGTAGCAATACGCAGACAGTTGTAGCCATGGTAGATGGATATGTACATTTTATTTCCCAGACACTGGGCAGACATATCAATTTCCTTATGAACCGGTGTCTCTCACTGGCATAAAACCTCAGCCTGCCAGCAAGAGAGCTTCCTGAAATAATTATTCCAATATGAAGTGATCACTGAAACAAGGGCCACCTCCACATCAGCGTGTGTGCTCCAGTATCACTATCTGCCTAACCCTGGTGGACTAATGCTGAGATTCAAGCTGACTCTGGCTCCTTTTCTGTTCACTTCCTTGTCCTTTCTTGCAGTAAATCTGTTCTCTGGAGCACCAGTCTGGGCATCTAAGACTGGGGACAGGGACACAGTTGCTTTTAACCAACATATGTGTCTGCTGAAACCATAGGGGACACAAAATCTCATGGATACTGGGAACTGCAGTGCCACGTTGATGGTTATTTTGGATTTGTTTAAAAAAACATCACTGATTTAATATGCTTTTAGATTCTGAGATTCAGTGTCCTGGAATCAGGTTTGTAGTGAATTAAAGAGTAATGTTTTGTGTTCTGTGTGTGGGTTTATGTCAAATGGCAGTCCTACTGCAGAACCACGTTATTACATTACAGGAGTGCTTTGCTCAGGGGAAAATACCATTAAGTCACAGATGTTAAGATCTAAATGCTTCCAGATAATTCACACACAGCTATTCCTGACTTTAAAACCATACACATGGAAACAGGCCCACGGGAGCAAGGACACTGAACACAGAGCCAGGCCACAGCACCAGGCAGCAAAGAGCCACAGCAAGAGGCCTGGACTGCCCTGCAGCAGATAATGGGACCAGGCAGAGCAGTGCGGCCTCCCTGGGTACTTCCTAATACTCCTCACATTCCTCGTGGAAGGAACTGCCTTGAGAAGCTTCTGCACAGAACAGAGAATCACAGAATCATGGAATACTCAAAGCCTGTGTCTGAGAGCACTGTCCAAATGCTCCTTGAACTCTGGCAGCCTAAGGCCATGCCCACTGCCCTCTGGTGAAGAGCCTACTCCTGATGCCCAGACTGAATTGTGCTGGCAGGGAGTGTCTGGGGTGCCAAACTGTGGTGGTAGTGGGCACTGCTCCATGGGGGGAGGGCAGAAAGAAGAAGGAAAGCTGAACAGAGTATGGCCACTTCTTAAGTGCAGGAGGTAAGAGGTATCTTCTGAAGAATAATTAATACTCTAGCAGAAAAAGGAAACAAATAGCTGCTCAGTAACGTGACTGCTAGTTTACACCAAGATCCCCAGGTTTCCTTCCCACTAATTTAAACACAATTACTAAAATCTTCTGTAATAAAACTGACTTAATGCTCACAAGCTAAACCTCCATCAGCTGTGAAGACATAAGCTGTCTGGTTGCAGTGATCTGCATTACACACTATGATGGCATGGCCCTATAGAATTTATTTGTTTTGCAGTACCCTTTTTCATACAGCCCAACATCCCATTATTCTTTGTGTTAACCGAGCAGTGGTTTCCAGCCTCCTGAAGTCCTTTGTCCTTTCGTGTAGCAAAACACAGTTTGCTGTCTCTTTGCAAAGCACCCTTTGTTTTCAGCTGTACACACATATTTGTGGTCAGAAAAAAAACTGCTTTAAAATCTCTCCTGTTAGCAAAGCGTGTTTCTGTCTGCCTGTCGCCCAGCTGTAGCTGCAGTGCCACCAGAGCTGAGCTGCCCACCACAGCCCCTCTGCCACCTCACGTCATCACTGGCAGAAATCCACACCTCATGCCCCAGGCTCAACATTCTCACTAGGGCGGCACTTCTGGGGTGTGCTGTCTCCAGGCCAGATCTGCTTCCTCCCATTATGTGAGAGGAACGTGCAAACTGGTACACTTAATTCCCCCTTAAAGGAGAAAGAACAGAGCTGGAGCAGCTGCAAATACATCCCAGCAAAGCTGAAGACAAAACAAAGCAGAGGAACTGCTGTCAGCAAATTGGTATGTTTTAAGCTGCGCTCCTAACAGAAAGCATATGATCAGGAATGCGTCTCATCTGGGGGCACCAGCTATCTCACTCACCGTTTCCTTATAGGCTGCTTTCCTCTAAGCAAGTGACCCTCAGGAAAACAGATGGTGCTCCTTGCCTAGCTCCACAGACAGCCACAGTTTCAGCTTAATCTAAGATTCATTTTTTACAGTTAAATGCTACGATCAGTAAGATCCCAACCATCTGCTGTCCTGGTGCAATATGTGGGACATGGTCCCGCTTCCTGCACAGGGACCACAGTGCTACCCGGGGCAAAGCCATCAGTATGGAAAGGACTAAATTGGGAGAGGTGGGGGGGAGGAACGCTTTATTTGATTTGGACTGGGTTGGCTACGAAACAGAACAGGAGATGTAAGATGTGAGATGTAAGCAAGTAGGGCAAGAACACAGCCACGTGCCTGCCAGTGCTGTCCACAGACATGCACTAGTGTGCAATGTCTGCTGCTCTTAGAGACTTGGCATTCACCTCCAAAGAAATTCAACACTGCTGCAACATTTCTGCCACATTCCCCAAATACCAGGCTCTATTAAGAAAAAGACTGTTTACAGATTAAGATGGTGATTTCACAGGATTTTAAGTGCTGGCAGTCAGGCACAGATAGATGTATCACCTGGTAAGATATCTCTCCAAGTAATGATTTTAGTAAGTTACAATAAATTTAGCTTTTTTTTTACCTTCTCTCATTTACTCCAAAACTAATCATTATTCACAGCACCCTTCTCTAAGGAAAGTAATGTAGGTATACCCGCACTGGGAGAGTTTTGAGAAAAATAAGTAAAACTTTTGACTTTTAGTTTTTTTCTAGACTTTTCACCAGGCTGTACTAAAACTCAGATAAAAAATTAAACACAGTGTTGTGTGTTTCATTCTCAGAGCTTTTTACACAATTCACAAATATTTGAAATTCATGCTACTGCTTCTATCAGGCTAATGAAGCCACCCTTTCATAGATGTAACAGTCTCAACTACTGGCATCGACAGCTAGAAGAGAACCATGTGAAGTCACTCTAACTTTGTAATCTGAAGCCTCGCTCTATTCAGCAGTGCTTGGATTAGCACAAGCGAGCACGCAGCCCCAGCTGCAGGGCAAGGGCTGCTCCCTCTGTCATTTTTTTTAGGTTATGCAGTGTTAGGGCTTTATGTGCTGACCATTTAGCTGCTGCAGTGCACAGTGAAGGACAAAGCTGTGTGAGGACCACCAGTGCTCAAAGGCATGCTCATGTTAACACTGCTTAAACAGACTGCAACAGCTGCAGCAAGCAGCCCTCAGTAAACATCTGAAAAAAAAAAAAAA
>VXAB01012786.1:27473-58796 GCA_013399175.1 Odontophorus gujanensis
GTTTTTAAAGACATTTGGTGATATTTGCAAAGTATGGAACATCTCATGATCTCAGGTACCAGGCAGCTTTCAGAGTACCGGCCTCTGCAGAAAAACCTTGAGAAAAAAAAAGTGCAACTCTTTAATAAGAAAGTGGGATGCCTTAATAAATACATTTGTAAGTGTAACCACATTACACGTTGTTGCAGTATATCAGCAGGCACTTGGTAAATCTCCCAACTCCTGCTACATTCAGAAGCTGCTGACCGACCTGTAACTCAGGTGACAACACTGTGCCTGTAGAGGGGAGGTCAGGCAGTAGAGAGAAGTGAAGAGGGATGGGACTCCTTGAGCTCACGTCACCAGTGAGGTAGGCTTTTAACAGATTGCATGCACTGGACTTCTGTGTAATTTTTCTTATTAATATCTCTTAACCAGTTTCAGCTTCTTCTGTCTTACTGTGGAACTGGAAATGATTTTTTTTTTTCTTAGGTTTACAAATTAACTTTGAACTGCTATTCAGTGGAGAAAACACACATCTTTGAAAAACATTTTTATTATTACAAGGATTGGACGTAAAACAGTAAGTGTACAAAGTAAGCATGTTCACAAACGTTTGTGTTTTAAGGTCTTGTTTTCTGATAGGAATAGCTGCATTGCAATCAGTGGAGATGTCAGTCCTAGAAAAGAACAGCTACACTTGATAGATCACTGCAAAACAAAAACAAAAAACAAACAACAAAAAAAAAAAAAAAAAAAAAAAAAAAAAAAAAAAAAAAAAAAAAAAAAACAAAAGAAGAGGAGTAGAACAGGGCTATGGAAAATGTTTCCAGAATAGAACAGGGCTATGGAAAACACTTCCAGAATCTGAGAGGTACATTTCTGGTAGAAGTTAACCTAAACAAGACAGGGACAAAATTTTAATCTTTCCTTCGGTCCCAGCCCATCACCAGACCAATGGCTGGTCACTTTCCAGAGACTATTCCATCTTCCAATTAATCTCCCCACTCTCGCCATCCAGCTGACTTTACACGAACTTTCTGAAGTGACACAGAAGTTACAAACAAAAGTACAGAATAAAGTTTCATCAGATTTCATCACTTCCTGTCAAACTGGTTGTATGTAAGAACTACCTAGAACCACAACAGATTGTGTGTGTGTGTGTGTGTATGTGTGTGTGTGTGTGTGTAAAGCTGGTTTGCTTCTGTGCATTTTTACCTGTTCTTGGTTACAGTGAGCCTCTGGAAAACAAATACTGAAAGGTAAATGTTTCTGTCAGCTGATTGTTTTAGCAGTCACTTAATCCTTCCTTTGATGTCTTGGGTCAATGAAATCCTAGCACCACCGGGGTTTAGTAGGAGATACATTAAAAGAATTTCTCTGTGATCTTTCCTGCAAGGGAAAGAGCAGTAAAAGTTATTACTCTGTTACAATAAAGCAATATCTCTGTATTCCTGATTGGCCTATTATTCTCAGATGTTATTATTTCTATATTTCTATTATTGCTGTAGCTAGTACAGCATAACTGTGGTTACAAAGTTAACAAAGCTGAATTTCTACTTTTAATGCACTGTTTCCCCTTGTACCTTCTGTGATAGAAGTCTGAGCACTGGGAAGGGAGATCTCCTTAGAGCTACCACAACAATGTTTGAGAGAAGACACAGAAGAGCCAAAGAACAAGCAATTCCCCCAGTTATTAGCAGGTTACTCTGAAAATAATGGTGGAGGTGTTACTAAGGTAATACTGTGCAATGTTATACATATCCACATACCTCTTGTCACAAGCCAACAGTTCTCTAAACAGTACTGAGGTATCTTTTCCACCTTAAGGGTACGGTGTTTAACGTCAGGACAGCATAATGTATACTAACTTGATTTTAGAGAGAAAACAGTAACAACATTTTTCAAAGGCTCTCAGCAAAGGCAATTTTTTTTTTTTTTAATTTTTTGCTCTAGGGCTCGACTCCTGTTCCTGCTGAACTGAGCCAGTATGTAAAATCAGAACTGATATCAGCTCAGTAGGCACTGGAGGACGGGTCCATCCACGCTTGGAACAACAGCAGCAGCCGTAAGTGGCAGCTCCAGTCGGAAACAACCACTGCCTGCAAACAATAGCGCTAAGCTACAGCTGCAGAGAAAACACATCCATTGAAGAAGAGCCTACAAAACAAAGCTTTACAGACAATTCCAGTTTAACATCACGAACACTGATTTCCTCTGACCTTTAGAGAAGCTCAGTAACCAAGTTACTGTAGGAAATACCCTATTTTTGCAGTCAGACGGAAGTTAAGGAATGTGGTTTATTTTCAGCTAAAGCGTCTCTGGTCCTCTCCAACTGTCTCTGCCTCTTAGTATCTGCACACTGTATTTGGCACACCAGCACCTACTGCAAAGCTGCCCGTCAAGCTGTGAATACTCTCCGCCCTGTGCAGGCTGACACTTAAGAAACATCCTCATCTCACCTTCTCTCCAGGTGCAGAACTTAGCCACTGTGAACAAAGAGGGAAACAATCACTGTTCACCAATCAGCTAAGCTCTGCACCTCACCAGAGAGGTCTCCATCTCAGTACCATTAATTATCAGATGAGGTTCTTCCATGATGCATCTGCTCCTTTCCTCTTAGGACTTTTGTTTAATGGACGGAGAGGATGCCACAGTGTTCATGTTATCAGATAGTTATGGTCATTTTCAGAGTAGCAGCTGCGGTCATGGCTATGTGGTAATCCCTGGCAATGTGATTTTAATCTTAACTCACAAATCATCATGCCAGGAACCCAAACAGCCACAACATTAAAAGAAAGCTGTGCAGTCACAACAGACACATTCCTAGTGGCACCTTTTATTTTATAGCTCACCATGCATTTCTAATCTGTCTAAGAAGTCAAGCAGGCAATTCTAGACTATTGTGCGTAGATAATACATAATATTCCTGTGCTAGACAGATACTTACCACCAGTAGTTGTAGAAATGTTTATGCCGTTATTTAAGGAAATATAGAAAGATGGTGTCAAGTACTGTGGTACCAGAATGAACTGCATCTTCCTATTCCTGGCATCTACCATATTATAAAATGCTGTATGTAACTCAAACTATTGTAGGTTCCCGATAACCAGCAGATCATGAAATCAAGTCCCTTAGCCCTATTTATTTAGAAGGCAATCTCCTCCCCATAACTGCTACCCTTGCATGCTTCAGTCTCTACTACATTTCCCACGAAGATTTTCTGGCAGACATAGTGCTTGTCTATGCTGAACGTGACTGTTCATAAATAAACTTGTATTCATGGTGTCTGCTGTACTTCACAAAACTGAATACCATGAATTCAAGGGGAACTTAAAATCAAGTAATGCCCCATATACAGGCTTGAATGAGAGAAAAGAAAAAATAATCAAGGTTCCTGCTAAGTAGCAGTTAGAAAATAATGATTTTGCTAAATTAGAAGCTTTAAGATTGAAACCAAAAACCAACTATAAGGGTATGAGAACAGTCAGGACAATTAGTCTGTCAGATGAGCTATATCATGAAGCAAAATACTGCAGTATACTGGAAGAAATATTCACACCAATCCTAATTGGCTATGCATTTAACACGTGTACAAACACTGCAAAGCAATTCAAATAGACTGAGAAATGGCGAGTACCTTTGCAAATAACTATTTATAATTTTGTGAATATTTCTTGCAGTGTTGCTTCTTCTTTACCGAATCCTCTCAATTAATTTCAAATACAAGTTAGGTTATGAATGACATTAACTAGCTTATTTATGTTAAGGGTACTCTCATAACCAGTCTCCAAACACCTGACTACACTTTACATGCTTGAATTAACAAATTGTTCTCACACAATTCAGAGTTGGTTTGAAGTGCACAACTCTGCAATTCCACTGTGGGCTCAGATTCTTTTCAAAGACTGTGCTGCAACCTGTACAATCAGCATGTGCTTTGTTAAACAGAAGTGCTCCTCATGCAGGTGCAATTTTGTATAGGGAATGCTGTAGATGGTTAAGAATACAGAATAGAAAACAACTGTAGGTGGAACCTGGCTCTCGTACAGTCCAGCACAAAGTTTACAGCAAAGCACCTCCATGCTCTCCTGCAAGTGCCTAAACATTTAACTCATGCTCCAGCAGATTGGCTTAAAAAAAAATTTAAAAAATTGAAAAGAAGATATTTAAACAAGAGTTACTTCTTGAGCTAAGCAGCCACAAGCTCTGTGGTATGTCAAAGTTTACTGCGTTCAATGAGCTCTGCATATTCTTTCTTAATGAGGCAAGATCAACGTGTTTAATTTAAAAAGAAAACTCACCTCCTCAGAATAACATCTCTGCCACCACTTTGGTTGAGGACGTGTCCATTTGTTCTCGTGCTGCAGCAAAGCATTTGTACGCAAGCTCTTGTTGCTTTGCATCTTCATTCACCATTAATTCACCATAGAGATACACACCCATTGCCTGAAAGAAGGACACAACATACAGTCATCCTGTTAGGACTAGCTGGACAGTTTCCACTTTCTTAACCTCCAAATACTCATTTAATCCAAAAACGCCACAGAAAAGGCCTTACACTCTATTACATACCTTTCCCCAGAATGTAGTTTCCTCTGTCTCTCTGTGGCCTAAGATTGTTGTACTGAGTGTGTAAAAAGAGAATACTAATTTAAGAAATGGTGTGACAAGAAAATGCTTTCTCACCCCATTTTTCTTGCTGCTTTTGAAGTTGAAATATGTTTTCTTTTATCCACTACCTGAAATATTTCCAAATGCCCTTTAAGAAAACAACTTGTCCTTCCTTCAACAGGATACACATTTTCTTTCCAACTGGGACCTTTCCACACATGCTAATAAAGAGTACATCAGCTAGAACACCCACAACAGAATTCCCACCTGGCAGTTCCGTAAGACAAAATCAATACTGTGTGGCCAGACCTGTATATCAGAGTTTCCTCTTTACATCAGATATATGGTTGGACCTTCTGTAAGGACTATGTTCCTTAGTGCTCATCCTGGACAAAAGCAGACAGCCAAGCACATGGGGGTAAGATGTGGGCCCCTTTGATGGCAGGTAGCAAAGCACTGGCCAATTTCATGGGAAATGCATTAGGTATTGCCTTTTTTGTTTTGCTTTTTTTCCTGAAGATGGAAGCTTTCAATCAAATTATGAGGATTCTGTGTTAAGATGCACTTATCAAAATGGGATTACACATGTGAAAAAAATCAGCAGCTTAGCACATTAACTTTTACAGTTTTACTTAATGCTTGGACAGTTGCAAGAGAGGAAAAAAATCGGAATGATATTGAAAAACACAGTTTATAATACCTCAACATTTTCTAGGATTGACTGGTGAGATTAAAAATTAAGCTTCAACAAAAGGTGAAATGTATGGTTTAATACTGACCGAAATTAAAGCAAGTAGCCTCAGTTAGACATAAGTCTGCCAGATGCTGTGACAGTGCCTAGCCACACTCTCCTGCATCCAGGGACCCAAACCTCAGATTTCCAGGATATGCAGCTGCAGATCACACCAGGCACACTGCCTTGGAGCTGGGTTATGGTTGTTTCTATAGAGAACTTCAAAACAATGGAATTTTTTTCTTAATAGGAATCACCTTCTCTACTCAGCATTAATCATTTTCCCCTAAACCTTTACACTAAAATGCAACAGACATTCCGGGTTTTTGTAATCCTGCAGACAACTGAACAGCCACATCTGCATTTTTTCCAGACTTAAAAAATGAAATATTTCCAAATTTCTCACAATCAGTAAGGACACACAAACACTCTGATTTGAGTTGTAATGATTCCAGAACCTGACTGAGCCATAAACTGTTTCTACTGTTGGAATATGGAATAAATTCAGCGAAAGAATTTGAAGATTACATGAAAAAAATGTTGCAAAAATTCCTTCCCTGCACTGCAGAAAACATTTGTATTTATTTATAAGCATATTTGTTCTAAACATAAAGCAAATCAATGTTTGTTTGTGTGAACTTGATTTTTTTCCCCCTTTCTGCTGGAGCATATCTGCATCCTTCCATATGATTAAAATATACACAATAGCACAATATATATAACTCCTCATTGTCATAAATGATGTTGTCATACCCTGGGGGGGAGGGGGCATTGTGTGAGGGTGTTTTATTCTCTAAATAAAAAACCTGCCAAGATGTCTTGGGACTGTATTTGGCTGATATGTAAATAGGCAGGTATGCTCCAGAACTGGAGGAATGAACACAAGAGGTTGTGCCACTGTGACAGAACTTAGTGTGAAAGTAAAAACCTCACAGGTGGTACATATCTTTGTTCATTTTCAACATAAAAGGCAAAGGCATGAAAATCTTCATGATTTTTACCTTGCAACATTTTCTATTTTATAAATCTCTTTTAAATACAGTCATCATCCTAGGCAGTGAAAGTGTTGATTTTATAGAGAATAAAAGTAAATGGAAGTGAAATCAAAGGAACAAAGTAGAAGTACAATTACAACCATAAGATTGTAAGACCTTACACTAATAGCCTCAGTAGAGACATTCTGTGTGGCTGGCCTCCTAAAACCTTCAGAACTGACTGACTAACAGTGAAGATGCCTGCGTTCTCTGGAAGAATATAACAGTGCTATGCTTCACCTCCTGTACGTTTTCTTGAAAATGTTAGTCATTGTTTTGCACTGAAGTCATACCTACTTAGGTTAATATTCACAACTAGTCTTGCTTTTGTAACTCTGCAAATCCAGCCAATGCTGAGAAGCATTTTCCTGTCATCAGTGCTATCTCTGGCTTGCATACAATGGAATCAGAGGGAGAGAATATACCTTATTTTACCACTACCATAAAGTTAGTGTGTTTTACTGGGGCTGATTATATGTAGGAAGATTCCTTAAATTACAGTGTTTAAGGAAAGGGCAGAACCTGAATACTTACTCAACGTTTCAAATGCAGAAAAGTAGATGCAATAGCAAGTTTTTAGCTTCATAATAAAGGTTACAAGAAGGTGTAAAAGGTGATTATATTGAAAATGCTGATTATATCAAACTGACCTGATCTTCTCTGAGAAATTTCTCAACATCTCCATATCCAGGCACATATTTGTGTTTAACAACAAGTTCACACCACCGATGACGAACCTATGGGAAGAGGGAGAAAAAGAAAAAAAAAGAAGGACATTTTATCTGTGTCTCTCTGGGATTTGGAATCCCACAAGTCCTAGAGATAAACCTCTACTTCTAGATTAGTGAAATAATCTGTATTCTAGCACTTATTTGCAGCATCTTCTATTTACAAATCTGTCTACACTCAAAAAGCTAGGCTGCTCTGTCACACAGAAGAACACCAGTAATTAACATATTATAATGAAAAGTATTAAAGTTTTCAAGCAAATCACAATTGAAATATTTAATATTTAAGTAGTGTGAACATGTCTTTGAAACACACACACTTTTTGCTGACTTTAAATTTCTGTTCTTTACCACTCCTGCAAGCACAAGCATTACCTTGCATTCTAGCATGTCTTCCTTGGTTGTAGACACTGAGCAGTCTGAAGGCTTTTACTCCATTACTGACCCAGCACTGAGCCCAAAGGAAAACAACAAATACAAAAAGCCACACCAAAACCAACACCCACTCTCCAGCTCCTCTTGTTCCAGCCTCATAATTAGCATTTATAGTAAGAGTAAAATGTAAGCAGCCTTAGTACATTTTCCCCTTTGTGCTACAGGACAAAGTCAGAGGACCTTTGTGTCTAAATTTCAAAAACAGCACAAGCACCTGGCTTGCACAGTGCGGAATCCAGTTCTCAAACTGCTTTTCATGGACAGAACCACAGAGAGCAGAGCAAAGCTGCTGGTCTGAATGTGCTCACATGTTTCTATTACCTCACATAGTGCAGGTTTGCCATACGTTTCTGTCACTGCCCAAACACTTGAATTCCCATCACTTTGCAGAAGATGGAACAATTAAGCTGTGCCTTTTCCTTAATCATTCCTTCCCCTGCTGGGTTCCCGCTCCTGGCAGTAAAGCTCCTTTCAAAGAGTTTAAAAGGAAAACATTGATTTGTTGAGTGAGATCTGGGACAGCACACACTTTTCTTTCTCTCTTATCTGTTTTTCTCAGGGTCATTACAAATCCTGGCAGATTCCCAGCCCTGCCATGCTGGAGAGCTGCCAGCTGGGGCAGGAGCAGCATGTCTGTTATCCTCGGATTACACCTACCTCCTGCTTCCCAAAAAGCCCCATTACAGCCATGGTGCATCACATTGCAGGAGAACACGCTGATGCTGACAGGCCCATGAAGCAGCCAGCAGCACTGCTGGCCTGTGGCACCTCCTGGGTGCAGAGTGGCAGCATCAAGGCTGCCCAGAATGCAGGAGGGCATGGTATTGCCAGGGAGATCTGGAGGGTCGCTGGGAGCAGATTTGGGCTACACAGCACATAGGCTGCTGCATATCACGGCAAATACAGTCTCTTCTTGGACCTGAAGTACTACAAAGAAACATTTTTTTTCTTCTATAATCCAAGCCCTAGGCTCACACCACACACGACAATTTTATTTGTGTAAGAGGAGGATGGAAAAAGTAATTTTGGTTCCTGATGTCTCATCCATTGCTCAGAGCAAGAGAACTAAGCCAAGCCCCTCAGCTTTGCAGAATAACGTGCATGTCATACGAGCAGGCCCTTCCAAAAGCCAGTGGCAGAAATAAATTCTGAAAGAAATTCTTGTGGTAGGATTGAGCTAACCATACTGCATCCTGTGTACGCTCGTCTTGGCTCTTCCTTTCCTCTCAGAAGCAAATACGTGGTGGTGAAAGTAAGAATTCATCAGTCTTCTCCAAATTTCCTCTCTGTGATTTCTCCGTGCTCTCCTGCATGGTGCAGAGATGCATGCCATATGTCATTCTGGCTGGCTATGTGGGACCAGCTAAATCTCAGAAGTGATTCGTAGCCACCCTTCCCACTGCTGCTGGTAGTGGGAAGCAGCAGATCCACAGCAGTACCTGCCACCTCTCCAGAGCTCCCACTGCCTGGCAGCTAAAGGCACCACGTGCCAAAGCTGGAAACACTGCTGGCTCCCCTGGCCTGGGCTTCATGCTCACAACTGCCCTGCCCAGGAGGGGTGTGGTTGCACCTCTCATCCCTAATGCATCCTTCTGACTCTTTCATTCCTTCAAACCTCCTCTGAGGTTTCTAAGTCACCACATACCTCAGATGGGCATTTCTAAGCTTCAGCTCGTAGTCAAGAAAACAATCAGACAAGTCACTGTCTCAAGTTTGACATCTTAAAACCCACTGACATGTTTCTACAAAAATAACAAGATCTGTGTACTGTCTAGCATCTAGGTGAAACATCTTGAAGGGCCCCTACTATCAGCACAGAGTGCCCAGGTTAGGACCTCCTCCAGTGATCTCATAGTAACTTGTAATTTCACTTCAAGAAAAACAGACAGTATCACAAAATATTATGTGCAACTCAAAAACCACCTGTATTTTGACAGTACAATGCAGAATGTTTTGAAACCAATATGATAATGTTCAGATATAGTAAACTCTACATAACATTTCAAGTGAAATAAGTGCTTACATAAAGGTCATTAATAATATAGCTCTAAGGCAATACTTTTGTTCTAACAAAATGGACCACAATCTTCTGGTAAATGGTGCTTGAGGCTGGTGGAATACTCATGCCTGGCCTCTGTTTCCAAAAGTAAAGCTTCTAGTAATGTATCTGTAAAACTATATTTTTATATTCGAGTGATAATCTTTATTTTCTGACCAAGGCAATAACTTGCTTTGTCTAATCTGTATTACTCTCCTGAGCCTCACACAAATTATCAGGCAAACCTAAAACAAATACCCTCATTGAAATATTTACATGTTATACTCTAATGGTCTAGCTTCCTAATATTCTCAATCATATATATGCAAGCAAAAAATAAATATTTTACTTCTGAGGTCTACAAATAAGACTTAGAAAGCAAGTAAGAAAATAGAAGAAGAGGTGAGAACAGGGAAAAAAGAAAAAAAAAAGAAGAGGAAACTAGAGTTGTACTCAGCTCTTGGTCTGCAGAATGGGAGACTACCTTCAGGAAGACAAGTACAGTTTGCTAACAGCTGGATCCGACTTAAAAGATGCCATGAGACAACAAATCTAAATCACAGAACAAAAGCAACACACTTAAGAGATTCTAGAAAACAGTGTTATGTGAAATACAGTAAGAGCTACTGCCACCAAAGTGGAACCTTAATTAAAGGTAGGAAGCATATGAGATCTTCACAAATCATGAGTTCAGACCTGACTGAAAAAAGTATTTATTTCAACAACTAGAATTGTAAACGTTAATTAAACAGCCTCAGCTGCCAGACTCTGGTCTAATTTAGAGAAGAAAAATACAGCAAAACTTTTTTGAAAAACAGTGCTGTCATACTATAGATTAGCTTTAATTAAGAAGAGGGAAGTTGGTATCTCCAGAGCACCAGAATGCTGCTCTGTTCCATTCAAAATTATTTATTTCCAGTCTCTTCCCATCTACAAGTAAATTGGACTCAAACATTAGAACATTTTCAGACCATTAAGGAATAATGTCACATGCTACTGGGCAAAGTGCGTTTAATGATTTTTATTTTTTTTTTAATCTCCCACTATCTTTGCAACAGCAAAGATTTAAGAACACCTAAAATAGCTACTCTTTAACACACCAGTCAGTTCCTATCAGTGACATTTAATAAAGCCTGCATTTCACATTAGCATTTCTACCCTCTAAACTATAGGATGTGCACACTTTAGTATGTAAATTCTGTTCCACAAACATTTACAAAGAAAGATGATCAAGGATGCTAAATGAGCTCAGAAGGAGTAATGAAACTGCTGCACATGTTACAACTGCGCTGACAGATTATCAGATTGACAATCTGAAATAAATGTACTCAATAGCCAAAAACCTGGCGAATGCAAGCAGAATGGATTCATCACTTTGACAAGGAGTCTGAAATTGGGATTTCCACGTATGCCAAAGGTGTCTGTCAGGAGTCCGAGCAAAGAAGCTGTCTAACAGCTTCTTTTTTTTTTTTTTGGTCCAGAAACTCACTGAGTCTTCAGTGCATAAGTAACTTAACAGGCAGAGAATTACAATTCTCTGACAACGCTGCAGGGCCAGCGAAACCATATCTAGATACAGTACTACAGAAGCCAGCAGTACTGACAGTTACTCTTGTTTCCAAGACCCTCACAGTATCAAGATTCAATTAATGCTGTGTTTTACACCTGTAATGTTCTCTCACAGCCTTACTAACATTGCTTTTCACTTCCCATGCTAGAAGAACTGCTGCTAAGGGGGAGCACGGCTGGTGGGACCCCATCCTGATGGAACTCAGGGATCCCCACCATGCCCTGCATTGGACAGTGACTGTACATGCAACCCTGTATAATTACTGACCCCCACTTACAACATCATTTTTCTCTCTGTCCCCTGCACAAGTACCTCAGCCCATGGGCAGTACGACAAGCAGGAGCACGGTAATTTGGGAAACTCTAAACTACAATTAGGTGGGCTGACCAAAATGATTTTTGTCAGGTGACACTTGCCATTTAGAGGACAACTATGTAATGCTTTGAACATCTGAAAGTCTGAAGTAATGAACTGGCTGTTGAAAAGCTACTTAAAATCTAACTTCCAATAGAACACCAGACTTAGGATCTTTGTGATTTCGACAGTCATGACATACTACTTTATTTTGCTCCTTCTGACTGCTACTTCCACATAGATGAAGTAATAGCACATTAAGAGAGATGTTTGTGGTAAGGGAGTAGGACCTTAAGTCCTCCTCTCCTTCCAACTTCTCTCATCAGCTCTGATGGAGGCTGTGGATCACATGCTGTGACTGCTTCCGTTTACCATGAGGGAAGAGAGGGCCTGTATGATCTGGGTTTGCAAAACAACTTCTGTATCCTGTGCTTTGGTCAACTACAAACCATGGGACAACTAGCAGCATGTGGAGCTGTAAGTGCCCCAACATACCAGAAAGCCTGCTGCTGAAAGCCCTAGCTAACCAACAGGCATAGGCTTGAACCTCCTCCCCTTCATAAATCTGATTTGTGGGCATTTATTTCCTTCCAGTGCCTTCACCTCCCCTTCAGCCGCAGGCCACTGAACCATTCCTGCACGATATAACCAACTTCCACTTTTACAAGGTTACTAAAAATGCCATGGCCTTGCTGAAGAACAATCAGACCAGGTCCTTCTTGTCTGGGTCCCCCACACTACAAACAGGATTCCAGTTCCAAATAAAACAGGTGCTTTTCCACAACCAGCAGGGAAACATACAGAAGCCTAGGAAACATAAAACATGCTGCTTATGATGTCCAAGCAGAGCAGAGCACATCACTGCTGCTCTCTGTGATCAGGAAGGTTATGACAGTATTGACTGGAGAGCAGCATCCCAGGAAAAAGCTTCAGCCCTTAGCGATGAAGAGTATGCCAAGAGCTTGTTTAGAAAAACAAATGTCCTTTTTTCCTCACCTATGGTTCAAACAGGAAATCTCCCAATTAGGGAGCAGGCATTTTTCTCCCTGTATGGGCCACGTCTGTGATCAATGACATCTGTGTTTGTAGAAACTTTCCAAAAGAAGACAGAAAATGAGAGACTAAGAAGCCATGTCTAATCCTTCCTAAAAGGACACACTGGCTGTGCCTCAGTCTGGGTATCAAAGCTCTTGTTGTGAATCACTGGCTACAAATGGACACCTCATGCTGACATCCCACGTGCTCCTTAGCCTGCCCCTCCTTTCTCCCTTTCAGCACAAGACTGGCACACAACAGCAGCTGGCTATTCCTCTTCCTCCTACGGGCCAGTGAAGTGATGGTAGGACAACAGTCTGCAAAAAGGTTAGATAAAGAAAGGGTAAAAATAGCATGCACCAGCACCAAGGTAGTGTGGCAGCTTCAGCAGTGCCTGCCAGGAGAGTGTCCCCACTGCACTCAAGGGCTTTTCCACCACATTTCCATCTAAGCTGCCATGGTCTCTGCTCCTCTATCGTAATGCCATGTGGGGTAAGGAACTGTTTAACACAGCATGTGAGACCATTTAGATTGAAAAACAAAGGTTTTTAAAAATAAGCCTTAATTAAAACCATAAATATGCTCCTTGCTCTGGAACCAAATGCTTACTCTTTCCCCAGCCTTTCTGCTTGTTCAGCAGGCTGGAGTACTAGTATGTTTCACAGCTTGCAGTAAGATGGAGATAGAAGAAGTAATGTCATTGGCTGCCACATGAACAACTTCACTGGAGATGTGTGTTGAGCGGAGCTTTGCCATGGTGCTGCTCACTCTTGGCTGCAGGGCTACCTCCTTGCAGCTCTGCCCTCCTGCACCTCCCTGTACCTGCAAAGCTGGAGATGTCCCGGCACCTGGACAGAGCCCTGCATTAGAGGGGAGCAGGTCCCAGCAGCCCCATCCATAGCACTGGCCCCATGTGAGGTGGAGGGAACAGCAGCATAGCACTCAGAGTGTCAGGGAACAGCTTGGGGTGGTAAGGTCCAGAACCTCAGAGAAGAGGGAAGGAAGAACTGGTCCTGGCCTCAGGTCTAGCTTTGCTCTGCAGCCTCCACCAAGAAATACTGGGAGGAGGAGCTTTCTCACCTTGTTGCATATCTGTCTGGTACACAACCCTGTCCAAATTCCCCCAGACGCCACTTCCACCCATAATACCTAATGACAACAGTGGCTATAATACCTTTTGTTTTTACCACGTTGCAAGTGGTTCAAATACTGCCCATCACACTGCCTCTTCTGCCTGTCTCCCAACCAAGTCATCCTACAGTTTTTACCCATACAGTGCTTCCAAATATATTTCAACACGAGCTATTTATAAACGCAAATAAAAGCATGTTGAGTTTATAAAGGCAAATGGGGTAGTGGGAAAAAGCACATAAACGCACCCCACACATCTGAAGCAGAAATCTGTCCCTACAGAGTTTGACATGGAGCACACCAACCTTCTGTTACCAATTACTGAATCGTAACTCCTGTTCAGCAAAAGAAAAGGCTCCTGCAAGCATCAGCACGACAGCAAGCTGTCCCTTAGCTTGCAACCCTTTCCTCTGCTTCTATATCCTCCCTGTTGTAACTGGAGGCAAAAAAATGCCTTCTTTTTATCTTAGGTTTCCCACAGTGACAGTGGTTCAAACTTCTGTCATTTCCAAGCAAGAGGACTGTCACAGTGAGGGTCTAGAGCTATGTGTGAAAATGGGACACAAGTTCCAGGTAACGAACAGTGTGGCTGCCTTGTTTCTCCATGGCTTCAGTCACAGCCAGCCCATCAAACCTCTGCTCACATCCTTCCAGTTTTGCCTAGTTTAAAACTTTGGTTCTGGTTTTCAAAACAATTAAGCAAAGTTTAGATTCTAAAGACACAGAACAGACACATCACTCATACACACCCCTCTTGCAATCCACAGGAAAAACTCTTAAGAGAAATAGACATTGATTGTACAAGCTCAGAAGAAGCATACTCACTGCCAAAATGGGAGCACAGATGTTACACCATGTTTTGAATTTCTGACTGTTCTCTTCTCTTGGTCCCTGCCCTCCAGCAAGACAACTATGCTTGCTGCTCAGGGCAATGTTTGCTCCACCTGGAACACAGCACGACAGCTCTCCAGGACACTTCAGCCCCAAAGGTTTTAGTGGAACAGAGATGAAAAGAGGACAGCAAAATTTTACCCACATATTTATTTGTAAGTCAGTGACTCAGCATTGTAACCAGATCTGCGCAGCTAATGTAATGATGTCAGAAGCAGCTACAATTAGCAATTTTGATCTGCCCTGTTTCTTGTGCTGTTTAGACCTCACGAGCTTATGTCATGCTCTATATTTTCCTTTGCTGTGATCCCATCCTATATTTGCATCAGCCTTTATGTAGGCAGGAGAGGTTGATGAGCAGTTTGGACATAGAATCAGATTCAGTTTATTTAAAATAAGAAAACACCTTCATGTTTTGTTCACAGTGGAAAAAAAACAGCACAACCACCACAGATAATGCACTACACAAGAAGAAACATCCACAGCTTCACAGTCAAACAATCAGCTGGGGAAAACTGTTACTGATAGCTAGGAAACTTTTTTGGTGTTTTTATAACTAAAGCCATCTCCTGTCCTAGCAGCTATCATACACATACAAACAGGATAATCTTTTAAATTTCAAGACAAGGACAGGTAGTTTGTATTACAGAGCTAGCTCTGTATTGCCCTGCACAGAAATACTGTATAAAACTTCAGATTATACAACTGCATCCAGTTTAGATAATCTTTAAGACTGACTTCAGAAGTCCAGGCCCCAGACACCACATTATCCCTCTTTTCACAGTACAGAAATGTAGGAATTATCTCCAATCCCTTCCTCTGTGGATTATTCGAACAAATAACAGTCATAGTACAATAGCAGTAATAAAAATTCACTATGTGGTTCCCTCCTAGCACCAGCTCCCCCCACTTTTCAAGTATCACTAGGTTGTTGGGTTGCCAGATAACAATTAAATTAAGTGCTAAAACCAGTTAGAAAAACAAGGAAGGAGAAGCAAACAGCACTGGTAATAGCACCAGGCAGGGGCTTGGAAACTCCTGAGAATACCACCCAGCAGCAAGTGAGATCACTTGGAAGAGGAGTGTTGCTGTTGGCTCTTGGAGGGTTGGGGAACAGGAGTGCTGACTGGTGCAAAGTTATTTTGAGTGCTCCATGAATCTTGTACTCTGATGTGCCTTTCATGGACCTAATGCTGACTGAGGGATTTTCTGTTCTCATGCCCTTATAATTTTCATGTAGCATCAAAACCCAAATTAAAGCAACCAGAGATTACCCTTTGATCAGTCTCACAAATTCATTCCAGCACATCCACTCAACTGTGACAGGCACATCAGCCAGAGGCAGCCCTTAAGGGACAACTGTTACTGGAAGCATTTATCTTCACCTTGTGCCAGTTGTTTTGGATTCACACTGTACTGTGGGCCTTATCTTTGAAAAGTAAGTGCCCTGGCCTAGGATATCCTTTTTAGGGGGAGAAATAAAAATTACAAAAACCATCACCACCACTAAAACCAAGCTCCTGCAACATATTCTTGTGAAGAACTATCTTCACCAATGGCAACACTAATACCATATGTCACAAAGAGTCTGCAAACTGCAGTTAACTGCAAGACAAGAACTGTAAAAAGACGAAGAATCAAAACTATCAAGATCACAGAGGACCTTCTGAAAAGTGGCTGCTGCTCTGCTCAATACATTTCCCATCCAGGAGATGGAGACAGTATATATACCTTACTCTCACCTTATTCAGTTTACTAGTGAAAATGGGAGAGGTTTCCAACAACAGTCAAATATTCTTTTCTAAGTATTTGCCACTGGAAGTATGAGGAGAAGGGCAGTGTAAAATTTAATTTCTGTGGTGATCAGTAAGAAAAGTATCAAACTTGACTTGTACAGAGGTTTTACTTTGTAAGAACTTGTATTTTCTCTTCTCTTTCTCTTCTATTTAAGATCATGACACCTCAAAAACATTTGGTATGAAAGTTTCAAATCCGACTTATTTCAGAAAAAAATCTAGCACACAGCCAGACTATCTTACACAAGTTTTTTTCTAAGCTCCTAACTCCTAAGTAACTGTCAAGCAAAAACAAAACATTATTCAAAGTAATCTTACCTATCTACAGTGCCACAATGGTGCCCTGAAAATAACATTAAGAAAGAAAAAGGCAGGTGAAAACATTCTTTACATCAGTGATAAATTTTCACAGCAGCTTTGTCAGTCCTGCAAAACATATGCTCATGTAAACAATAAGGCATCTCCTCCTGACTTGAAGTGAAACTGAACAATGAGTTGTATACTCAAATTAGAAAGTTTCTTTGTCTATTGCAGAAAAAAGTAATGGTTGTTTGCACTTATTTTTCTACTTCAAGAAAGCAGTGTTCTATAAAACAGCCATCAGTTCAAGCTGTTGGCTTTTCCATCTACTGGTCATTCACACACAGGTTACACGAAAGGATCACGTATTATATAGAAGTATTTCATTGCAGCAACACCACCTGAAGCATGCCTAAATGTTGCTCTGAGGCCTAGTAAAGAAGGAATGGTAGGCCTACAATACGAGGTATTTGTACACACTATTAATTACAAAAGCTGGAGATTGTTCCTGAACCCCTGCCCCAAGCATACCTGGCAAGAAAGGTCTAGTCCTACCTGAGCTGAAAGAAGAGCTCACTCAGTGCCTTTTCTGCCAGTTAGCACAGACTGACCTTTCCTGACCAGCTCCCTTTTCCCATTTAGTTTCACACTGTACTCTACAGAGTACTATTCTGTAAGGGTGCCTTTCAACAATACTCAGTGACAACCTGCAGGACAGCTGAGCCATAATGTGTGAAAATGTGCTCAGCTTAACCCACTGAGCACCAGATGGGAAGCAGCAAGACAGACACTCTATCACTTCAATCACACTTCTGTGCCCATCAGTATTTCACAGATTAGCAAAGATCAATGGAAGTAAGCTACGCTGTCCTAAACCCAACTCTTGCTACTTTAAGGATGAGCACCTTATATGGTTTTTATTAGTGTGATTGGATTTCTGTCAGTGAAATAAGACGCCACCATTGTTAGTTCTGGTCACATAGGGAGACCTCATACACAAAGTAGTAACTGTGAGAATTGCTTTAGGTCACTCACATGACTTGCGATATTATGATCTTAACCCATTTTACTCAATTTTTTTTTTGCAAAAGCAACCTCTCTTGTTCTCTGCTCCCCCGAACATACCACATTATGATTCTGAGTACAGGGAAAGCATTATGTAAGTGAAGAGTATTTCGGCCAATGTGCTCAGACAAGAAAAACTAAAAAAAACAGACTTTCCACATGCTGTGCAAGCAAGACATTTTATAAGAAAGTGATGCCTGCAGTAGGAAAGAAAGAAAAGCTAACTCAGTGGTGAAAATTCTGGGGAAATACACCATAAATCTTTTTGCTTAATCCACTAGGTTTTACATAGTTCATCAATAAGTAAAACACACTTGCAGAAATATCGCCAAATTGTAAATAGGACTGAAAGATTAATATATATACACTGCCCTTTCTCCTATTGCGTTGACAACTTTTTTCCTATCATCTTTGTTATTATTCTGCAAGTCAGTACAGGACGTTTAAGTGTACGCAGCACAGGCCTCTCCCTGTTCAAGTGAAGACGTTAGAACACAAGGAATAGAAATAACCAAAGCTTTTTCTGGACATGTTCTTGGGCAGCCTGCTCTAAGTGTCCCGTGCTTGAGTGGTGGGACTGGACCACTTACCTCCTGCTGGTTAGCAGATTCACAAATTGCTGTGAGTTGTCAGTGTTGTCTTTAGATGTTTGTAATAAACAGTTTTGTAAAGGCAAGTACTCAAAAACCTATGTTCAAATACGTCAAGCTTGCATAATCCTATCAAAAGGAAGTGTCATCAATCTTAGAAGGATTTAAATAGTTTCCAAATAAACCAACTCTATTTTCTGTCTGAAGCAAGATATTTGTTAAGTTAACTGTGCACATAACTATCACCGGAGGAGGGAGAGAAAAAAATAAAAGGAAATGCAAAAGCCCAGCTTGAACTCAACTCTGCCCCTAGGGTAAAAGAGAACAAGAAGCTCTTTTAAAAATACATTAAAAGTAAGAGGACCAAGGAGAATCTCCATTCTTTACTGGATGCAGTTTGGAGCATGACCACAGAGGAAAAGGAATAGGCTGAGGTTCTCAATGTCTTCTTTATGTCTGTCTTTAAAAGTCAGACAGACCAGTTATACTCAGGGTACTCTACCCCTTAACCTAGAACTTTGGGATGGGGAACAGAATAAACCCTCCACAATTCAGGTGGAAACTAAATTTAGAGACCTACCACTCCACTTGGATTGCCACAAATTCCATGTGATTGAATGGAATCCCCTCGAGGGTGCTGAGGAAGCTGGCAGAGGTGAAAGTCAAGCTGCTTTCTATCATCTATCAGTGTTCTTTGTCAACTGCAGAGGTCCCAGTAGGCTGGAGACCTGGCAGTGTGACTTNACGAGTTCCTTGAGCGTGTCCAGAGAAGGGCAGTGAAGCTGGTGAGGAGTCTGGAGCACAAGGCCTTGTGAGGAGTGACTGAAGGAGCTGGGATTGTTTAGTCTGGAGGAGGCTTAGGGGAGACCTTATCACTCCCTATAATTACCTAAAGAGAGGCTGTGGTGAGGTAGGGGTTGGCTTCCTCTCCCATGTAGCTAGTAATGGGAAGAAATAGAGGCAACAGCCTCAAGTATCAGAAGGGAAGATTCAGGTTGGACATCATGAAATACTTCTCCAAGAAGAGTGTTCAGGTGCTGGAATGACCTGCCCAGGGAGGTGGTGAAGTCCCTGGAGGTGTTCAAGAAATGTTTAGATGATGTACTGAGGGACATGGTTTAGTGGGAAATACTGGTGATAGGTGAATGGTTGGACTACATGATCTTAGAGACCTTTTCCAACTTTGGTGATTCTATGATTCCAAGGCTTCAAGAGTAAATGGACAATGAAAACAATTTGTTATAGAAATTGACTAAATAAAATGGGAAGGACCCCGATTAGGGCAAACGCCCTGTGAGCCTCTTGTAGCATCTAAGACTGGAGGCAGTCCAGCATGAAGTGTGGTTAATTCACAGGTATCTCAATCCTGGCTCTGGAGGCTCATAGCTTGCTACCACAGAAAGATCTGCTCTTGACTATGAATCAGAAGTATTCTACCTAACCTTTGTTGCTTTTTTTTTGTTTGTTTGTTCTTAACTGAAGTATTTAGATGTGTATTTGTCAGGAGGGAGAGTCTACTGATATAGGAGGGAAGTCCTCCCCTTCTACTCTGAAGCTGTAAGTCTGTTGTGAAACCTCAAGTGAAACAAGACAGTTGAGACGCTGAGGAAACCCAGGATACCTCAAATAACTCCCTCAGTTGTTCCTTGAAAATACCGCAACAGTTAAATTCTAGGCAAAGGCTAACTCATGTCACTTCTTTCTAGTTGGTACGAAGGGATCAGAGAAAGGTGGATAACCTGCTGCAAACTCCCCTTTCCTCTCTGAAGTAAGGTGTGGCCCATAATTGGTAAGACTGGACATACATGTGATAACAAGCAGTGAGGAGTACTAAATAGTGCTGCTGGTAGACTTCACTGAATGAGCCCAAACCTGCATATCACCATGTGCAAGAGCAGACACGGAAACCTGCATGCATTACAAGTGTGATGAATTGTAAAGTACAAATAAGGTATTTCAGAAATACAAATACAAAAGCTTTAAGAAACAGGAACCAGGATGTTCCATGCAGTGCTTGTGTAAGACAAAAAGACACTCCCTAGAAATGAGTTTTCTTGCATCAACTGTGAAACTCAAGGATGGAATGTAGTGAGCTACACAGACTGTAGATGAGAGAACTTCAAATTAACTCCCAGGCAAAACAAGCTCAATGCACTCATAACCTGTTCCTCCTCCACCATGCTCAATAATGCTTTTCCCTAGAACGTTCTCAGTGTGGTGTTGCAGTATCCACGTGTTACAGAGGTGAAGCACAGAACATTACCCTCCTTTTAGAAAGGGCAGAGGAAAGGGCTGATTTCATCCCAACAGTGAAAACCATCAGGCAACTGTCCCCTCTACTCCCAACACACTTGTCCAACACAGTATAACCATTAAAACCCTTTTTTTTTTTCTTATCAGTGCTAAGAAGCTTGAAACATTTTCACTAAAGTGAGAGTAATCACTTCTACATATAAATATTATTCTTTATATCCCCTCTGATGCTGTAAGATCTTTTTAGCCAACTGTGGTACGTACACAAAAAGCCTTCCAACTACCAAAGGTGCTGACAATATTTTACATAGATTTTCAAGATGAAACTTTGTTCAAAATACAGAATAACATACTTCTTTACAGGCAGCTCACACATATTACTGGCCATATCATTGCTAATTCCCAATAGAAGATCAATGTGAATACAAACAATACTTGTTGAAAATAATAAAACTGGTTCCTATTTCTTAACAGCTTTTTGCTGGATGAAACACAACAACTGACAGCTTTACTTACAAAAATAAAACTTCAGGCATGGAAGGGTTTTGCTTTCTCTATTGGCCCGCCAACAATTCTTTATGTCAGTATCTATTTCTGATGTCCAGGTACTAACAGCATTTGAACTCCAGTAACACAATAGGATCACTGTAACTAAAAAGTGTATTCACAAACCAAATTTAGACAAGAAAAGCTATCTGTAAGCTTTCACTGCAATTCTTCGTCCCTGGGTCATTACGGCCATTACAGGAAAAATACCCTGTGCACATACTGGAGTCAGAGACATAAACGACCCTTCTCTCAGGTATGTAAGGGTGAGTAAGCTAACATTTCCTTTAAAGGTTTGCAGCTCTCTGTGATCTGTTGACTGGTAAAATGCTAACAGTAATGTTATCTCAGTTGTAACTCTGAAGATCTGCAAAGCTCTTGGCTTCACTTCATAATATGAAATGGCGATTATAATCCTTTCACCAATGTTCTTTTTTTTTTTTAAATAGTAGACAAAAAAATCTGAGAGAGACCTTCTGTAATTTTATGTGACAGTGCAAAGAAGAAAGCAAATATGAAAGCAGAGAGAAAAGAAAAACTCGAGAAGCTCAAGGTTGAGGCCTGGTGCTAACAATTCTCTGGCAGGGAGCAGCAACACCACAGCTATTGCTTTGATCTACCTCCCTGTTTATTTCTCTTCCCATTGTAGAACCCATAACATTCCACTGGTATTCAGAAGAGACCAAAATATATTACAATACCTATAAATAGAAATGTTGCTTCAACTGCTAATTAATAACAAGTCTGGCATTTGGAAACTTGCATCAATAAAAAAAAGTTAGGGTAAACAGTTGAAATGTTGCCATCTTTTTCTAAGAAAAAGCTAGACCTCTGTTCAATTGACATTCTTGACAAGAATGTTTGGATTGAAGCATAAGTATCTAGTCAGCAGTTTCAGTGTATGAGTAATAAGAAAGATTTTGCTCTCTCCTTCAATGTTAATTATCATCATAAAATTCCAATTATAACAGGGTAAGTTATGCACAATACCTTTCCACAATCTTCACAATAGTTTTTAATTAAGAAGAATTGAAAGCCTGTTATTTACCATGCTTCCTCATTGTACATCTGTTTGATTACATGCTCTTTCCTAACTAATTTTTTTTTTTTTTAAAGTACACACATATAACACACATACATATAAATCTAAACATTCTTCACACATCCTTCATTTCCATGACTGATATCATCTTCCTATTTCCTATCCTGAAAACTTGATACAAACAGGAATTAATTGCAAGGAAGTTCTCAGGAGCAAGTTTTGAAGTTGGGAGAACTGTGAAAATTAAGGCTAGAGACACCCATGGGACTACACAAAGTGGCCAGAACTGCACACGGTTACAAGGATTTACTGCTTTGCCCCCAGCCCTCCCAAGTCATCAAGCTATTTGGAACAGAGATACTAGCCTGGTGCATGTCTGTCATGGGGGAGGCACATTTACACTATTACATAAAATTTTATTTTCCCCAGTGGCTGTTAACACTCTACATGCAACCGCAGATAACTGATTCATCCTTAAAAAACCCTGGAAAGTGCACTTTTCAAAACTACAAGTGAGATTTGGGAGTGCTCAGGGAGGAACAAAATGGGCCAGCCATGTAGAAACTTGACTTTAGACTGCAACAGATATAACTGCACGTGGAGACCACACAAAAGACTAAGATGAACTGACCTCTAATGCATAATCACCATAACATAGTGAGAAAGGTAGCACTTGAGTGAACGTAGTGCCTGAAGTACACAGACAATAGTATATGACATCTGCGTTGTATTTTCTCCTACTACTACAGCATCCAAGCACATCTAGGCTGACTCAGCACACACACACACAAGCACTGGACAATTAAGGCATCTGGAGATGCAACAGGAGTTCAACACATGCCATTTTATACTTAGACTAGGAATATATAACTTGAACGAGTTTGGCTTCTAGTGGATCACTATTATTCCCAGTCATCAATGCACTGAATGATTTCACAGGAGATTTTTTTTTTAGTGACTTACCTCAGCATCCTGGTCATGGAGCTGGTATGTTTTCTCTAAGCGCTGGAGTGTTCTAGGACACAATGTTTTCTCCTCCAGGAGATACTCCAGAAGTAAGACCAGCTGGTCTGGGAGCAGCTGAAAGGAAAAAAAATGCTGCTTGTGAACAGAGTTGTACTTACTTAGCAATTACACAGAAACAAACCAAAGAGGACAAGTCTGCGATAACCTCTGTACGTCCAGCATCCATGAAATATGGCAAGAAGTTACAGCTGATTTCCGAAAAACCTCAGGTTTTATGTCTGTGTTCTGAAAAACTGTGTGTGGGGCCCAATTAAGAGACATTTTCCGTGGCTCTTACTACTACAGTTAGATGAGATCTAAACAATATTTATCTTTCTGAGATATAATCATAGCTTATTAAACCAAGACTGTTACGGAATACATATGTTAAGTAATTACATTTTGTTTGAGCTTAGATGGAATAAAATAAAACAATATTTTATGGTGCACCATTTCCAGAATCAAGCATTTGTAATTGTTGACTGGCACTTTCAGCTGCTACATGAGTGATTGCTCAATATGCTTAGTGAACATGACACAAATGAGTGACCCATAAAACAGTGTTAAAGCATCACATTCTGAGGCGTATTCTAACACAAAGAGTCGGAGTTATCTGCTACCACATGGAAAAGATGGCATGAATGTTATGTCTGTAGTACACACAGTAAATGTGTACGTATGTGTATATGTAGTAGTTGACTGTCGTGTTTCCAAATTGAATCTAACGCAGCTTAAAAAAAAAGACACTAGTAGTCTGATGTAGCAAGTGTGCTTAAGTGCTCTGTTAAAAAGGCTTATTGGAGGAACAAATAAATAATTCAAACTGAGTTTAGAGAGAAATTACACCAGCTGCCAGGAAACATTTATCGGAAATTTCCATTGAAAGTATGTTATATACCTCAAACATTTTCACTATTTATCCAGACTTGGCGGGCATCAAAATTCTAAAGGGAAGACAGGAAGTATTTAAACCTTCACACAGGAAAAGAAATCAACATTACTTCATTTCTAATTCCTCCAGACAGACTAATGAAGAAAAAAATTCTGTCACTTTAAATCTACTTCCAATTTTATGCCATTTGGAGTTGCTCTGCTCCCACCTCATTGTATCTAAACTATCATAACTAGCAACAAAGCCATATGACATTTTCTTCCGTCGTAGTCTGACATAATTTACGTAGTTACCCAATCAGAATAAGGTGGAAAGGAAGGTTCTAGGATATAAAAGACTAGTTTCCATTCCATTTCCTTCCATTTATTTTATTATTTAACCTGTATTCTTAGCGACTGAAAAAAATCCTGCATCTTACTGGCTCTTAATGGAACATTTTCTAAGCGACACTCGTACCTGCTAACAAAATGGAACTAATAAAAACCATCAGCTGCTTACAATTACTGAGCATTCAGATCTTAAAACAACTCCCTGAAGTGCCGAGTTGAATGTTCACTGTATGGTTCAAGAAATGCTGCCTGGGAAGGATGGGGAGGTACTTTAAAAAACAAAACTCCTGGGAAGTGGTTCCACTTGGAGACTGAATTCATTCTGAACACTAACAAAATCTAAAATGTTGCAGAAAAACACACATAGAAAGGTAACTTCTTATTTAGAAAGCTTTCCCTGCTAAGATAACAGTGCACAATTTTAGAAACTGTAGAATAGCTGCTTGAATATACGTATATTTGTGCTAGAGAAGGTATTGAATAACAGTTATCTATCCTCAATATAATTGCTTTACACATTCACCCACAGACAGCTATTGTCTGAGATAACACTACAGAATGTAAATGAAGCCAACAAAAGCAAAGCAGCAAAGCAACTGCCATGTCCTTAATTTACCTCCATCTATCTACTGCTGCATTATGGGTGAGGAATCTTCAGAATTACAGATCAAACTCCTACCCTTCCTCCTGAATGTGAGACTGCAGACCAAAAACTCCTGTGATTACAGTTTCAGTTAGTTTTTCACCCTCTAAGTACCTGAGAGGAAACTTTACACAGTAGTCTGGAGCCTGTGGTCTAACTATAGTCCAAGTTACGAGCTAGCAAACACAGAGAGAATGGGTGTGGCCACTAGCAGAAGTGCTGTCAGATCTGTAACCAAACTGCACTAGTGGGTGCAGTGCTTACATTTTTTTTTCTCATTTAATTCCAAATAAAAAAAAAAAAAAAAAAAAAGGAAGAACATATTTTCTTTCCTTTCTTAAATTAAAAAGAGTCTATGTAAGACCAAACTATCCAAAGGAAATAGGCAGAAAGCTCAGCTGAAGTTCCAGGGCACAAACTACTATAAAATCCCTCCTGGCGAGGAGGAATTTTTGAATTCTTCTTTTTCCTCAAATAAATCAACACAACTAACAAAGGTTATACATAACTTCACAAAATTACATCCGAGCTTTTACTCCATTCATTTTCCTCACCACCATCCTTATTTGTCCCTTCCACCTGTTACTTCTCCTCTTTCACACTTTGAAAATTGTTCAGGGTACACACTGCAGATTTTCCATTTGCCTTATGCTTAATACAAAGAGGTCCTTGCTGTTAGTATTACTAAAACATATGTCCTAAAGAAAACAAGTTAATTTGTTTTGGATATTGTGCAGCCATTTTCATCTATGACAACTCATGTTTCACAAATGCATCTTGAATATCTAACATGTGTAAACATTATACAATGCAGCTACAGCAAACTACACCAGCATAGATTTCACTGTGTGAAATCTCTCTCCATGATGAAAACATTCAAAACACAGCCACAACAGACCAGACAGAAAATTTCTAACTCTGATCTTCGTTTTTCTTTTAAAAGAAGGAAAAAACACTCTCTAAGCTGCATGGGAACACTCGGTCAAAATGCTCAAATGTATGTGATTAATAAAGTAGATCCCTTCCACCAAGAAATGAGGCAAATATCCAGAAACAGCATTCATGGTGACTACGAATGCTCCAACACCATCTGTTTATATTGCAAAACAGATAGCCCTGGCCACAACCTGTGGCTGCCGCACGGAAATCACATTGCTTTCCCAGGGTTTCCCCTCCCCCAGCTGTGAGTACTGACACTACAAAGAAGGAATAAATTAATGTTTTGGGATCAAGCACACCAGAGGTTTCCTGTCACGTCCCATATGATTAACCTTCATACCCACTACAAAGCTGTACCCCAACACTGTGTTCTTTACCTTATCCTTAAACCTCTCCTGCAACTATTCGGTCTTTTGAGAGGGTTTCACTTGTCTTGCCACTAAACAGCTGCCTGATCTTGACTTCCCTGGAGTTTTAAAGTTTGAATAATTAAGCTTTTGCCTCTGAGAAAAAAACAAAAACCACCAAAATGATACAGAAGAATCAATGTAAACACTACCAAACTGGAATTGTGACTCAGCATCCTGCTTGGGGCTGAAATTCAATGTGTACCAAATGTCCAGGAACTAAGAAACAGCATACTCAGTATGCTTAGTATACTTACTATACTTAAACTATTATGCTTTGTTAAAAGAGTAGCACAAGACAGTTTTGAAATAGTTTTTACAGAAACTATTGGGACAAAAATGTGAGTTTTCTGAATCCTGCATCCCTAACCTGGAAAAAACACAAAGGAAACAAGCCTTGTCTCTGTGAAGGCATGATACTACAGCCACAGAGGTCATCGGGCTCTGGTCCCAGAAGACCACCCACACGAAGGAGTGCATTTATCAATTCTACAGTAACAAATGCAATAAATGACAGATTCAGCCTTTATACTAGAAAAATGACACTGAAACATTTGACTACTGACCTTTCACAGCCATAAAATGTGACACAGATATATCTACTTGAGCATCCACAGGACCAGCACTCACACGGCACCCCAAAGCCAGGACGCAAATCACTGAAGGAGTACAGCTGGTATGCTGAATATCCCATTTGCTCCAGTCTGCACATGAATGAAGTCATTGAAAGCCTCCTCCGAAGGGAAACGTGCCTGCAACTAATGCAGCAACTGATTGACGGTGGCGTGATTTCTATTATTACTCCATTATCACACTGGGATCTGTGCCTAAATGAGCATACTTCCTCCCTGATGCCATTTCCTTTTATCCCGGCTCTATTCTAAAAGCAGATCAATGGGAGTAATATATATGATGTCACTTCAATTTACAGCTACTGCCTCCCTCCCTCACATGCACAGATGGATCAATTCTTCCCAAAAATGGTTAAGAAATGCATGGGGAGACTTCTCCCAGAAAAGTGTTCTTGGCTATATTTGTCTGTGTAACCACAGCAAGGAACTGTTTACTGACCAAAAACATGAGGAAAAGTAAAAAAAAAAAAAAAAAAAAAAGGTCACTGCTGTATACTGGAAAATGCTGGCTGAACTACAACACATATAAAGCCCAAAACAGAAAAAAAAACCAGGAAAGTTTTAAGTCCTCAAAACAACAGATTTCTGCAGCATTTCTGTGGGAGAAGGTAGTCCCCTCAAAATATGACATGTCTTTTCATTGACATTTTTACAAGACTTTCCAAGGTCAAACTGAATTCTTTCCCACCCCTCTCTCAAGAGAAAACGAGAAATCCCACCCCAGTATTCAATAGTGAATAGCTCCCTTCAGACAGAATTTCCTCATTAACTTCAGATATGAAAGCACTGCTACTAGTTCAACAGACAGGATTCGTAGGACCAGGCCATCTCTGCACCCATATTCTGAATCTATCAAAGGAATCCCTAGACGAATCTTGCTTTATAAATTTTCCAAACAGATAATTTGCCTTGAGGGTTGCTTTCTCTGAGCTGCAACTGAATGAAAAGACTTGGTAAAAGAAATCTCCTTTCTCTCAAAACACACAGAAAATTAGTACCTTGAAAATTCAAGAAAACACTGAATACTCAGCAACATTTTAAAGTAGAATTTGTCACTGTTTATCTCAAAGTTCTTGAGACAACTTTTTCATCTGCATGGTGACCATCTTTGACATGAAAGAAAGGCTTTACCCTCCCCTTCCCCCATTCCAGCTCCTGGGGCTAAAATATACTCATATCAAGTGACATGAATTCAATGAAAACATCACACTTAACAGCTGTTAACTAGCAAAGTGTGATACACTGCACTTGAGAGATTCTAAGCCTGAGAGAACTGGGGTGCAGTTGAAAACACTGAAAAAAAGAAAAAAGTAATCTGTAGCTGATGAAAAATGCTTTGAACTGGATGGCAAAATAAAACCCATCTATTCCAGAGGCTGACAAAATTTCAGATGTGCACACTGAAGTAGACTGCACATTTTAACTTTATTTAGGTCAGTTTGTTTACGATTTTCCTCTTGTTGAAAAACCAGCTCCCCTTCAAAAGCTTACAAAAGGTAAGCAGACATCACTGTATTTAAAACAAGACAAATATCTGTTTGTAACACATTGTATTCTACCTCAGAACTGCAATTCTCTGAAACATTCCCACTGCGTGCAAATTTGCTCTGTCTCTGCTCAAGGAGCTCTTAATGTGCTTGGCAAATTATAACTATTCTAAAAACAGTAAGACTAAACATGAATTCTAGTGAGGTTTTATCACAAACAGAAAGTCCTATGAAGTTTGCTTTAAAAATACTGATCACAGGACACTTAAAAGGTGCCTCATACTAGCAGGACATAAAATGATACTGAGGATAATTTCTTTAATAAACATCAGGGCTTACACTGAGTTCTCAGTTACTTTCTTCTTTGTACCATCAAAATTAAGGATTTATTTTAAGAAGCAAATCATATATGTCACAAATCATTTTAAGGACACTACCTGCTCAAATATTCAGCTTTGATTTATTCTGGCCACACATTGTGTAAGTGTTGCAGGATAAGGGGCACAAATCCTGAAGAACAGTACACAAAAAAACAGTAGACAAAAACACAAGTCAGATGAGTTGATCTCTGTTGACTATTAATATTCCACTTCAAGCCAAGGATAAAAATAGCAGTAATCAGAGTGCAATTGTCCATATGTAAGCAGTAAGTGTTATCCCACATAACACAGCTACTGTTTAACACAGCCTTCTGGAGGACTCAAAAAAAGTTTTTGTGTAAGTGTCCAATTTTAATTACAGTTTCATCTGATTTATCAACACTAGTGTATTCACAAAAATTCTAAGTAATCCATTCAGCATTTATGAAGAGGAGTTGATGTAACAGCACTTTACTAGTGCGGTGCTGCCTCTGAAGCATCCTCTCTAAAACCTTCCTACATCACCATTCACTTGTCACATAACATTTGCATAATTAGTGCTGTGCTTCTCTAAATGTTATGGACACTCAATTTGAAAAGGCTTTTGGGATCTCTTATGGGCTTAAACTTCTATACATTCACACAGTTTTTCTGTTCTGTGACATTTAAACAGATTTTTTACAAGTCATATGTGATTGTAAAGACCTCATCATGCAATTCCCACCAAACTCTTTCTTACTTATGTACCAAACTTGACAGTGAAGAATACTTATGGAGCAGCATTAAATCAGTATCAGACAGTGAAAATGTGAGCATGTAAAAATGCAAGGATTTCATTTCATTGGTATTTTAAGCTGAGTTTCAGTACAGGAATCGCCAACATAAAATTATGTTTTAAACTGTTTCATGTTCTGCGCCTGATATTCTGGTTACCTGCTGCCAGCAATGTTTTAAAAGGCCAATCACTGCTACCAGTCCATTCACAACTTATTTTTCTTAAGCTAGAATACAAAATGTTTCCCCATAATTTACTTAACAAGGAGAGAATTCACTTAACAAGAAAAATACAGTATCTGCAAACTAATATAAACACACTGAAATATAAAAAATGATTAAACCTCTATGATCTAACATACTGCTGAGCCAGCAAAATGAAAACCACTTGGCTTCTACTGCAGGTCCAGTCAGGTTATACAGCACTTTTCCTCAAACCAAGTTTTCTCAAAGAAATGTTTCATCATAACTTTACCCTTGAGCACATTAATTCCCTTTTAAACCTAATAGGCTACACATTGTCTATTCTATGCACGTTATCATCTCTGCTGCTCACTGCTTTCAGCACATGCTGCTCCTAGCTTAACTATTCAGAGAAATAGTAAAGCCTTCTCTCTCTCTGGAGAGAGAAGAGGACGCATCTCCTTCCTTCTGCAACCTTTCACCAGTCTGGCTGATGCTCAAAAAAGTTGTACCAATGCCACTTAACCCCAGACTGTAGCATACGAGACTGCTTCACCAGCCTCATAGCCTAATCATAAAGTGCTAATAATGTCACAGGGCTTCCTGGAGAAAAGACCGAAAGCACAGACAGAAAACTGCACTTTCATCGCTTGATGCACTACTCCTAGAATTCCTAAGGATTAAAACTTTTTTTCTTTTTTACTTCTAAATTTTACAGCAACAAGTAACGAGTGGCTTCATCCATAAGTATGTAACTCAACTTTTAACATCTGTTAATCAACTGCATTTCCAGATCCAGCATTTTCATCTGACCTAAAAACTGGTTCTGATGCATTCTGCATTCAACACACCCAATTCATCTCCCTAACAATTTATCCAACACATCATGCCCTTTTGATTCTAAGTGCTGGTTTTTATTTTTGTTGTTTTTTCTTTCATTCGCTACTAATATAATCAGCTAGATTGGAATCCAGTTTAAGAAACACGCATTTACACTGAAGTCCTTACATCTGATGTAACTGGAACAGGTGTTCCAGATCTAACCCTAAGTCTATGCAGGTGATGCAGGGAACTTAGACAAGCTGTATGACAAACATGAAATAATTCAACAGTCTCCTTTGACCACAGATGGAGGGACTGATCCACTACCACAGTCCTCCCGAATTCTTTTTTTTTAACCAACCTGTTACAATTGCCATGACAAAATCTCCTTTCGTCTGGTAGAATTCATTCATCATGTCTGAAAGCAATCACATTCTGTAGCCATCGCTTCTCATGCAAGTTACCTCAGCATCTCAAAAATAAGCCTTTGACACTTCAGAAAATAACTGGCTGTGGACAATGCACCAGCACCATAAGTTACCACTTGACTATCACATTGGTTTCCCAGTCCCTACGCCACTTCCCTTGAATTACCTCACACAGCCTTAGCAGCCCGTGCTCGCTATCCCAAGGAGGCTACCACCTCTCAAGGCCAGCTAATGATCACAGGAAACAGCCTGCATCCCAAACTCTCCGAAAAAAAAAAAAAAAAAAAAA
>VXAB01012786.1:58808-103676 GCA_013399175.1 Odontophorus gujanensis
AAAAAAAAAAAAAAAAAAAAAAAAAAGTGTTGACTTCTTGAAGAGGGGGGCAGTGGGGACTGAACTTCTAATGAGTTGATCTAGAACAGCCCTGCGAACTACGTGTGGGTCACACCACTTCCCACTCCAGACACTTAGCAAGTTTTTCAGTTTCACCTGCTATAGTAAATGAATATCACCATATACTTACCTTTACATTGAATAAAATAAATTTAAAAATAATCATTTCTCACTTCCAAAGAACCTTTCTGAAGCAAAACACCCCACTGCACACAGCCCTCTTCAGTGGGAGAAGATGAGACAACAAACAACATGACAGATGTTTGTTCATTGCTTAATGTACTCGTGGAGGCTACACAGGTCCTAAGGCAATGAATGTGGTATGGAAAAAACATCTAATCACTTTTTATTCCTGGTTTGAAAAATATGGATGAGATTTCATTTAAAACTGTTGTGAAAGACACTTACTGCTGGAAAAAAAAAAAAAGCCCTTTAAAAGATCTGCGGATGACTGTTAAAACATCAAGTGGAAGAGCATTGCATGACATACTTATTATGTCTAGTGCTGTTTAAAAAGATACTATAGTTATTAGCAAGGACCCAGTTGTCAGATTTTCTGCTTCAAAATCCTATATAAGAGCACTGAAACGATCTCAAAAAAATAAATGCTAGTCAAAACTTGCTGGACATGAACTTCTCCAAATTGTTGTCTGACATGTATTTTTAGTTTGAAGAAGTGCAAGAATTTAAATGGCTTGAGATAAGATTCACACATAACTAGTGTACGCAGGAGCTGCATTTCCTCTTTTTTTTTTTAAAGAAACATTAAAACAAAAAAAGCCCCACTCTAATAAGTGGTTGAAATACTAATATTTTCAGAAGTAATTAACAGATAAAACGTGATATGAGAAAAGTATCATCTCATGTTTCTCAGATGAGACTTGCTGCAATGCCAAGGGTAGTACATGAATTATTGAAGTGAGCAGGAGTTAATTCTATCACATCCTAGGTACATGCTAGGTACTTCCACATATAGATGAAACATTAATAATTACTTTCATATCCAGATAATGGATTTGTTTCTTGACTTGTAACTGCATCTGTGTGGGAAAACCTCTATTCAATTTAACAGAATTACATCAAAGCACTAGCCTCTAAAGTGCTCTCTTGGAAGAAAAAAAAGTACTTTCTTACAATCATAGGAATGCGTGCTGCTTTTATGACAGTACAAGTGATGGACAATGCAAATACTGCTAAAAGGATGCTGGCATTTTAAGACATGTTAAGCAATTACAAAGTTGATGAAGAGGAATGTAAAAAAACCAGATGCTTAAGACACCAAGTCTTTTACAAATTAATCATCACAGTTGGGGTAAAATTAGAGGCCAAAAATACATTAATTACCTTATAAAAGAGTGATACACATAATTTATTTCATTTACATGTAATACAGATACATACATGTAAGCATACAGACATATTCTCACACAGTAACTCAGTGGAAAGTTCTAACACCACTCCAAATCCATCCATTTAATGACAAGTTCCATTAAAAAATAAATAAATAAATAAATAAATATACCTATATCTATTTATTTTATTCTGTCTGTAAGGTTGATTCTTTATGAGCTGCTTTAAAGCCCTTAATTTCATAAACCTCCATTAGGTTTGTGTGCCCTGTTCCAATGTACCTGGAATCATTTCACGTTGAATGTATTTATATAAAATCCAAGTGCTTGCAGCTTATTGCTGAATGCAGGCACAAAGGAAAATCTTGTTGAAATGGCACAGTTAACATTCTCCAATATTTTCCATTAATCTTTTACTATATCCTTCATTTTTAAAAAAACTTTAAGTGTTTTGCAAGTGAAAGAAGAGGGTGAGGGAGCTGTTGCAGAAAAGAGGGCCAAGAAGCCACACTCTGAAGCTACTTATTTTTATTCAACGAATGTGCAGAGAAACCACTCAATTCACTGCCTCTTGTTTCCACACTATTTTTCTTACAGCAAAATAACCCAGCAGGTGCAAAGCACAGGCTGTCCCGAATTCCACACTTCTGGACTCCCTTCCAGGCAGCTTATGCCCCACTGCAGCTCAGATATTTCACACAGACTTAGACAATCTGCTACAGGCAGCCTGATGCTTGGCAAGCAGGTATCCAAGTAAATCACTGCAACTGTTGTAGGGGAACCCAACCTCAGCAAAAACTGCATTTAGTTATTTGTGCATCAGTAAGGCTATTTAACTTCTCCCTCTTCAGAAAAGAAGGGAAGGGGAAAAACGCTCATTTCAGGGATGAACAATCCCAAAGAAGCTGACCTGTGGCCTCACTCCATATTCCTACTGGGAAGAAAGCTCCTGCTAACTCCAGTGGAATATTTACTTTAACGTAAGGAGTGCAAGACTGGTACTTAATCACTGAAATGATGTACAAATGTGAAAAGAGACAAAATAATTGGATAATGCCAGGGAGCAGTGGGTTGTCTGAGAAGTGGTTGAGCAATATTTGTTAAGTAATGGGTGGATAACCAGTAAGTTCAGCGCAGTGCCTCAGCAGTCATCCATAATCTTATCTAATAATGGAAATAACTGACTGAACTAAAATGTTGTACACACAGTGACAGAATGAAGTTGTTTGTTAAAATAATGTAACCCCAAAATAATGTAACCTCATGTTTAATTTACAAAATTGCCTAGTAACACGTTCATTTAAACCCAATTTAAGTCATATATGTATCCAAACACTGAAACAAAGCCTGATTCACATTACAAACAAAATACTTGCATAGTTGAGATCTCACTATTAAGCAAAGGTAGCTGCCCATTCCACTTCCCATCTAGTGAAATCAATCTTTAGAAGTCTCTTTTCAGATATGCATGTGCTGCTGTGGCTGAAATAGATCTGATGTTTCACTTAGGAACTTCTATTCTCAGGCATTCCTAACTTAACTGTAAGAATTCCCTCCAGCAAAACACTTGGCATTACAGTTCTGAGCCTCTACTAGATTTAAATCAGTTTGTTTCACTATTTTTTTCCAAATAAAGTGTCTAGAACAAGTGGTTAAAGACAAATGTATATAACCAAGCTCCCACTTTCTAGAAATTAAAACGATTCATTAACACAACTAGTCTGACTGCTTTTGCAAGTCAACAAAATAAGGACTGCTATAGCAACAAACAAATAGCTATGACTTCTAAAGAAGCACATATTTTCAGCTGGCAAATTTAACCCTACATAGCTGTCTTAAATAACAAGAAAAAAAAAAAAAAAAGCAAAACAAAAACAAACAAAAAAACGCAACCACATTCTCCAAAGGATAACACTTACTCCTTTTCTTTTAAACTGGGAAACTGATTTCCTCCCCCAACCCCCCGTGTTTAAAGAAAACCCCTGAACATGCCTTTCACAATCGTGGTGACATCAACACCTACCCCAAAAAAACTCCAAGACAACAGCAGTTTATGGGCACAGCTCTGCAAACAGTTGTGTGTAATTAACTTTTTATGCCCAAGTTCCTCGATCCTGAGATGAAGAGCAGCACAGAAGCTGGCAGAAGTTTACAGGATCAGACTCTCCTAAATGTCCCCTCTGCAAGGACACCGGCAGGATTTAACAACTAGCTTTCATGCCAAAGAATTTTGCAGTAGCAATGTTTCTTTTTTTTTTTTTTTTTTTTTTAAAATAGGCTCAGAACATTAGGACTTTGTGTTAGATTACAGAGATTTACAAAACAATTCACATTAAATGCTGTTCACTATCTCTAGAATCTAACGAACTCGTTTTTTATAAAATATTTTACCCAGAGCAATCAGTTCTCTGTATTGATATAAACAATACATTTTTTTGAAATGTAATGCTCTCTAACACATCTCCCCCATCTTCCCTTTGTAAACATGGACATGTTAGCTACAACAATACGCTGGATCCAAAAGCACCCTAACAACTTGGGAAACAGAACATCATGATCTTAACGTTTGCGTTTTAAGTGCTCAAGGAAAGCAGGTACTATACACTGAGATCTCCAGCTTCTCTCTTTTTGGCAATATCACAGTTACTTCACCATTGACTCTTAGGGGTGTGAAATCCTGTCCACAGTCAGCTCAGCTATGAATCAGTGTATTCATCTTCATTTTGCCAATTATCTTTGTCTAAATTCCCAAGAAGCTGAAAGATCCACTCTGAGGAAGGAAAAACACCTGAAACTTAAGTCTTTGATTTCACCATTTAAAAAATTTAACCTTGAATAGACACAGGAAGATGATTTCATAGGTATTAGATTTTTAATTTTAATTTTTTTTTTTGTAAAATGTTCCTAAAAATGTTACCTGTATGTCATGATGGAATAGATACTAAACACACTGCGAATGCTCAGCCTGGCACTGACAGGTAAACCAGGTTCAGATGAGTATTTACTGTTTAAATATTATGGCTGAATCCTGCAAAAGATGCCAGCATTCTTACTTAAACACTGTTATAAGAAGTGATTCATAAGAAATCTTAATTCTTAACTGCTATTAATTGCAAATGGACAGGAGAGGGAAGAAGGCGATAGGAAAAGAAGATCACTAGTATTAAAAACAAATGCTGTAATCAGCAACAGATAGATTGCTCCAAGAATTGTTAATGCAAACTAAACGCATTGCAAACTAAATTCAGCGTTACTCTAGAAAAGCTGAAAGACAAGATTATACTTACTGAAAACGCAATTTCAGTTCCAATCAGTTGGCCACAGCAAAAGTCCTTTAACTTGATTACACCTTTACTGTGGTGCCTCTATAACATTTGTCTTCTCTTCAAACTAAATACACAAGCTCTTCTTCTTAATCTAAATCCAATCACAAGCCAGTTTTAGACATGCTCCACCCTTGCAATTACACACTGCTCTTTGTGATCATATTCCACCTCTTTCTTTCCCTCCTCCTTTCCCTTGCTGTATCCCTTTTTTAGTCAATGCCCTTCTGGGAACATTATCTCTCATCTCTAATAATCATGTTAATTAGAAATTTTAATTCTGGCATTTTAACAACATGAAACTAGTTTTGACAAATCTTACAGTTCCAGAGGCCATAATAACATAAAAGTAAAGCCCTTTTTAATCCACCTCCAAATGTACATGAATTTCTAAAACACAAAACCAGAAGAAGTAGTTATCCCACCACCTTCCTACTGTAACAAAATCAGAGTATCCATGAATGAGAACACTACTAATTGCAGGTGCCAAGGCTCTGCCTTCAAGGAAATGTAAGAAACGAACATATCCTTTGGCTTTAACAGCTGAAACACCACATAGAGACACTGAGGTTTGCCAAAGGCAGCATCTATTTATTAATCTTCAGAACAACGGCACCTTATTTTACATGCAATTTTAATGTAAATAAAAGTAATAAAAGCAAAAAGTAACAGTCTATTGGAACTGTAGTTTCTGTTCATGAGGAATACTCTATAATTAGCATGCTTACAGTAAGTGCGGGTCTGTGTGGTTTCACACCACCAATCTCAGCTTACAGTGATTCTGCCTGTAGTAAACAAATAGAGCAATAGTATTTAACATGGTTTGTATCACTGACATAGCGTACATAAGAAACCTTTCCATTAGGTACTGCCCTCCTACACTAGGCTTCGTGGTCAAAAAACATTATGTTCAAATGTGTTCACGATGCTGATTTGTTTTGAGTGTATTTGTATGAAGTGAAATAATATGATCTATATCTTTTTTTTCTCATAAGAAAGAACAGGAATTGATTATAAAGACTTGTTGTGGTACATTGCCCAAATTCTGTAGAGTGGAGATTATTGGTTTTCTCAGGAAAACACGTTTTCCCCTTTTTTAGTCCTCCTGGGATCCTTGGCTGTACAATGTGAACTGAACTACACAGGACTGATTTGAAAAAGGAAGCAGGAAAGGAAAAAATAAAAATAAAAAGAAAAAACCCAAACAACAAAACCCAATTACTTAAACCAAACAGCCATGAGCGGCATTCTCTGTATTTGCACAGATAAATTTATATCACCACGGTAATTACTGCTTATAGGTCTGAATCCTGAACATTACCAACTTACACTTAGCAACCCTGCAAATGACAACATTTTCTGCATACAATACTGAAGCCATATTGAGGGCATGACAATGTGTACAGTGCCTCCTTCCATCTTTTTTTTTTCCTTCTTTAAATTCAGACTTTCAGTTTCCCTAGTACTCTCACAAGTGCTCTCTGTATAGAGTACTGTGACAATGCAGATATGCAGTATACGTAGCGTGGTTCTGAACTGCAGGGAGGGGCAAACAGCAAGAGGAATTAATTTAATCTAGATTTTTTATTTGAAAAATTGAAACAGACAGAATGGAAGCTGTCAAGTCTGGCTGCACAGATCTCAAAATCATGGTAAAATACACTGCTGGCCTTTAGCCAATTATTTCTTGAATGCTTTTTCTCCTTTCCACTTACATTACTACTGGTTAGGGCAGTAAATCAAATATTGTTGTCTGTTTTAAAAATCAGTTGCAGGTTATCCTTAACAAAAAAAATATGAACTCCATTACAGCAATATCTTTTTTTTTTTTTATACTTACAGGCCCACTTTTTCTTCCAATTCCCTGTCATTAGATTTTCCTTATTTTTTTTTTTTTGAATGTTTACTTAATGTTTGATATCCTCTGTTTCCTCTGAACAGCCAGTTTCTTCCTATTATTATTATTATTTTTTTTTCAATTACTCACACAGCAGCGGGGGAAAGAAAATAAAACAATAATAATTTTAAAAACCCTCTCCAGGAAGCTGGATTATAGAACCATTAAAACTGGCAGAGTGACAAAGAACGGAGAGACCTTAAACATTTTGTAGCTAACATTTTGAAGCTGACTAGATTTCAGCTTGATAGACTAAAAAACAAAAAGGAAAATTAACAATGCTGATTTTGAAACATATTTGCTTGTTGGACAGAGAGGGCTCTGGCAGGAGATTTGGGTTTTTTTTTTGTTTTTTTTTTAATAAAATTCAACAAGAGGGAAGAAAATGTTGAAAAAAAAAACAACAACCACTGATACGGTGATATTTTCCTTTCACAGAGACTTTACAGATTCCACCATTAAACCACTCTTCATAGTCCCACTTTTTCCAGTATTCCAGCATAACTAGAGTTGAATCCCCCTGCTTCTTGTTTCCCACATTTTCTGTCTTTGGATGCTGGTGAAGAAGGAGCAGACCCCGTGCCCTGAAGCCGATGCACACCAGCAGGCTGCTGGGCCTGGAGCAGCACCCTGCAACCCAGCATGGTGCAAGGGCCACTGGGCACATCAGCCTCAGAAAACACTCTGCTCCACTCTCAGGGCTCCTCATCATGCTGCTTCCGAGCAGTTCTCCTGCCCTGGGCTCACTGGGCTCTGATGGTGGAGTAAAAACACACCTGGAAACTAGAAACCTCTACATTCCGGTTTTAGACATTTGTGACTGAACTGAACTCAGTAATACACGTTTGAAGGCAGAATAAAGCTGCTCCACATGATCCTACTCAGCTGCTACAGGAGGATTTTTTCATTCAAGCTGAGTTATGTTACTATTTGTTTTCTGCCACCTGAAGAAATATTTTCATTTCTAAGTTTTAATACATAGAAAACAAAGGTAACGTATATTCAGCTGAGTCACTAAAAAGTCATACTCCTCAGTAAGCCTGTATTCCAAACAATGGTCAAAGCTTCTGCTTAAAGTAGCTTTTACAAAAGGTAGAGTCTAGAAATAATCTTGAGACAAGTGAAATTACTGTTCAAAGAAAGGTATTTTCTAATTTTTGTATTTAAAAAGGAAGGGGAAGAGAGAAAAGGGGGGGAGGGGGGGAGAGAAAAAATATTAAAAAAAACAGAAGGGAAAGAAAGCACGGAAACAACAGGCTCAGGCTCAAATCAAGGATTGCTGCTTTTCTACATTAAGTTGGATTTTAACTTTCCATCTTATATTAACTTACTATATAAATTTTCATAATTAGATTACATGCTGTACACTTTGTTAAATACATTAAGTAAGTATCATATTATTTTATCACAAAAGAGCTTGGCTATGTATTTATAGTAGTTGCATGTTCCTGACAGACTGCTGCTGTGAAAAAAATGTACTGTCCACAACAAAGAACTGTTTTCTCTAATTACTCAAGTATATTACGACACTACTCTGAAGAACTTTTTCAAAATACAGATTTCATTATAACTTGAATGGGATAAGAAGTGAAGTCACTGTTCAGATAAACGTCAAGAACATTTTCTGCACATTTGTGCCTTCGTCACAACTTGCAAATAAAACTGAGCTTTGTAGGGCAAATTAGGAGGTCTTATGCAAAGTGAGGATACAGTTGAGCATTGCTTTTCCAACTAATGTGCATATTTGCCATTACCAGGGGAAAAATACTATTAGTGGGGAAAAAAAATTACATTTCATATACACTCTACAAGAACAAACAAGACACTCATTTAAAACATAATATCTTGAATGGGTAGTTTTAATAGCGTGTGAATACTGATGGAACAGATGTGACTGTACCAACAGAACCTACTTTTGGCTAAAAATGTTTCAAGATGAATATTTGGTATCAACAATCTTCCAGATACCAAAATACAGAAGAGAAAAAAACTAAAAAGACCACAAGTTTTCTTTTGAAAATATTATTATAGAAACAGGTTTGGGTAGTTGGCATCAACATCACTTTGTGTTGTGCTACACAGCCTACTGTTGCCCAGTAAAAGAATTCTTTATTTTTTTAATTCATTTTAGAAACTACAAAACTTTAGTTGCAATTACTTTGCATCAGATTTATATGCTAAACATTCACGACATAACAAACTTGATTTTGCAGCAGTACTTGTTGAGACAAAATTCCCAAGAGATTTCAATGAAACTCATCTGCATAAGGATTGTAGGGTGGGGCACACAGCACCTTCTGAGTAATCATTTTAACATACACATACTACACCATGTAAATTCATTTTGTTCCTTTCGTATTTTTGGCTTAGCTTTAAACCTTCAGAGCAAAGCTGAAACATGTAAGCATTAAATAGCACAACATAAAGCAATGTGCTGCAGGCAACAACCTTGCTCAAATCTAAGAGAGATGGAAGTTAACACATACTTTGTTCACAACTCTCATTTTTGAAGATCAATTCTTCACAGATACCATACATATAAATATAAGTCAAATTATTTTATTATTGCAAAAAAAAGTTTCAAAATAATATATAGAGAGTAATATATGTGCTAAGTAGTGAAAAAAGTATAATGATACACTTAAACTATGAAACTCAGTAAAAACACAGGCTTATTTTCCAAGTCAAATCACAAAAAGATTTTAAAATGTTGCAAGAAATTACTACGTAATGTAAACTAAGAAAGCATGTAACCAGAGCTATAGAAGTACTGTATTAAGGTGACATTTTCTGACATATACTTTAGCCACTGAAGAATTGTCCAAGAACTTGTTCATCTGTTCAGATGATCAGCAGTAAATGCTTTATACAAACAATTTCTTGCCATGTAGGCAAACAAACTAGTACAAAGTCTTAGTTTTGTTAATAAAACCAGCCAGATTTGCATGAACAAACAGTGAAAATGGGAACTCTCACGCATTCCAGCTGTAACGCATACAATTTAGATGTCATCTGCAAAATGAAGATGTCCTGCATTATGATATTTTATTTACAGATTTTTATTTTTATTAAATTCAGACACATCCCATGGAGCCAATCCTGCCATATTTACACAGCCATGGCTTACAATATTTTTTCTCTTGCACAGCAATGGCAAGATAGCATGTTTTTTCTCCTATTTTTCTGCTACTGCTGACTGGAATTAGCTAAATCAGATGTAGATGTTCACAAGCTGCTTGCAAACTGTGGGAAACCTGGCTTTCAAGCTACAGGAAGAAAGCACATAGTTTCTATGTTTTTCCAGCTTCATAAAAGGATAAGTGTAATTTTGGCATATGCTCCCGAACGAAATAAAGATTTACCAAATGGGAAAGAGATGCTTAAACATTTATAGTGGACCATAAATATACTTTTCTACTTAAACTTCCTTTCTGAAGAGCTGAGATGTTAAAACCAAAAGAAGGTACACAGATAAAATGAGCTTAGTTGCCTCAGTTCAGACTCTACTAAAAAAAGCATCCATAGCACGAAAGCTACCCTTAGAACTCACAGTTCTGACTGACATCAGGGCTGGATGAGTGTGGAAATTGAATTATATCCCCTCTCCCTGAAGGTGGTCCCTATAGATCAGCCTACCAGAGTACTTCAGAAGTCAGGGCTGCACCTGAGTGTGACGCATCTGCTCAGCACACAGAGTCCTTCTGACTGATGCTCGCTCAGCATGACACTGTTCAAGACAGTAAATACCATTTAAAAAAATCTCTTCTTTAAACAGTAATTTAAGATAAATGTCTATTTGCAAGACATTTGCAATAGGAACTCTCTTTGCAGGCTCCTGCTAATCTGATTTAAGTATGATTTTGTTTCCACTCAGGAAGCTTAAATTAATTTAGATGTTTCTGAGCAGTGTTACAGCAAGATGAAGTATTCGGAGGCTCACAAATACAGTTTCTAGTTCAACAACCACATTTGCTGCACAGCGAGGTTATGCTGATTTTTGTTTTTTCCTTTAGCTATCATTACACGAGGGATTAATACTATTACAGCTATCTGTTACATTCAGTTTTCAAATTTGTGCAGATTGCCTGGAGACTACAAAGCGGAAGAATCCATATCCTCATGCATGCTAAATCAGAAGCTGTGAGAAAATCTTAGGCATATCCCTCATATTGATGAGACTTTGTCTATAATGCACCCCAACATTAAGAAGCCTGATGTGATCTTAGTTCTCACTATCTCCTACTTTCTTACTCTATAGTAGGATTTTATTTGTTGCATGGAAGATGACGTTCTGGAGAACAATACCTATAATCAAAAATCAAAAACAGCCAATAGTTAGTGAAGAACAAACTGAAGCCTCCCATTGTTTTTCAGAGACTTTCCAAATTGATTTTTTTTTTCAAATATATATCCAAGTCTTCCAGAATTACATGAAAGACTCCAAGTCACTTCGAAACAACCAAAGAAACAAAAAAACCCAATGCAAACAAAATCCCTCAAAATCTCTTACTCTTTGAAGATTCCTAACCCAGTGAATTTTCTCCAACTGTCCCTTTCAAAGGAAAAGAAAAATAATGCCTGACAAAGAAACTGTGACAAGTTATTAAGACTGCCAGAATTACTGTGTTCAACAAGATGAAGGACTTAATTCAGAGGGTCCTCCTTATATGTCATACACAATACAAGGGTCTGTAGAAAAAAAAAAATCCTGCCATGGCTAACCTGGTTGGCAATCATTTAAATAAAATGAAATAAAATAAATCAATGCCACAAGAAAACAAATTAAAGAAAATGCAAGAAAAATACCTATGTTTCTTGTTGTCATTTTGAAGCAGGTGGCCATATGGAATACCTAAGTATCATCACAACAGTCAACATTTAAGTTAAACTGCTTGTTATTCCTAGCAGAAATGACAAGGTTCTCCCCACTAATTTTTCATTTAAACTCACAGGTTTCTATCTGTGAATGGCAGGTATCATACCAGGCTCACTTTCTTTACGGCTTTCTTACTAAAGCAAAAATTCAACATGCAGTCCAGGAAACGCTTTAAGATGAAGCTGGCTACGCTCCTAGAATTAAAAAATGAAAGTTTCAGTAAAACCTGACATCTCTCTCTTACACCTTAAACCTTAAACTCTCCCCCCTAAAACAAACAGGAAATGACACTATTACCTAATGTCTGAAAATTCAGAGAATATATTCATTCATGGAAAATGCTTTTGCAAGTGAAATTAACAGAAATTATTTCCTTTGTTTACTGCATTGTAAACAAGATACTCAAGCAACTTTTTAACCTCTGCCTTCCCAGAAATATCACGTTTTTTTTTTTTAATTTGAAACAGGTAATCTGATTAGCATTAAAATATGCTCAACAAGATAAAACCAGACACTCATCGAGAAGCATGCTACAACAGTTTCTGGTGTGATTCCCCAACAATTCGTGATCTTCAGTTAACCATATTATGGTACTGCAATAAAGTATCACTTCTTCTATGTGTTCAACTGTATTTTTCAAAGAAATAACTTCATCTGCAAGGCGCAAATCCAGAATCCACAGATCTCTAATCATAGTGTGCAATTGTACAACCACATCATCTTTCAGACTGCTCATGTGGCTATAAATGTAAATACAACACTTGTGGCCAGTTCAAAACTCAGACAGGATCAAAGGAACCATACAAAGGCCACATCACCAGGATGATATTACACATTGTGCCTCTAATATTAAACTGTTGCTTTCGTGGTCACAGTTTTCCTTCAACATATTTGTCGTAGTAACATCTCAAGCAAACAGAATTTTCCTTCTCGGGAAAGCAAGCCCTGGTAACCTCAACATCTGCTCAAAGAAAAGCACTGTATTATTGCTTTTGTTGATTTATGTCACAGTAAAAGCATTTGAGTTCAAAGATAACAAGAAGAAAGCCTTCTGCAAGATGGAAACATTAAGACTCATTTCTGTACTGTGTTAATCTAGCGCATGTGAGGGTTCCTGCATTTGGGAATGCACTTCTGTAAGTGACGATGCACACACATGCTGCCCATCCCCATGCTAAGAGGGTTCCTCCTCCTCCTCTGGGCACAAAGAAATGCATGTTCCTGACATCCAGGACAAGCCAATCCAAAGGACAATTTTAAACAAAGGCTAAGGGGCAGCAGAGCACAGAAGAAACTAAAGCACTGCCCTGAGAGCAGACAGACTTATGCATAGGTAGCAAGGGCATACATCTCCCAGAGGACCATTAAAGGCTAAAACTTATTTAGCAGCTGTTTATTTCTTAAAGGGAGCTTAAAATCAGGAGAGAGACTGACTTTTTATACAGGAAGTGATAAGGCAAGTGAGAATATTTTTAAACTAGAAGAGGGGGAGATTCAGGTTAGGTGTCAGGAACATATTACTTACTCAAAGGGTGGGGAGGCACTGGCATAGGCTGCCCATAGCTGTGGGTGCTCCATCTCTGGAACTGTTCAAGTCTAGGCCATTTTGAGCCCTGGGCAGTCTGGTCTGGTGGGTGGCAGACGTACCCATGGTAGGGGTTTGGAAATGGATGATCTTTAAGGTCTCTTCCAATCCAAGCCATTCAGTGATACTATACTTATGACTCTAAGCTCTGTACTATAAACAAAACATAAGAGAGAGAAGTAATGCATATAGATGCCTGCTGTGCTACAGGTTAAAAGCAGCAGGCATCTAGATGCCTCTAGATGATCAAATCCTTAATGTGCTCTCTTGGGAGAAAAAAAAGAAAAAGAAACAAGAGGGAGGAGAAATAAATATATATTCCCAAATAAATATATTTCACACTTGCCCATTATGTGGCTGAGATCCAAGGGTCATAGCATCTCCTGAATGGCTCACTGACCTCCCTGTTCTAACTCCTTTTTGGTTTTTTTGGGGGGGAAATAGAAAGCACAGTCAGCACAGTAAGGCCACAGGCTACATCAACTTGCTGCAAGTGGCTTAAAAGTACCTCTTTTTGGATTAGTTCTATGACTACAGTACTCATGAACCAGCAGTTAAAGAAGTAGGTTATTTAGCAACAAAATTATTCCAGAACGTATATAACAAAGCTCCTCCCTCTGTTAACTCAGGCACAATTGCCCTTCCTTTTATGACTGCATCTACATGAAATGCAGCACACAGAGATCATGCAGCATGTGGTCAGAGCAAGCTCTCCAAAAGCAGCCATTCTCTTCCACACTCAGCTCTTGCCTCCACTTAATACAGATATATTTTTAATATTATATCTCTGTAAAGACAACAGAAAAAGCTACAGTTTTATCATTCATATTATATTATACCTCCTTTCAGACACTGTAAAGGTCCACTACAATTATTTAAAATATTATTTATGGGGTTTACATTCAGAAAAGCATTGATGCTTGCAAATGCAATCAACAGCAGTCAACAGCACAGAATTGTTATTTTCTACATATAGAGAGGCATGTTACAACAGTTATGGAGGGGAAAAAAAAAAGCCCAACCTTAAAATCCCCCCACAAAATCTGAAAAGAAAAACAGCTATGGTGGTCACTTATTTACAGACACGAGCAGAACAGTCTTAACCAAAGTACTACGAGGTATTGCCTACTTCTAATGAAATACGCGTGAAGTTGAAATTAATGATATCCATTTTAACAGAAATTTGCATTAGAAATGTACTCGTCAGTATAGATATCTCACAACTACTAAGAAACATTATTTTAGGAACTCACACACCTCACAGTTTGAAATGGCTGCAACTTTTCTATTTTATTTGATGACAGTATCCTTAGGACATTAAAGCTGAAAAACACAAGTACGGAGAAAAAACAAGTTGTTTTTTAATGCTCAGGAACACCTCTTGATCTATTTCTAGCTTGCCTCCTGGTCTTACAATGGCACTCAGAACACTGAGGGAGAAAACTGATAGAGTCATTTTGCTTCTTCTTATCAAATACCCAGAAGGCAGTCTCATCTCCCCTTCACTTTTCCTTAAATAAAGCCTGGTCTGCAAACTAGAACCATCATTTTTAATATGTCTTGAAAGCAGCCGGAAACAGATAGATTGTAGTCTTCTGACTACATGGTGGGAGGAGAGGCAAGGAAACACTGCAAACTATTAATTCTGCCAATAAAACTCTGAAGCCATAGAAACCTTATAAATCTTCCTAAACCCCATTTTGTCATTCGGTTGCTAAGCACAACTTTTGTTTGTTTGAAATAAAAAGCAGGGCTCTGGTCCTTTGCTACTGGCACTGTGACACAAAATAAAAATACAAAAGCAATGTACATTTCCTCCTCTAGATATGTACAAAAGAACATTAATGTACTCAAATCCCACTTGGCACTACAGGCATCTCCTACAGGAAAACATTCCATACTAGTGCAAATATCAGGAGGTCCACCCTCCCATTACACTGCCACATCTCAGCAGAAACCACAGTCAGAGATCTGCCGGGCTGCCGAGGTCCTGGGTGTCCACAAGGGCCAAATCCATTGCAGTGTCTCCTATGTACACGATCTCTTGCCTTCTAAAAATAGCCACTATGCATGGAGGAGCCTACATCCCCTGTAATGGCCAATTTCATACAAATATGTGATTGCAATAATTTAAGTGAAACAAATCAGAAATTTAATTTTGTTGTGTAATTTACTATGTTTGCGAAGGATCAAGAGCTGAGGAAAACAACAAGTGAACTTTTAATTATTTAAAGTAAACAATCTGTATTCTCCCGTAGTAGAAAACTAACATGTTTCGAAGCTGATAAACATGCTCCACTCTTCTCTATTTTAGAGCAAAATGACACTATTTGAAGTTATCAAACTTAACTAATTAGCAAAGCAGAAGTTGTTCTTGACAACTTTTCAGTTTTAAAGCAAAACACTGTTCAGACACAATGATTCAGATAAGGTAGCATACTTACAGCACAAATATAAGCAGTTTCTAAGTTGATAATTTTTGACTTTGCATTAGACTAATACTGTTGTGGTACCAAGTAAACACTCAAAAAAGTAAATTCTCTCATATTCTTCTCATCCTTTCACTAGGGCACAGCAGTAAAAGTAATAAGGAATAAGATTGCCCTGGTCAGCAATTGCACATATTCACAACTTTGTATTTAATTTAGAAATCAGTATGTTTTGATGTATTTGCATATAGTGAAGTCAAGTGATGGTGACACTTAAAGGCATAACAGAACAATGAGATGATAATTTCTACTGTCAAACTGGAATGCAGCAACCACTCCAATGCTGGAGATGGAGATCAGCAATTCTTGTGGGTTGGCTTTTTTCATGAGGTACAACTTCATAAGCAACGTTCCACCTCATCAAAACCAGAATAGTATTTTCAATTGGTAAGACATTTTATAGAAGTTCAATTTGCCTGTCACCAAAACAGTCTCATGTAAACACTTTACAGTGACAGCTGAACAGGACAAATAACTGAGTCAGGCTTGTATCCTCAGGTTACAGCAAGTGGAGATTCAGCATTACAAAAATAAATAAATCCCTACATCAAAAAAGAAAGAATACAGTGAATCTGGATAAGTCTGGTGGTTTCAACTGGTTCCTTGAGAGATAAGGAAGAAAAACCGTTTTTTTTTGTTTAGATGACAGACGGTTTGCCTAGCTGAGGAGGTTACTACATGTGGATCAATAAGTACAGCTAAGTATGGAATAAACTGGAAGCTCTTTCTCAGTCATTGCTGACAAATGGGTTATTGACATAAAAGTTCACTCTGCGTAAATACTATTGAGAAAAATAAAGAAATGATTCAGGAATAGGTCTTCATGCTACAATATCAAAACAACTGGAATCTAGAAACACCCCTCTGCACATTCTTCTGAACACACTGGCATTCAAGCTAACATTCTCCACACCCACTTTTACAGACATTCAAAAAGAGACTTGAAATAATACATACTTGCCTAACTAACGTATTACATCAGGGAAAGAAACAGCACTAGAGCCCTGTAGAACTGAAGTGTACAGGTTATGAGGTATAGCAACAGAAACCATGAAACAAAGTAGCTATTGTCACATAAGCTATTAAAATATAGTACATTAGGCATTTAATTAAAAATTCTTGTGCTGCACTTGCAAAATTATCAGCAGCAAACATACTTTTTTTCCCCTCCCCTTGCAGTTACACCATGACCTTACAAGAAAACCTTGCAAATGACTCGCCCAAAATCAGGACCATTTCTGGATGGCAGGAGCATTCACTGACTCTGCATTTCACAGTGGATACAGTACGCCTCCTCTGGGCAGAAAACTACAGAAAAAACAGAGTGAATTAAAATAACATTCTTATCAGTTGTTGAATAGGACTGAATCCACTACCTCAGCACAGATCCCATGTACTACAACGACCCATACGCTGTGACACTCAGGTCAAAAGTGCTCTACTAGAGGAAGTTTAACAATTGACTTCAAAAAGGAAAAAAAGACTGAAAAAAATAATACGGTATTGTTGTTGTACTACATTTTGAGCAAATTAGACCAGCTTTCAGCCAGAATTTCACTTCTAAACAAATCACAGAATCATAAAGCAGTTTGATTTGAAAGAGACCTTAAAGACCATCTAGTTCCACCTCTCACACTATGGAGTTTCTTTCTGGTTTTGCTGAGGAAACCAGCCAAGGTTCGCTAGAGGCCAACCAGTAGAACTGGCTAGAGGGCCATGCCCAGCAGGTAGTGGTTAATGGAGTTAAGTCCAGCTGGCATCCCGTTACGAGTGATGTCCCCCAAGGGTCAGTATTGGGGCCCANCAGATTACATTTGAGGAAAATTTTTTTCTCTGAAAGAGTGGTCAGGCACTGGGATGGCCTGCCTAGGGAGGTGGTTGAGGCACCATCCCTAGCGCTGTTCAAGAAACGTTTAGATGAGGTGCTAAGGGATTTGATTTAGTAGTTTAGTGGGTAGGGATGGTGATAGGAGGATGGTTGGACTAGGTGATCTTGTAGGTCCTTTCCAACCTAATGTATCTATGAATCTATGAATAAGTACCTTACAATAGCATAATTCTACACTGTCTTCAGCTCTCACCAAAATGAAAATTAAGAATGCTGAACAGATGCTCAGTATGGGAAAATAAAAGAGAAGCACTGACACTACTGCTACTGCTGTCAGCACTGTTATTCAGAATGCACTTGTTATACTGGTGATAATATGGCGTCAATGCAAAAAAAAAAAAGCATAAGATCTAATGAACTGAACTTACTGTTTAAAGGCATACGTCATGAAAAAGCTTGACTGACAATGCAACCTTTCATTTCTCACCTTCAAAATCTTTCATAAAGGAAGAAACATCTACACCATAGAATCATAGGATCATAGAATCACCAAGGCTGGAAAAGAGGTACAAGATCATCCAGTCCAACTGTCTACCTATCACCAACAGCTCTCTCAACATCCTCTATCCTGAAATTCCCACTGTGAGTAATACAGTTTCATTGTGAAATTACAAAGAAATTTACAGAAAACAGATTCTTTCTTCTAATTACATCAAGGAAACAAACATTGTCAAGCCCAATCCATAGAAATTTTCAACAATGCTCAGCAAAGAAGATTTAAGAAGAGCAGAAGTTCTCTGCAACAAACACACTGGCACAGATAATGCCTGATCATGGCAATGATCAGACACCAAGTGAATAGTTACTTGGTATATTCTGCAGTTTTCTCAGCTTGTCATAGGTCAGGCTAGTCTCATAGGTCACTCCTGAGATCAAACTCTTTCCCTGGGGCAGTCACACAATCAGAAATTTAGTCAATATATCCATTTACTTAAAAACTTAGGTTCAAGCATGCTTTTCTTCAACGTACTTTATTTTCAGAGGCTATTCTGCACTTATCTTTCTGACATGGAAAAGATGGCCAAACTACACTCTCAAAGCTAGTAAATCTTCCAAAGCATGACATGATTGTTCCACTATCTGCAACAGCTCTGTACAACATATGCAACTATTCTGCAAAATAACATCAAGGCTTACTAGTGTTTTCCTTGTACTTTGGCAAAAGCACTGCATTCCCTTATTTGCAAGAGAAGAAACCACCTAGAGTCTCACTTTTCTGTAGATTATAGAATGCTAAGTCTGTCCTTCAAAAGACTTGCCTTCACCAGTGGAAGACTGTATACTACATGGAAAACAAGAATAACAAAGATAATCATTTGCGCACAACTCTTGCAAGGCAATAAGACATACTGCACATGGGATCCATCAGCTGACATAAACACAGGTGCTCCTATGACAAATGTACATATTCACTCAGAGCAGTCATTCTTTAAAATGCGCGTGCTTATTACATGAGAGAAGGGTATTAGGATAGCTGTCTACACAGCTGAGAAGGTTGATGTAGTGAGATGAAAAAGGAAAAAAGTGAACTAAAGAAAAAAAATGCCAATAGAGGGACAAACCAACAGAGGGTCAGAAGGCAATTATGAACAAAATCTGTTAAGTCCTGGGTGCCTACTGGAACCTCAAAGAACAAATGCGTTGATTAGGACAAGAAAGAAGTCAATCAGTACACTAAAAATCCTGGAACAGTTACTACAGTTAACAAGCAGGAAGAGCTAAGATTCTCCTTCCCATTAATGTTGAGCATGACATAAGAAAGAACCTGCTTCACAGGCCACTTTCATTTCACATGGAACAAGAGAGATTTGCTTATTCCATGTAGACCACGTAAGATCAGCAGGTTCTTACTGCAGTGGACTCCCAGCTCTTTTACTCAAAGTCAATAAGCATTTTTGTCCCTGCCTCCTTCTCTTTTCTGTCATACACTTGTTCTGTCATACACATGATCATGGCAGAGAAATACAAGACTGGTAATCTTTAGTAATAGTAATGTGGTAAAAGCCCTCCCTGAACAAGTTTTCCCTAAAGAGGAAATTCAGTAAAATAAGCTGTACTTGCCATAGCATTTTTAGCCCTAAAGAAGCAAAATAGAATAATCAAAATAAACTAAAAAATAAAAGGCTTTCTGTTACTTACAAGCAAGCTAAAGAAAAAGGCTCTTCTTCATTAAGAAAGTATAATTCATCTTAACTAATGATGCACATACAGCATATTTAATTGAATTGTGAATTACTAGAGAATGAGACAACATACATAAATAAGTTGGGAGGAGAGTCCACCATTCTTTTAAATTAATGTGCAAGACAGTTTGAAACATTCTTCTAACAAATAATAGTATTTACATGGCATACTAGAAGAGACCAAACAGCAAGTTGTTAAACTCTCTCAACAGTCAAATTCCAGAGATAGCATGCAGTTTAGTAATAACAACAACATGGGTGGACTTCAGCGCCATACTTTGTCTAAATACATCCTCATATAGTGTAACTTAACTTTGGGGAAAACAAAAGACAAAAACTTCAGACTCTAATACCCTTACTCACAGTGTCTGAAAGAATACCAACTGCATCACTTGCATTAACATTTTCCCCCACAGACAAAAGCTAGGAAATAAAATACTAGAAGATTCTGAATTCCCTTCTGACATTTCATACGATGTTTCAGACGTTAGCCCTATATCCTGAATTACTTTAAAGCCTGGTTCAGAATCTAATCACCATCTAAAAGGTTTTCAGCATTTGTTCTCCCTTCTGCCAAACACTGCTATGCCTGGCCACATTATGTTATCATATTTGAAGGTACGAAAAAAAGAAAGTATGTGCTCAGAAGTCTTCTTCAAGGAACACTGCACTGAAAGCAAGAACACTAATCTTATTCCCCTTATACAATTTTAGATGCTGTAACTGAGTAAGTCTTGAGAAACCAGTGCACTGCAAGCAGAAGCAACAACATGCAATTTAGAATGATTTGCAACATTTTTTTAAAAGCGTTTTGTTTTTGTGCCCATATGCAGTATTTCTGAAAATCTACTAGAATATATAGGAAAGGACAGAAAGTGAGTCTTTGAAACAGGAAAACGAAGCCAGTAATAGAAGCCCAACCAGCCCATTCAAAGGCCTACTGGTCTGCATTCTTTGTGATATCCAGTGAGATATATCTATACAGAACTAATTAGTAGTAAAATCTATGGTGAACTAGTTTACCTAAAGGCACCTGGTTAAGCAGCATCAAAACAGACTTGTATACCCTGATTCCTAGCTTTAGGTACATCCCTGTGCCTTTGACACCACAAAGAGGATGATGAAACTGCTTGAGCATGAGTTTCATTTTATCACAACGGATCACCACGTAAAAAGCTATGTTGTTCCAGAAGCAATTGAAGGAAAATCCAGTTTTTGCCTGGATTTGTGTACTGTGGCTGACTGTAAGTTCATCCAAAGTTTATACAGATATTTCCAGGGCCTCTATAGAGTAGAGTTCCCCATGTCTAACAAATCACAAGCTCTCCTTCAATGACGTTATTTATTGATCCTCCTTCCTCTGGATGGCTGGTGTTCACTGTATCACTGTCCTTTTGTCATACTTGATTTAAATCATGCCAAATCACTACATAAGACATATTAATAAATGCTGAAATTTAACCTATGTGGGCAGGTGTGGTAGCAAATGACTAAAATAATCTCTGATCCTTCTATAGGAGGTAAAATAAAAATTTAATACAGCATTCAAGAAGTTTCTGAAAAGCATCTATTAATACCTCAATATCACAAACCCAGCCCTGAAGTTACCAGAAGAATTTCCTGGGAGCTGATCAGTTTTCCTCCTCTGCCCTGAAATCAGATGTGAATGCCCTTGAAGCAAATTTATCATCATAGAGAACAATAAAAGGGCAAAGAGGAAGAGAGATTTCAGTAACTTGGGCAAAACACTCAGTGTAAGTGACCCTGTGGCTGGCAGAAAAATCTGCAATGGGTGGAGGAATCTACTTTTAAACTTAGCATCTTGTCTGGAAGCAGTGGTGGAGAAGTAAGAGGCACACTGGTGCCTGGACTGGACTTCAAGAGAGAGAGAAATCTGTACAGCATTAGGATTATTTCTTAAATCACCTCAGACATTTCTCGTCAACAATTCACAGTACTGTACCTCAGCTGATGAATACAGCCTCAACTGGAAACAGTCAACACAAGTTATAAGATCATACCTTGAGATCAAATATTGTGCATACAACTACAACCCTTAATATATGTATGTATATGGATGGATGGAATGTGGAAAACCATTTGGCTGTTGGAATTCAGCAACTCAGAAGAAGGTAACTGAAGCAAGCCAAGCGCAGAACAACAGATACAGAACTAATACAAATTTTTGTAGTGGCAAGTAAAAAAAAAAGATCCTCAAAAACCAACCAAACAAAAATACCTGTCCACCCAGAAAAACTGTTAATATACAAATGGAAATCTACTAATTCAGAACAAACAACAACAAAAGACTAATTCCAGTTAACATCACAGTTTCAGGGGAAGTAAGTCCTTTTAAATGAATCTGATTCCATTCTGTAAGAAAGAAAAAAAACCCTAAAAATAGGAAAGGCCAAAGTTTTCTGATGGAGAAACCATTAAGAAAGAAAAACTATTTGTCTAAACTGGAAACTCTGGCTTTCACAGAAATGCACCTAAACTGAATTAAATGAGGAACAGGATCTTGTGCAGAACATTGAGCAGAAACACTCCCAGAAGCACGTGCCACACAGATGTTTGATCCTGCACATTAGCCCAAACCTGGGTTTCCTTTTCCTTTACAGTTAACTTTTTACTTATGTGAAACACTACTTGTTTTTTCTATGAAAGCACAGCACTAGACATACCTGTAAGAACTATAAAAAGTTCAAGTCACTAGGCACATATGTACCTACTCCTATAGCTACACTAATGTAATGTGGTCTGGCAGACTATCCTAGCTATAATCATAAAGTAATCTCTTTAATATGATCTTTTCAATACAAGCAAATTCTGTGGTATTTCTGCACTGTAAAAAATATCTGGAAAAGTTATAGATGCAGCCATTCAACCTATACACACCACACAGGTAGCAGAAGAACTTGCATTACAGGTGTTAAACATTTTGTCTTGCCTGGGCTGCACTGAGTAAAGAGGAATTGTCTTGGGCTGCAAGTAAAACATACAGAATAGTTAGTGCATGTCAGTAAAAAATTTTTTTGAAAGAATTGAACAAGAGTGACAAAAAATAGTGGGATAATTGTTCTGTTGTCAGCTGTGTGATCTGCATTAGAGCTGCATGCAATCAACTCATGAAAAATAACTAAAAATTACATAATGTTAAAAGTTTATAGTCTTGTGGTGTCACATTACTAGCTGTTGAGGGCAGTAAATACATTCAGTCATGGTAATTTTTGAAGGCATATACAGTGGAATACTGCAATATTTCAGTCAGTTTCCTGTTTAAGCAAGTGAATTTCTGAATACTGTCAAGAATGGGGGAGAATTAAAACTTCAACAATAACTGATGTATTCAGGCATTTAAGTTACTGCTTCATAACCTTTAAAAACAGTCATGCCACAACCAAGATATGGCATGATCATTAGGTGAACTAAATCACAAAACAGAGCTTGTCTGTAAACTGATTTACATCACCCAGTTCTATACTGCTTTATACCTAGTAAGAGTGCCATTACACTCTCTAGGTTAAATGAAGTTTATATCATTCCACAGTTTCATAGGAGAAAACATAAATAGTGACACCTGCTTTGAATTAGCACAGATTCATTTCAAGAATACAAATGGCTTTTTATTAAAGGGAATACTGTAACTTTCACAAAGCAACTAAGTGGATTATAAAACATGGGAACACTAAAGCAAAATGTGACACAGAACTAAATAAAAATGTTGATTCAAAACAGTACTTCACAGTCACAAATGTGTAGGACACGTATGTCTACTATCAAGACCTCACATTTAAACTCTACATTCGAAATTAAACGGAAACAAAAACAACAAAATGTAAAAGGCCAGACTTGGCAACACTGACCTAGTGGCTGCATTCCACAACAGCAAATGTGCACGTACCATTTTTGTAAAAACTCACACCAGTTTCCGCTAAATCTGAGCTCTATGATTCTAACATCTTTTCCCCAGTTTGAAAAGTGGACGCTCCTTTGAATGAGGTACACTGTGACTACAGTGGAACTAATGGGTACATTGGCATCACATGCCTGCAGTGGGTTTGGTTAATCACTGAAACCTTACAAATATGACACCATTGAAGAATTACACTGCCTAGATTTGAAACTGGCCCAGTATTGCAGTGTCTGACCAACAAAAGACAAAAAGTTTGGGCTGAATAAGCTGCTTTAATTCTCTCAGACCAGAGCAGAAGAGCATGCCTGTCTTGATCTGAAGTACAAATAAAAATGAAAAGTGAAAGCTGAGTTCTGTTTCAACAAGCAGAATCTGTTCGATCTCAATGGTTTCATAGTTTTAGTTACACTTTCTTCTTCTTTTCACAAAGGTTACAATTTAAAAACAAACAGAAGTATTTACTGACAGTTAATTAGAAGGAGCTTACACAGTCTCGAGTGATAACACAAACTCAAAATAAGCCTTTAGGCTCTAACCTTCTAGCCACTGTAGCCAGTAAAGGACTGACGAACAGTCCACACTGGCAGGAGGCTAGCAGGAGGCCTCTGGAGGCCTACTGTGGCTATATTAAAGCAGAAGGGGCCAGGTGAGCAACTTAAAACCAGACAGCTTCTGCACGCTTCCAGTATCAGCAGTGAAAAAGGCAGGGATGATTATGTTCTCCACACATTCCTGGGCACCTGCCTACCTACCTCTGGGACTTGATTGAATTTCAAGCCATCTGAGCAATAGCAGTATCCTGGATGTCTCCCCACATCCTTGAGGACAGTGGCTGCACATCCAGCATAGCTTTTAAGAAATACCAGCCAGGTTGTAAGCGGAACTGTGCCCACGCCGGGCCACACCGAGCTCCACGGGCAGCAAACAGAGACAGCTGGCAAGCATATCGGGTGGAGGAAGGAAGCTCTCTGTGGGCGCCAAGCACATTCAATGCAGAGCAATCAACATTTCAGAAATCAGTTTGCATCCTCCGTTGCCAGAAACCCAAATATATGCACATTCTTTTTCAAGCCTAGGTATTTCGCTGAAGCACAGATGCACAGTAAAAGACACTGTGCTTGCAGAGGACTAAGCAAGGACTTACAGGGATTTAAAAAGAGAGACAGGATTAATTATGCCTTCCCAGCCAGTAATAACCAAACACAAGGTTGAAATCCCTGACTCTTATCTGCTGAATTAAAGATCGACCAAGCAGCATTATCAGTCAATCACAGCTTTAAAAAAACATTTTTAAATACATTGTGTAAGCTACAAAAGTTATGTTGAAATCAGTTATAGTTTGACAATTAAGATTCTCACAACACAGCATTTATTTTTCTTTTTTGGGGAGGGAAAGGAGGCAAAGCCAAATAGTATATAAATACATGCTGTGCCTTGCCTCTTCTCAAACTATGAGCTGGTCAATAAGTCAAGATCTTAGAGAAAGCTTCCCCTAGTCTGAGGGAAAAATCAAACCTGACAAGAGGTCTCTGTCAATTCCATTCCACTAATACTGCCTATGTTTCTTCAAGAAAACAATACTTCTTGTTTCATTTGTTCTTCCAGCATTTTGCTTTCACCTACATATTTTGCCTTCTCAAGCAGTAACTTCAAGCTTGTATTTTTCCACTATGAACTGACATCAACTCAAAACCTGCACCTTAACTATTCAAGGGCATGTAGGCACAAAAAAATACTGTCCTCCTGCACAGGTTGGGTGTGGTACTTGAATGTTGTACATTCCTTCAGCTAATTGAAAATTATCTCTCTGCTTTTCAAAGGTTTGGTAAACACATGGCTTGGCAAAAAGATACTGAGAAACAATCCAGGAATACCTATTTCAAATTACTTTGATTTCAAGCATGCTGTTAACATATACACTGATCCACAACAGAATTTCTGGTACTATAAAACACCATTCTTCTTTAAAACCAAGAGGAGGAAAAATAAAAGAAGTACTTTACTACGAAAACATACAAACCTGGGAAAGAGACAAAATATTGATCTTTATCTATGGTTTTACTAACCTCAGTGAATCAGAACAAAATTGAGACCCATATCCCTACAAATTAAGACAATTCCTCCCTTTTTCTTTTTTTAAATTTTCATTTCCCTAATATAACAAATCTGTGGCAACCATATCCATTCTCTAAGATAGGTCCCATCTGTTCCTGACACGTAGCTGTTCAACAATAGAGACTGGGGAAAATTCTGAGCCACTATCAGTATTTTTTTATTTACCAAGGTGCCTGGAAAATACTTCCATAAAACACTGATTCGCAGATATGACATATTACCAGAGACACTAGAGTTATTAAAATAGTACCGAATGGAATACTCAGAAGAATGTCAGCTGAAAATTAAGGGAAATAAAACATTTACAGTAGAGATATGCCAACTTTGAAACAGCCTAGTTCTTCGAAATGCTGAAAATTGATATTTTTATCTTTAGGGCTCGTAATATTTAAAAAAAAAAAAAAACCTTATTAACAAGCCTTCTATCTCAATAAATGTCAAGATTTGACATCAACTTATAAAAGTAGTGTCTCACATACTTTTTACTTTGTCTTTAGTTATACTCATGGATTAGCTCCTTAAAACTTCAGGTAGTCTGTTTCACAGTTGAAATTGTGGAAATTTCCAGAACACAGAAGTATCCAATTGAGAAGGTCAGTTTCAGCTAAATGCTGTTGGCACAACTGACTGGATTTCACAACAATATGAATCCAAAAATAAAGTGCATTTGCATACGACACTAAGAACAGTTTTGTGCACTCCCGCTGTCTGGAGTCAGCAGGACTGTCCCATCTGCAATCACACAATGGACTAAGATGGTGAACACAAATTGTTCTCTGTGCTGAAACGTCAGTGCCATCTGGTCCTGACTTCAAGTTGCAGGCATGCCTATTTTTCTGTGGAGATGAAGAAAGAATCATCTTAAAAGATCTTTGAATGGTTAATAAGAGAAATTTCCCATGACACACTGAGGGCTTACCATGCCATTTTAGCCAACTAGCACAACCCATCTCCTAGAAGTGTTTGCTTGTTAATTCATTTGGTAAATCAAGTTTAACAGATTTTAATAAAGTCTCTGTACTCTAGATACTCTGCATTCAGTATCACAGATAAAAAAATATTTTTAACACTATCAGTAACACAGAAATACATAATTCCATTTGCCAGGATTCCACACAAGGCATCTTTCCTGAAAATTGCATCACCATCTGAATGGGAGCAGCAAATGTGCCATGCCACAGAATAATTAATCTTTCTCCAATATACTTAATGGTGGCCCACTCTTTAAAGGGCCTGCCATGCTGGTGTGCAGTCAGATTAAATGGGATCTCTACTCACAGCCATGCAGCTCCTCACTGCTCTCTGATCTTAGCACAGAAGGTCAAGTCCATAATAAATACCAGGCAACTGAAACTGCACATTTATGGCCGGACATCCTGTTTGCTATGAATTCTATTTTTGATACTTTTATTATATTAATAACGGGAACTCCTGGTTCAATCAGTTCATTTGTTGTCATGAAGTAATTAATCTTGCAGTTAGTTAATCCAGAAATAGTTTACCAGAGATCTAGGTGTGTATAACTCCCATTTCTCACAGTCAGTTTGAAGGTTCTCCTCCCCACTGCCAACCCCACAAGTGCCTGACCTGCATTTCAGGACCTTCCAGACTGTCCTGAGAGGTAAAGATGCAGTCTTTCGTAATGACTTCAAAAGGGTCTTTCTGCTATCTAATCTGAAAGTAATATAGTTAAACAAGTTTGTAACGTAACACTTCTATATGGAGCCAAGACATCAAAAAGAATACAGAACTCAAAACAATTTATGCAGAAGTTTTCTAATAGCAAACTACCAGAAGACCACAAACATCACCAGGGGGATGGATACTCCCATCTGGGACAAACCCTCTCTTTGCAAGGACAAGCACTTCTTCCCTAATAACGTACAGCTTGTATCCCATTTAAATTCAGGTTCACTTATCATATGGTCTTTAAAAATATTACTTCCTTCTCTTTGAGGTAATAACTGGAAGACAGCTGAGAGATATGACTAACTACTCAGTGTTCGCAAATATCCATTCACTACTTCCTACTGCAAGATGTCTTACACACTTTCAGCTTGGCAGCTCCTAAAATCAGTCAGCTGTCTCTTGCCTTCTGTCAGTTTACCCATCATCATTCTAATTGACTTTGCAATGGTTTTAATTTTAGAAAAGCTTTCTGACTGAGCATTTATACAGATTACCTTATATACAGCATACTCAGTTCTTATATCTTGCTCTGTTCAAGGACATGCTCTTTCCCTGTATGAACTGCAGATTTCTAGAAGGGATGTCACACACAGAAGAGATATATCAGTAAAATAAAAACCTCAGAGTAAATAAATGAAAACCAGTTTCTTTTCCTTTCCAGAAGAAAGTGTCCAAAAGATGTGAAGTTGGAGCATCAGCACCTACTCTAGAACCTCAGATGTTACTTATCTTCAAATCCATCCTAACCTCGGCTTATGCTGAAACAATCAAAAAAGGATTTTAAATAATACCAGATCTCATCAGCTGTTTCAGGAACTACTCCTACTGAGAAACCTACACTGAGCAACCTTTAGACACAGCAAACTTTTTAGCCATAACCAATCCTGCCCATGTTTGAATTGAGAAACAACAGGCTCTGTTTAGCCACTCCAACCCTTTCTAATGGGGTCCACTTATTTAAACAAACAACATACACTAAAAATACTTGATCTGGATGAATATCTGATAGTTGTTGTACTTTTAGTCAGATTGAAAAGAAAAACAAAAAAAACCTTCACTACTTTAGGAACAGCCCGTTCTGTAACAAAAAGTCTGGTGAAGGGGAGGGAAAGAAGATCATTTTTGAAGATCAGTGAGAAGTTTCTACCTGAACTAGTAGGGAACAAAAAAATAACATTGGCAAAAATTACTCCAATACTCTGCCATAAGGATACGCCAACATAGATCATATGTAGGCAATGAAAACAAACAGGAAGTCCATTAAGACACTACCACATCAAAGGAGACATTTGATAAAATACTTCAAAAATAAAAGTTAAGCCTAAACAGAAAAAAATAAATACCAACAGAACAAAACAAAACAAAAAAAATCACATATCTAGTTGATGATAACCACAGGTCCTTAGGAAACAAGGGGCAAGGAAAAAAAAATCTCAAGTGCAGGATGCCACAGCAAGTTTGAGGGGAAAGAAAAACATACATGTAAAAATTTGCATCCCAGTTGCCTGCTTTGTCAGTCACATGCTTCACAAAAACTTCAAATAACTTGTCTTGTAACCATGCCTAATTAAATATGAAAGACAGAATTTCAGCTCAAGCCCTTAGGGGAACTCAGCTGGATTACTGTTAAATCTTTGCCAGTGCTTTGGAAAGTCTGCACTACGAAACACCCACCCAGACCACTCCTAACTAAGCCAAGATGGCAATAAATTCACTAAACTGCAAATAAATAAATAAATACAAAAAACACTTGCAGTATATGCTAGCTTATAGAATACAAAAGATATCCCTCTAAGAACATCTTTAATTTGACATTTGCTCTTTCCATTCCCATCTCTCAACATTAAAAGCAAACATGACATAAAATTAAGCAGCCAAATTCTCCCTACCTGTAACTTAAAGTGACTTCAGTTTTATGCCCAGTTCTGGGGTGTTTTGCAGGCCAGCAATGAGACTATTTGTAAATACCTGGAGGAGAAGAGAAACTGTCCCAGTGGGATAGGCAGGTACTGAGATGGGGAGGGGGAACACAAACAGTCTTCAGCTTCAGTTTTCCATCTGCAGTTCCTTTCCCAAGGCTACCTAGAGCTCCTCAGTCAAGACACTAATAGCTATGAGTGTGACAATTAAAATCTTAGTGAAGTTACTTGTGTTGATTACACTTCATGGTTTGGTCACTTTGAGTTTACATAAATTCCTCATTAACGTATTCAGAGTCCTAATAAGGTGTCAGTATGTTCATTAAACTTCTCTCACTTCCCAATTTGTCCTCTGTGTAATGAATGTTAAGCCATTGAATTATTACTTCTTTAATCTGCATGTGAGTAACAGAGTTCACATTTGTGTCCATGGTCATGTTGTTGTGAACTTTTAACAGGTACTGACAACAGTATGGTCAGTTAAAACTTGACAAAGAGTCACAAAATGTAATTCTTTCCAACAGTGGATTTGTTGAGTCATAAGGAATTTCCACTGACATCCAAAGTCAATTTTATGTTTTATTCATTCGGTTTGTTCTAAGACTCCAGGGTAACAGACGTACTCAGATAAAAATTACTCAAGAGTAAGGAAGCTGAAAAACATGGGCTTTCCATCAATGAAAGGAATAGTCAAATGCTGGCTAGCACATTACAAGTATCAGATGTCTAGCACAAAGAGCAATTACTCAGGTGCTCTGACACCAGCAAGAACAAACAAGGACTTCCTAAACTTCCAAAGTCATCGCATCTCTCTATCTCTGAATGTTTTAGAAATATTAACCTGGCTTGACTAAAGTATATTTCAAAATTACAAAGAATGCTTACTTTCCCTGCATACTAAAGATCATTTGTGTGGTATAACAAAGGACAGAAGTATGTTTCAGTAACTCTGCAACTCGCTTCATAACTGCAGAGATGGAAACTTCTTTGGGGGTATCCTCAAGATGCCCTCAAGACCTCAGTGGAAATGGAAAGGTAGCACCCAATTTCTCCTAAACTGAAAGAGACACGTCAAGTAAAGCAGCAACAGCACCATAGCCCAGGTAGAAAGTGCATTCAGACCTACAGGTTACTTCTCAGCTGAATGTTGAGATGGGAAATGAGGAAAATAAAAGCTAAGGGGACCAGAATTCCAAACTCCTTTTCACTCAGCCATCATTCTGTCACAACAAAAGTGGTGTTGTAAAAACAGTATAATTATGGGGGAAGAAAATCACCAGTCTTTTAGATGTGATCATCTCAGTAGTCTGCAATAAAACAAACCACTTACTGTGTTCAATTCAGACCCACAATGAAAACAAAAATCACAGACATACTGAGGAGCCCTATCTTCCACATCCAAACAATTTAAGTATGACACCAATATAGGTTGAAGTTATTGAGTACGTTCTTTCAAAATAGGCATCCAAAATAAAACAAAAAAACTGTAAGCATATCACCATGAAAGAGTAAACAATACTGCTTTTGGATCTAGCCAAGGGATTTCTGTTGCATGAGGAAGCCAAGGTTGACTTTTAAAATTCTAAAAATAATTCTAAGAAAGCTTCCTGTCTCAATGCTCAGGACAAAAGAAAACAAATGAAAAGACTTAAGTGTCTACAAGCTATCTAGGTCATTGGTATTACAATCTTTCATTTTAAAAACTCTTCAAACAAATTCCAACACAGGACTTTTGCGGACTATAACTGATCAAAACCAAGTGCAAGATAAGAAATACACCCTGTAAGTACAAAATTGTTTGTTTTTTTGAAATCCCTAAATACCCTACTAACTGAAATGGAAACTGTAAGAGAACCTCATGGTCTGACCAAATATTTTAAACTAAGTATAACCCTTTAAATGTTTACTTACATGCCGCTTTAGACCAGAAGGCTGTAAGGCTACAAAAGACATTCACGCTGGATATCTATTTCTATGTTTTTGTCTTAAATAATCTTAAAGTAACAGACACCTGTAACAGTCACCTCCCTCAGTTTGCTGGTCATGCTTCTTACGATGCAACTCAGGATACTGTTGGCTTTCTTCACTCTAAGCACACATGTATGACTCAGGTTGAGTTTCTCACCATTCAGCAATCCCAAGCCCTTATCCCTGGGGTTGCTCTACAATCCATTCCTGCCCACTCTGTATATGTGCTTGTCAGCGTTTTCACTCAGGTGTTGAACCTTGCATTGGGCTCCATGACATTTGCATGGGACAACCTCTCAAGCCTGAAAAGGTCCCACTCGATAGCAACACTTTCCTCGCTTTCTCTGAAAGACACTGAGTAAACACGGAGTCACATTACAAGTCAAGCTTCATGCAACTACATATTTTGTTCTGAGAAGTCCAGAATGTAGATTTTATGTAACTCAACCCTGCAACTCAACTGCTATAAAAATAGGAGCAAATGCATACAGCGACAAAAAGCATTTTGTTATCATGCGTTTTTCTTCTCCTGTCCTGATAAACAAAAGTTACTGTTTTTCAAGGAGTAAAAATTTAATCCCTGAAAAAATATTACAGCTGTTATAGAATAAGGGGTATATTTGGACAAAAGTATGCTATATTAATCACTTAGACTAGCTAAAATTTTAGCACATATTCAATTAACTTATCTGCATCTATAAACTCAAGGAAACCAAAACCACCACTCTAAGCTTCCAAACAACCACTTCTCTTAACTATTTGCAAACATAAGAGACATACTCAGAGTAATACAGAAAATAAAGTCATCACCTAAATTTAGGTGAAAAAAATAAAAAGATTTGCACTTATTTCCATTGTGTGTTTCTCACACTATAAATCCAGCATATTTTCAGAACGGCACTGTCTGTAGTAGGGAAGGGAAACTGCAGGAGAGGGAAGAAAACTGAACTTAAGACAAATGAATTCTACAAGTACTCTCCCTCCCTATGATTATCTCCTCACTTGCCCCAAAGCCGTATTACAACGGTTTCTTTTATGCTGTTAAGTTGGAAAAAACATTGTATCACATCTCCCAGTAAACAAATACTCCAGGCAATTAGGAGAAGTCAAATCTCTTCAATCACAAAAGCGGTTGCTTGCAAGAAAGATGTTGAGAATCAACAACGAAGGCCTGCATTTAAACATCAGTAGTTTTACTAAACACATCAGAACTACAGCCAAAACATGGAAATCTCTAGAATTTAAACAAAATGAAGGCCATCATATCTATTTGAAGATCAGCCCCGAGCCAGACATGTTTTCTTTGAAATAAACAAGATCCCGGGCATGGAAACATTTAATATTCTGGAGATTTATTTCCTTTCACAAAATAGGTGAGAGAACATAAGAAAGATACTCATCAGCCTTCCAAGCTAAGTCCTAAGCCCCAGTCTTCTCATGTATTGCAGCAAAGTTAAAAAACAACTGCAAGGCAAATTCATGACATGGCTGTTCACAGCATGCAAGGTATATGAACTGAAGACTAAGTACAATACAGTTCATAAAATCAAAATAAAATAAAACTGTACTTAGCAGAAGTAATGAAATAGTTTTTTGATATCTTGTTTCTCAACACCAAACTGTCTCATACGTTCGAAGTTCCAACAGAAATGCATTCTGTGGTTGGGACAGTCATAACATCTCTGTCATTCATCTGCTACGATTCCCATAAATGATGGAGCTCGTGCTTCTGTCTTGGCTTTACTGGGGCTGTTACAGGAACATGTCAGATTTAAAATACTAAGAAATTTCACTGGAAATGGCAGTGGACGCCTAAATTAAAAGCATAAAAGCAAGAAAGACACAAACAGAATCATGTAATTGTCTAAGTTTCTTTTCCATTAGAAATTTTTCAGGAAAATATAAAAACTTTTCCCAAGAGCTGATTATTAACTAGAACATGGTTATGATACAGGAAAACAAGAACATTTCTTATGCTTTCTATATTAACAGGCACTGGGTATCATGTCTGAACCCAAGCTATGAAAAAAATGAAATAAAATATGTAAATATCCTACAAATATTCATGATACTGCAAGCTAGTTTTAAATGCTTGCACACTGTACAAAACCTGTGAACAACACATCCATATGAAGATAGGACCTAGCCAGTTGTGAGCAGCCACTCTATTTGTGCCTGCAAGAAAAGTAACGCAAGAAAAATGAGCATAAAGTAATCTACACAGTTTTAGGAATTTAATCCTTTGTGCTCAATCAAAGCTACACAGCGTTTACTTGCTTTAACAGTGAGCTACCTTTTTTCTCTAAGAGTTTCCTGGAGGGTAGATGGCAAGCAGAAGGGCAGCATTATAAGAGTAATCTGTGGCCACTACTGAGTCATTATATCTAACAAAAAGAAGTCCAAGAACTTCCAAAATCTTTAATTAGTTCCATAAAAGCTCTAGCCTTTGCCTTCTGTGCTCATACTTTTTATTCAAATGATTAATGATAAATGCCTTTACTATATAATATCTGAATATAATCTAAACTGATTAAAGACAGCCTGATAATGATTGCCAAGAATCATTATTAAAAAGTATTATACATCATCCAGAATAGGTTTAATAAGTGTTAAGTCTAAAATGCAATGAATGTAACACTGAAATAAAGCATGTTTGAGCAGGAGGGTTATAATAACTCCTTTGGAGTCTTCAGAATCAGTAACAATAAGAACTCGAACAATCCACTTTATCTAAACATCTCCAACTGCCATGCAGAACTGTATATTCTCAAGTAATAAAAAAATTTTTTTTAGGAAATGTTGTAGGTGGCTTATGGAGTATTTGAATTCAGTGTACCACTACTTTCAAATGCAGTAAGTTGCACCAGTTCCAGATGCCCCCAGATGGACAGCTTCCTGCCTTACTCCCAACAGTTACCACAACGCTGCTCAGAATTCATTATATAAACACTAGTGGGCGAGACATTTGAGAAATATTAAAAGCAATCAAATCCTGTTTTTCTGTCATTTTGGAAAGAACAAATCTGTTATCACATTTTCCATTTCCTGTTTTATTCAAGACAAATGGTTCTCATAAGCTAAGGCGTAAAGGCACACATAGCATCCACACATGCACAAAAAAAAAAGGGCTTCAGTAGACTAAAAAGTTATTGGTAGATTATTCGTAGATTTCAGCAATTTATCTTGTTAGTATTGTGATAACATGCACGAAGACAGCCTCATTAAAACACCTCCAATGAGACTGACTGACAAAACTCCTGTTCTGCCACAGGAGTAAAAACCACTTCTTCCTACAAATCAAAACAAACAAAAACCCTCTGCTAGAACTGCTTTTTTTCTTTCCTGTACAAACTTTATATTTTACACTAAAGTGACCTCCTTAAACTTTCACTGCATGCAAGGATGACAGCTGGTGGTTCTAAGTACGATAACTAGCAGTCATGTAATTATCTGTAAACCACAAAACATATTTCAACACATGGTCATGCTGCTGAGTTCTCCAAATTTAGAAATGCTCACCTCCAGCTCTGAAGGGGAACCGGTGCATCACTGTTTGTGTGGTGCTTGGTTGCTTCATTGATTCAGAAGCATGGCAACAACGTGCAGCATTAACAAGGATCTGGGTGAGGCACTGAAACATGCTATGCCACAACAGGTTCTAAGGGAAACAGGAATTACTAAAAAGGACATCCTACCGTAACAGTACTGCAAATAAAATACAGTTGACACTGGATTCAGAATTGGACTAATTTTTTTAAATTATTATTAATTATGGCTACATCAAAAAACTCCACACATGTTTAGCTTTAAGAGCCCCAAATTACATATTAATAGGGTTCCTAGAATCCTGTAAAGCTAACCAAACTAGAAAGGTAAGGTTCTGCAAATGATTCCAGTGAACACTGATGAACACTCTAGGATTTTTCTGAAATATTAGTTGTAACTAAACTCTGGATTTAAATAAAGCTTTGACAGTGCCAGGGAAATCTTGCTCCCTTTCCTCTTCCCTGTCTCCACTGGAAAAGCCATCATTGCAATGACCAAACTCATAAAGAATGTAACAATTCCCACCCTCAATCAATAGTTTCACTACCAAATGTAAGGTCACTGATATGCCCTTTTGTTCCCAGGGGGTTGAGTATCCTGCTGATGCAGTTCTGTGACTGCGCACTGAATCTCAAAGAATTATTAATACTTACAGATATTAGAAGAAAACATGTATTCTTACCTTTAATTCATACTGCTGTTCACAGATCTTACAACAAATTTTTTAAAAGTATAAAGTGAGCATGTCTTAGTTTAGTACTTTTTTTTTTTGTATTTCTAATATGATTAGTCTACATACTAGAAGTCTGCCTCACAAACCTTCCAACAGTAGGACCTGAACAACCTTTCAAATACAAACTGAATATTATCAGTAAATATGGATTTTGCACTAAGGAAGCTTTTTTTCCCCTATAAAAAGAAATGAAGAGGTTGTAACAGGATGAAGTGCTATTAAGACTACGATGAAGATATGGCAGTGGACCTACTTTATCCTTTGTCATTTAAAAATTACTTCAAATTGTATGCAAACTAGCTTGTATTAGGGTTATTTCTATCTTCAGTGCATTTTGCTCTACAATTCACGTACTGATATTTTTGATCTGTTAAGAAATCAGTATTAACACAGAACAAACAAAAAATAACAAACTTGCTAATAAACATTCACATACATGAAAATAAACAGAAATTTAATTACTTGGTGCAACAGTTTATTCAACTTCTGTTTAGATCACATCATTCTGAAGCATGACAACATAGAGCACCTAATTCTAAAATACATGTAATTTGGTGGCGTTTGTTAAATGCACCATGAAGCTGGTGAGTCACTCACATACAGTGATGCACTTTGTAGACATTTGTCAAATACTGCAATGGCCATACTAAGGCAACACATCCCGAGAGCTGGCAGTCATGCTATCAGCAAGAATGTGGCTCTCGAAACAGCAATGATTCATCATACATTCTAGAAGCACTGTCGAAACAGCAAAACAACATGCTGCTAGTTTGATCCTTTAAAGGTAACTTTTTAAAAAATAATAATTAAAAATGTTTATAAAATCAACATAAAAAAAAAAACCCAAAATCCTGCTAATGCATTTGGAAGTACATATTTATTAATCAGTGGAAAGCCTTAGAAACTTTCTTCCTCAAGAGAACAGAAAATAGTTATTTAATAGAAGCGCCAGTTGATTTCTTACCTCCCTAATTACAGATTTAAATGGTCAACATTATAGGAGGTAAATGAAAAGAAATGTTGTAAATGAAAAAAAGGACATGTTTAAATACAGTTTAATTTAGCTCGTATACAGTTTATAAAGTCCTCTGCAGTAATTTCTAAAATAACCCCAAGACACCCTCTTGAGTTCCCTTACAGTGCAACTATACTAACTATAAGAGTTAGAAAACTACTCTGCCCAAAGAGCCAAAAGCATCATCAGAGCATCTGTTTCAACGCAGGCATCATACCTTTCACTGTCTCAGTGCTCACCAGCACAGACTGTTTCTCAGCTAAATCTGTCTGAAGATTTACAAATAACGTGCAGATCCGGTCATAAGCTCTTGTTCTCAAGTGCTATTGATATCTCTGATGAGAGTGCTCTTATCTTTCTTCTGCAGAATGTTCAAGTTTAACATAAAAACAGGGAACTTCTGTCCCTGAAAATACAGGCTAATGATTTCTTTCAACTAATGATTTATTACCATAATAGTCACATAGTGACACACTGAGAAAGCTACTATCACCCCATCAGAGAAATTAAGAACATCTCTTTATAGTTTATAAGGCATCATCTTAAAACCACCCCATTGTGCCGCCCTTTGCCCGTTTACACAAACGCATTTCACGAACTCTTACCTTTTGAAAAACGACTTCATCCTGCTTTCTTTTCTTCTTACTGCTTTTTCTGATCCTGTGGTTTGCCTGAATCCATTTTGTGACCTGGAGTTCAAAACCATAGTGCTTTTTTAGAAAGAAGATGCAATCAGAGCACAGCCACTCAGCATTAATAAGAACCTATAAACAGACTCGAGACAATTTTTTCCATTGCTTCACTGGGAGAGGAAAAGCACTTCTCCCATCCAGAATGTGGTCTTAGGTAATCTGCTCGGTTACTTGAGCCGGGTCAAAGCAGGATGCTGTTCTTCACCCTGTGAAGCACTATCCTCCTTTCTTTTCTTACTAAAGCAAACTTACACATTTCAGCTTAAGGTCGTTGTGTTGTTTGCTCGTTTGTTTTTAAAAGAAAAGGTGTCTGAAGGCAGACCAGGCTGCCAAAAATGTAAAGTTATCACTCCCGAGTGCAAAACCCCTGGGGAAAATCTCTGCACTCCATCCCTTACACCTTCTGAAATAGAAACCAGAAATGGACTTCCAGCCACCATCCGAGCGCTGCTGCAGACCAGCAGCGCCGACGTCAGACGGCGGGGCTGTTATTATTAACAAAGTAACAGCACGTGCAATCCTCACCTCGGCGCTCACTTGCCGCACCAGCCTGCACTCCTTCCAGGTCTCTTCCTCCTCCAGCAGCGGCTGTACGGGAAGAAAGCTCACGGTGAGGCGAGGCCGGACCGGGCCGGGCCGCTCCCCGAGGAACGCCGCCGGCCCCGCCCGCAGCCCGCCGGCCCTCGGTAGGAAACACAACACCTCCGCGGGGTCCCCCTCTCCGGCCCCGGAACCCCGCAGGGAGGAGGAGCCCGCCTTAAAGACGTAGGGCCGGCCGGCTCCGGTGTGGGCCCGGCGCTCCGCGCTCTCTCCGGCTTCTCCCGCTGCTTCCCTGACGTCCGAGAACGCAGCTGGTAACCGCGCTGCCGTGAGTTCGGAAGGGCGGCTCCGCGTTTTATTGCTATCGCTGCAAGCCCTGCACCGAGGGCCTCCGGTAAACGCTTGATGCTCAAAACCATGGGACTTCAGCAGGTGTTAATGTGCTCTTTGAGCGGGACGACATGGGAGGCACCCAATTTAGGTCAGCCGTGGAAAATCTCAGTACCAGAAATCGTCAAGTTGGGTTATTTTTAAGGCTTTATGTTTAGCGTTTAAGACAAGGTAGACTGAGTCACGCCTGGTATAACTGTGCTATTTGCAGCATTTTAAAACTAACTTATGCTCTGTGCTATAAATGACAATTCTCTGACAGCTTCTAAAGGAAATCTGTGCTCCTGTTTGAAAAAAAGGGCTCACTCATCATAGCGTGTGCTGGAGCAAACTCTCCCACATATGGAACTAGATGGACTTTGCAAACAGAGTTAAGTAAATAACGGTAGGTCCAATTACTGCCTGCTGAATCTTGACAGTACCCCTTTAACTTTATAACAAAAAAGAAAAAAAAGTCTCTCCTACTCTTTTTGTATCACTGCCACAACATCCTTCTTGCGAGATCAAAAGCTACAGATCAAAGCCAAGATCAAACTCACTGCTTTAAATAGAAGCAACTTCACCGTGAACTATTAGACAAAGAGGAGCTTTAAAATAGAGCAATCACAATAGAAAATCTTATTATAGATTTTTTCTTTTATGCTCACAACGGGTCCATTTAAAACTAGTGTCAACAATGTAGTTTTCTTTTGTAAAACAGTGGGTTTTCTTCTAAGTGGTAATTCTGAAAAGCTCCTACAAATTATCTCTTGAACTGAGTATCTGAATGACGAAAGAATGATGGAGCACAGCTCAAAGAAAATGAACAAGAATATGAACAAAAAGTGTTACTGGCAAACAAATTAACGCAGCTACCAACAAATCAAATGTTCCTTTGAATCATTTAATAGATTAGATGACGCACTCCCACAGGAGTTGTTATAGGAAGGACTAGGCATAGAAACAGTGAGATGTGTTTTCCCAAAATACTTTGAATAACTACACTTCCTTTTCTGTCAAGTGTTTGGAGAAAACCAGGGGAGAAAGCTGGAGAAGACACTGATTTTCAGACTAGCAGACCCTGAGGCTGACTTGGGATGAGAAAACCTGAACAAACAAACAGGAAGTGTATTAAAACTCAGAAGTAAGCTCCTGTTTTCTCATTAGTGTCCACACAGCAGTAAAGGAAATTCAATAGGAATTGTTGTTGACCTTTTATAGAGGCAATATACCTTGTGGAGCAGCATTCGGGGTTCCCTGGTGCTGGCTGCCATGCATGTCAAAACTTGAACACTTGTCTTCTGTAAGATAATTAGATGACTACAATGCTACTGAAGGCAAGAGGTAATGTGCCTATACAAACAGATTGCAGAGTTAAAGAAAGCAGTGAGACGAGCAGGGTGGGCCTAATGAGCCTGTGGCCACACAGCACAGTGGCTGTGCTGTCAGCTGTTAACCATACTTCTTGATGCCTCAGTAATTACTGATTTAGATCAGTCTAGGAGAATTTGCTTGGAAAATGGGGAGAGGGAGAATGGAAAGAGATGAAAGGAGGGGGAGAAAAGACAGAAGGGGATGGAATAAAGATGATTTTAGAAACATTTGTTCTCCTACTGTATTCTTTCATATCCCAAATGGAAAGAGTTAATGCTAGAAAAAAGGGCGATGGAACACCCAACTTAAATGGAGAGTCACTGCCTCACCTTTCACCAACAGTCCTCTTTTCTGTCCATATGACAGTGATCTGTCACTCCTGAATCCCTGCACAACTGAAATTAAGGAATTAGTCCAATCTATACGTCCTTCGCTGGGTAGGCTTTCTTTCAGAGATTGTGAATGAAGCTGTCCTTCGTAACACTCAGATTGAGAAGTATTTATACACCTCAAAACATAAAAAGGATCTTTTTCATTCTAGCAGTAGAAGGATTAAAAATAACTAAATTGGGAACTACAGAGCAGGAGGTATCACTTTCTACCAAATGGGTGAAGACAGGCTCAATATCCTAGTACGCACCACAGGCAATGTTTTATACATGGTCTATTCTTAAAATCACACCAGATTCTAAGTATTCAATGAACTTTCAGAGCTGTACATAGTCTAGAAAACAATAAGATCTACGTGGCATGTAAGTAAAGTCTAGGGACTTCACCACTGTATCATATTTGGTCCCAGAGGATCTAACTATCTTCACCAACCTACAAGTTACAATTTTGTACCTTTCTCTGTCTTCTCACCTAACATTAAATAATCTTAGGGTTTTTTGTTTGTTTGCTTGTTTGTTTTTTATGAAACCTAAGTGATACCACCAACTTCTCTGGATGGTGTCATCACTTCTGTCATATCAATAAATAGTATTTTAAGGAAACTACCATAAAATGAAAGGCATATTACTGTTTTCCTATAATGCAGAACTATATCAAAACCATAAGAGGACAGTAGTTGAAACTGGCAGAGTAACTTACTTGGAAAATGAGAATAAGACAGTTGGACTAGATGATCTTAAGAGGTCATTTCCAACCTTAACAATTCTATGATTTAAGACATGCAGTCATAACAGACTCTGTGACCTGAAATCTACTTCAACAGAAGAGACTCGCTTTGCAATCCTTTTTAAAAACAGTCAGAAAATTAAAATATAAAGAAGGATTTTATCTGGCAACTCACAGAACAATTAAATATTGTTTGAAACATTTGATTCTATTGTATTCCTCAGGGGCAACAATTTCAAAGTTCTTAAAATGCTACTGTTACCAGAACTTGGCAGAGAGGGAGGAGGTATTAGGCTACAAATGAAAATAACACAACGGCTGGTGGAGCCACATGGCAACCTGTACTTTCAAGGGGCAGTAGTGTTTCAATGGCAGATCAAAATTACTGAAAAAAAAAATCAAGTCCAAAATATGCTCCTGTAAGAACAGAAAGCCATCCAGCTGACTGTGCATGCACATGGGGGACAACTTTATTAAAGGAGGTGGAAAAGTAAGTTGTTTTGATGTTATGTGTATTTTAGGAAAGATGGTCATTTACATTGAATTCAGATGCTCTAGAATTCTTCCAGGCATCTCTGTGGTGGTGTAAATGCACTTTTTTCAGATCAGCATGTTGCTTCTAACATTCTTTAATGAAATAATCCTATAGAGGTGTTATGTTAAAGTCAAACTTGCTCTTCCTGAAAACACCTGTTTCTCTGACCTCTAAATAGTACACTTACAATTTATTACTAAATAATAATATGTAACATATAAAACAACATACAATTTATATATCATATAAATAATAATATCTACTGAGATCCTAGTGAGCAGCGAATAGTTGCTGGCTTGACAAAATTCATAGGAATTTGTAAAAATTTATTTTATTTATTTGAATTTATTTACTATTTTTAATGTTGTCCTTTTCCTTTTTTTTACTTGGGATTAGAGGGAAAAAGCAAACCCAAAACACAAAGGTAAACATGTTTGATACTGGACAGTCCTACACCACTCATGTGACAAGTAGTTCTTCCTATGGCATAAAAAAACTCAAAAGAAAATGAAGCTGCCTGTCTTTCCTGTTTAAAAAACAGAATAGCTCTCTCAGAGTCTTAGTGATCTCTTGAAGTACCTAGGAGTTGGGTATTTTTGAAGAATGTGTGAAAAAAACAATCAGACTCAAGCTCTTGCTTCTACCCTCACCTCTGGCCAGCAGTGTGAGGCTCTGTATCCTCAGGAGCACTTTGTTGCTGACTAGATGGCTGGACGAATCCACAGGTCACAATTGCATTGGCCAGCGTTACAGAAGGTTGCACAGACTTCAGGTACATAGTGTGTATTTATACATATGCATGAGATACACCCTTCCTACATGTTAATTCCCTTCATTCACAAGCATGTTCTTCTATAACTACAGAAAGAAGGGCAGTCCTTCAGGCAGTGAGATGAGTATTTCCTTCAAAATCCCTCAACTGCTGTGGGGAAGGTGACAACTTGTTCCTGTCAAATACAATTTTTACCTCAGCTTCACAGCCATTCTCCTGTACTAAAAATATCTCAAACATTATTTTCTAAAATAGCATTTGACTGTTATTATTTCATATCCTGTGTCCAATTCAGTAAAATGAGTTATAATGGACTCTAAATTTGAGATATTTTGCTCACTTAAGAGGCCTACTTTTTCCAAAACGGCTTAAAAATATTTTAATCCTCTAAGAATTGTTTCCATTGGAATTAATTGGTTGCTAACTTCTTTTCATAGGATGTTTTTACAATCAATGGATTAAAAATCAATGTTTATTGCTGGGCAAGCCCACTTATGTCCATATTTTGCAATTCTCTGTTCAACACTTCTGTAAAAAAGGACTGGTCCTTCTGCCCTCTGCTGTGTTTCCACCCCCTGCATATGTAGGTGGGAGAGTGGGAGCTTGGGAATGTGAACTTGATCCAGCATTGACTGACCAGGCAGCAAACCCTTATTGTTCTGGAGATACCAAACATAACTCCTTTCTTGTAGGAGGTGTAAGCTCAGTCATTCTGCATATAGCATGTCTTTTGTGTTCAGCAGTACAAACAGAAAAAAGGAAATAGAATGTCTGCTGAAGATTTGTTAAACTTAAAAAGAGATTCTGATGAACAAACGTATGGAATCCAGTCCACAGTTATTTTAGAAATGGAACATTATTTCAGATGCACTTGGTACCCCTGTGCTGTACATACATAATGAAAATAGGCAGCCTAAAGGAAAACAGAAAGATGATTGTGAAAATATGACTTTTGACTGGAGAGGTGGGCCAGTGTTAGCAGTTCTTTAAAGTAAATCCAGTCAAGTATCCTCCTCAGCCTAGCTGTGTATGTGTATTCCAGCTAAAAATCCCAAAATGACTTTTTTTTTTTCCTGAATTGTTCAATTACTGGCTAAACTACAATTCCTAAGATTATGTTTTAAATATCACTTTTAGAATTTAGAACAAGGGAGGTACTGAAATGCAATGGCCAATATTTTCTATTCTAACATTTAAAAATGAACTTCTACTTCCAAGTTACTGAGCAAAATGTATGACAACCTTGATGAAGTCTGCTTTCCAGTTTTAGAATGGGATCATGCAACAATTCTTACAAATGCTACTTTTATCACGAGTGTCTATGTTTTACTTCTAAAATCAGAAATCATGTGTTATGCTGAAGAAACTTACCAAAACTGTAACAACACTCTAAGCTATGACTGAATTTGAAATATGTGTCATAAATAAACTTGGTGACTTATCATGTTATATAAGCAATTTTCTTGAATTTTTGAATAGTTCAACAAACAAAAATATATTAGTGTTGGGCCTCATTTAGCGATATTAAATGCAATTTAGAGGAACAGCTTAATAAATTAAAATGCTATTTTATGACAGTAATCTTCCTTAGATTTAAATAAGAATAGGTCTTATTACATTTTTGATAGTTTGCCACGCATAAAAAACCCATCATTTTTTCCACTTTGTTCTATCCACAAAGACTTGTGGATGCATAATTATTATCTAAATATAATGTCTTTTTGCCTACTTTTTTTTTTTTTCTCTTATTCACCTGACAATTATGGACATTACATTACCATACCGTGTTTTCCAAACTCCATATTCTGAGAAAATCAGATGTGAATTTGACTGTAAAAAGAATTTTTTGACAATTTTTGATGAACGACAATATTAATGATTCATTTTTACAAACTTTTCCCTTATTGACATTATCCTTACAGATTTCATTTATCAGTTTATGTTGTTGATCTACACTGATTCCAAATTTTTAGGAATTGGAAGGATTTTTTTATCCGCTAATCTCCAAGGAGGTTAACAGCAAAATGACATATTTTTTTTTCTTGAGGGGAACCATCTATCCTTCAATATGTACTTTCCTTGTACAAGAATAATTACTTTTAAGTAGCAATTATACTTTCTTCAGATTACTTCACATATATCAGCTCATTAAACTTCAAGTATCAATAATTCCCTGCAATTGTGTGAAAACACACACAAAGCCTCATTGTTCAGATAAAAATAAAAAAACAACCAAAACCAAACCAAAGATAAGGTGGTTAGCAAACTTCAGTATAGAAGCAGCAGCACATCATCATTGTGACCAGAACTTACTACCTAGTTTGAAATGAATCTAACAGTCACAATTTAACTTTTAAAAATAAGTATGAAAATTATCCCTCTTCATAACTCCCATTTTTTCCCCCCAAACTACAACCTTGAATAAGCTCTTCTTACTTAGTAGGTCACTCTTGCTGCCAGTGCCTAAAAATTTACTGTATCTCAGCAAACATTACAAATGTCCCTTGTTTACTGTCTCAGTATTGCTATCCACTCATATACTGCTGTTATATACATCTAGACAGAAAAATTACAAAATAAGCATGACTAGAAGTATGAACTGTTAATATGTGCAAGCCTTAAGTTATACTCTGACCCAGTAAGAAATTTCTGTGCTGAAAATTTTTCTAGTACCGTCTGTAAACCTTGAGTAAATAATTGCTAAAGATAATGTGGAAGGATAAGAGCATTATTTTTAAAACATTGCTTGAATTTGTTTGTTTTGTTCATAATTGACTATAACCACTGAACTATGATGTATTCTGTTACAGAGCTATCCCTTCATTTGTCATTTTCTCTTAGCAAAAGGAAACAGGAAATCTATAAAGTTTATAATTGGGGCAACAGTCAGGATCCGTTTTAAGTTAAAATTTCCTTTAG
>VXAB01012786.1:103946-133721 GCA_013399175.1 Odontophorus gujanensis
TTAAAATTTCCTTTAGCTATGCAATCTATTTCCTCAAGTATGACGATCCAAGAACCAGCCATGTATAAACAAAACCAGAAATACTATGAATAAATGAATATTCACCACTGGAAGAATTCTCTTGACAATGTATTTCTAGAAATATGGTTGATTTACAAGAAACATTATTATGTAGGGATTAAGCTACTCCTTCACCACAGTTACAAAAAAAAAAAAAGAACAAAAAACCAAAAAAACACTAACAGATCAGAGAGGAAAAAGAATATTTTTAAATAGAAATATTTTTAGCACTGTAAGAGCAGGCTATCTTGAAATGCTCACTGAAAGTCAGAAATCATGGAGTAGTGTTCTCCTGTTGCTCACAACAAGCTGCACATATTCTGGAATACCTGTTGGTAGTAGCTGCTATTATCAGGAAACACCATTTGAGGTGGAAAAGGGGAAAATAATTAGGCTTTAACAGATGGATGAAACAGCAACTCAAGAGCAATCTGAATGTCATTTTCATAACACAAGGTACCAAATCAAATGCACATTCAAGGAACACTCAAGATGGATAGCAAATTTACCAGTAAATAAGAGCAAGCTATAAATGCAGCTTCACAGAGGCAATAAAAGGGTAGTTAAATGTGAATGAGGTAGAGAAGTACTTCTAGGAGTTTCTTATATGCAGAAACTACCTAGTGCTTATTCATCTGTTACTCAATTAAAAATGTCCAATGCTAAATACTTTGCATTTATTTTTAAAAAGATAAACTCTCTATGGTAGAATATGAAATTAACACAAAGTAAATGGTCACTTTAGAAGAAAGACAAACCTATGCAGAACATACCCTCCACAAGCATACAGCCTTTTACTTTTAAACTCTGATTAAACTAGAGCAGATCTATTACACAGACTGAAACCATACTTCACAGAACAAATCATCAGTGGCATGAATAAAGTGGAATTAAGTGAGCTCACAGGTGTTTTCCTGTTCTAAATGCTATTTCATTCTTCTGATTCTACTGCTTGCCAGCTTAAATCATTGACTAAAGTTAGTGGTGTTATGTCATTACTAGCTCTGCGCGTGATGAAAGTATTCTATAATCCTCCGGTGAGTCACATCTGAGACAGAAATACATGCTGGAGGGTTGCTGATACTTGATTTGATAAATGGTGTTTTCAACAATACGCTTCACCTTCCCACAGTGTGTTCCCAGGAAAACATCTTCCCTTGTATTTCAGAAAAGCTTGCTTGCTTTTCATCTCTTACGATCCTTGTTGTATTGTGTGTGAGAAAACCTTACTGAACAGCACGCTTCAAGAGAACCATTGTGCCGTGGCACTCTCCCATTTATGAAAAAGACTAGCTAGGAATTAACCACACATCCTCTTTTTATAAGATTAACCTTTAATTCTTTGGAAGATTCAGAATCTGGAAGTGTAACCTGGCATGCAGAATTCTTTCTTTCATGGCAACAGGACAAATCCTGTTTTTATTTATTGGCATGTCTCCTTTAACATATATAGAGCTACTCTTGATTAGTACTGATATACACAAGAGCCTGGAAACTGGCCCAGTGTTTAGAAGACAAAATGCCTTTTATGAGAGTTTAATTTTAACAAGAGACTGACTAAGACTAAGATTTTGCTAATTGTAAAAAACAAGTTGAAAGGAGTGTATATGTGTTTGTATACATAGTTATGTACATATACATACTGCTCCTTGGATAGAATTACAGGTAGGATTAGAGAAGGCAAATGATAGGCAGCATAGGTAAAGGAGTACAGATCTTTGTGAGACCAGTGTCATAATGTGTGACTGTTAGGAATACAAAATGTTAATTTCTCCACTGGAAGCAAAATGTTAAATAAGACTTCTTCAAGCAGTATAAGTGGAAAGTAATTACCCTCAGCATTTTCACAAGTCCCTGGTAATGGTCTCAAGCTAGATGCCATCATGAAGATGCTGAACCAAGGGGAAGGCTAACAACTCGGTTTTAAGAACCATGTTGTTATGAAATCTTACAGAGTACTAGTTTTATACTAGTGATTTCTTTTTATACAACCAGGGAAGAAAGCTCTTAAATACTTTGGTAGATAATGCTGTAAATGAGCTGAGAGTAGTGAATTTTCTCTGTGTTCAATTGCTGACATAAATTTCCTGAGCAAAACCAACCCAAACATTAAAAGCAGAGACACCATGGAAACAAACAAGGACACTATAATACAAAACGCCTCACATATGGGAAAGATACAAAAGGAAATATGTTCTGATTTAATTTCCAGAATTGACAATATGATGCATATTTCCCAATCCCATTACTTAAAATGATCTCTTCACTAAGGAAGTTTCCATTCTAAATTTAGTGAAGTCTGAGATATTACTTGTAAATTAAGAGACATTTTAACTACCATGCCACAAGACTGTATAGTGCAATATGTAAAATAAGATTCATAAGCAGAAAGACAACAACTCCTGTGTAAGGCACTGGATGCTCCTGCTCTGCTTTTGGGACACCTTTGGAGCAGAAATTCACTGCTGTCCAGTGGCTCCACCACTCAAGAATGGCAACCAACTGCAAAGAATATTGGTACCTCATAAAGCTCACACTGCCCGATTAGCAAGCTCAGACATATCATTTCAGGCAAAGAAACAGGCAGAAAGCTTGCTATACACTCTTGCTCAGTCACCAGCAACCTCTATAAGAGAGCAAAAATCAACCCCATGAAGTTCCCCAGTTGATGCTTATAATATAGATAATTCACCAGACATAAGAAAATGTTTTATACACATTTGCAAAAATCTATCACAACAGCTAAGGAAATATTCTGCTGAAAAATAAAACAAACAAACCATAATTTAAATACTTCTTAAGGTGTTTTCTGTTTCTCATTTACAGCACACCAGACAATTTATAGCTCTCTAGTGAGTAAATAAAGACACATACAGATTATAGATACAAATGTATTGAGAGCTACTAATTAGTCTCAACAGTCTTGATTTCAGGTATAAGGTCTCTTCAAATGTTTTAACAAAGCAGTAAGTGACCAAGGCTTTTTAACGTTCCTTCAATGAAGTGGCAGTCAGTGCCTGAAAGAGCCTGAGAAGTGCTGAAGGCAACAAGAGTAAGAAATCAGGAAGGTTATTGATGGAAGAGATAGAGTTAAGCATGCTGATTCTCAAAAGAACAGCTATATTTGTGCTATATGTTTTACCTACACACTCAGTAGGCACTCACAGTATATTATGAAAGTACTTGTTAGTCATTCTGAACAGCTTACAGCACACATTCAAATAGAGTTCAGTTTTCACACTAATCAAAGTTATTTTCGATTCTTTAGTGTACTCCTACCTTCCTTATTTGTGATTTCAGAGCCAATAGTGGAAACAAGTAAGGCACATTTTCAGAGAGACAATTCTTACAAAAGTAAAATGGTAGAACACTCTTTTATTTCAGAGAGCCAATTCAGCACCTTAAAACTACAGTTCTCCAGCATAGTTGATCTGCAGCTCTTGAATCAGCTGTTCTACAACCTATTGAACTTTATATTTCTTTACCAAAACACAGTATTAAAATCAAAGTCCTTTTTCAAAACATGATTAAACATCAAGATGCATGGCTATACTGTCCCTTCTCTTGCACCTTTCCAATTAAATTTTCTCTTCAATAGTTTTACTGCAAGAAGGAAATACAACCTTGATTTTATATTATCTTAAAATATTAGTCTTCAAACATTTCTTGCCTCGGGACAAAACCTCCCAGAGAACTTTCTGCAGCATACACAAAACAATGGAAATCCACAACACCTCTAAAGAGAAGAAAGAGCTCAATCACAGCATCTGAATAAAGCTCAGGTTCAGAGGTAATGACAGTTCTATTCTGACAATTTTACCTGCAAATCTGCTCACTCCTTAGAGTGTCAGTCATGCTGCCAGCCAGCTTTCACTTCTGAGCTTACAAACTAGGATTTACCATTCTACCTCTTAAATATGCAAAGTGGACACAATTGTGAGCAATTGTTAAGATAAATTTCAAGCAACTTAACAGTTAGAAATTGGGCACCAAGTGTATCACTGAAACGTATTTGACAAAAAGCTATTTTTGAAATCTTCTATAGGGATATACCTTTCTTCAGCTGACCGCAGCTTTGGAAAAAAATCAATTTACAAAGCCTTCAAACAGCACTATGCATTTTCAGTTCACATAGTACTTATATAATTAATATGAAAAGCAGTATTAAAAGCAGAAAATAATGATTGGTCTTAGATGCAACAGAACTGGACTGCCAAAGAAATGCAGGAGATTCATGCAGGAAATCCATGAGAAAGTCACCATATCCATAAACTATCGAAGTACAAATAATCTAAGTTTGCAAAATTACTGTTGTCAATACGGCTGTCAGTAATACATTTATTGACTGAGCAATGCTCCACACGTACAGTATAGTCCGCCACTATACTGTACAGCATACTTTGAAATGACTACATATTAAGGAGTAGGGAACATTTTGTAAGATTTGCCTTTGGGCAGGTTCATTGAGATGATGGTAGATGCAACCAATAAAAACTAACACTTTATGAACACTCTATTAAGATGAAGAAAGCCGTCATAAATCAAACTTGTTCAATTAAAAATAACATATTATATATATTCAATGTGAAATGCAAATCTCCAGAAGGAACAGAGAATAAATGTTTTGAATTTACCTTTGGAATGCCAGAAGTGTCAAGCCAATTCTGGGAGATACTTTCAACAGTTAACCCAGACCTTTAAAATAAAAAGTTAGAGAATACACACAAAAATAACAGTTTTTCACGTGAAATTTAACAATGTAGTAGCTAAGCAAAACCCTGAATTCTAAGTACTGGATGTAATGCAGTAGTAGTACATTATGGATTCTTTAATGAATAATACCATCAGAGTTGATATGAGCAAGTTAAAGACATTTCAGATTTTTTTGTGTGTGTTTAAATGAAGGATAAATGACTATAAGGAGAGAGAATCTAAGATGGTAAACTGCAGCTATGAAAAATAAATTATGAATAGGTGCTCTATTTTTTGTTTCTTCTACTGAAAAAAACAAAAAACCTAAAAATCAAAACCAAACAAACTCAAAAGCACAGGCCATGGAAATTTAGCTGGAGACATTCAAAATCAGTTCTTACAGAAGCAGCCTATATGCAAATATAAAGAATCAAAGAAGATTAAATAATATAACAACTTCTTATTGAATTTTATGGGATTTTACTTATGGATTTTAAAGGCACCCATGGATTTTAATCCTCAGAGCTACTGAGTAGGTAATATATTTTAGTTTAAGTTTCATCTCTTCTACATTTTCCTTATATGCCAGCAACATTCTTAGTGATGTCCAGAATAGTCTGGAGCCTCAGCTAATACAAAAGGAAATAATTTGTTATGACCAAGCTGTGTGGGACTAAAATAACCACAGGCAGAGTTGTTTGCACATTCAGAAACAGTATTTCTGCTTTTGCTTCTGCAAGTATCTTGTGCTGAATTTACTTCAACCTACGCTGAAAAGGCTAAGCAAATTATATTAAAAAAATTACACTGTTCATGCAGTATGCCAATACTGAAAAATAATTCTTGAATAAGCCGTCTATGAATTCTGAGAACAACAACAGACATGCATGGTCCTGTGCATGGAAGTACCTTGGCAAGACTCATTCTAGTATGTGCAGTTACCTTCAAGTGAAGACTCATAATCAACAAAGTGCTCAGGAAAAGAACCTCCATTCTGAAGTGTGAAAGCAGGAAGGCAAGCTTCTCAACACTGGTTTTAATTTAACTACATGACAGAGAATCCTGTTGTTTTTATTTTTCCCAACTCTGACAAAGCTCTGCCAAAACTTCTGACCCTATGGGAAGTTTATTTATGGACTGTATCCATGACTATGAAGGATTTGTAATGAATCCATCAATCATTTTTACTGAATGATTTTAGAACACCTTTAAATATTAACTTTCACTATGCCATTGGGAGACAGATCAATCACAGTGATGCCTGACATGCAACTAGGAAAAGTAATGTTCAGACAGCTTATGAAGTCTTGAAAGCAGACAATCAAAATGTTAATGGATGGAACACTTAACAAAATCACAAAATAAAAACTTGCACATTTAATGCTCATAGTAATTATTATTTTTAATCTTGTACATTTTACCTTGGACTGACCAAAGATTAAGATTATTGATACTGACATGGTTAGCAGCAGCATTTTTCCAGACATGGGTTATATCTTGACTTACATATTCTTATTTTTATTGAATTCAAGATGAAAAGTTTCCCCTGCATCTCTCAACAGAACTGTATGTTACATTCCTTTGAGCTTGAACTAGTAGATACAATCTCTATTCCATACCACCATGTTGTTGAATCTACCACCCCACTTAGCAATATTCTGAATAAAGTATCATTAAAAGCAGGTCTACTTAATAGAATAAAATTCTGGCAATTTGAATTAGGGGCAGGAGTATCTGATTAAAACAGAGTTAGCTGGCTACTCATTGAGTAATTGTTCAATGGTACCTGCAAAAAATAAGCAATCTGATCACAATAAGCTTGTCCAAAATACACAGGAATTTTGTAACTAAGGCAAAAATGAATCACCAGGTATCTTACACATAAAAAAGCCTGTGCTTATAAGTGCTGACCTGTGTCTTTCAGCTACTAAGATACACATGTGTACACAGGACACAGCACCATACTAAATACTGTAAGAAGCTGTGAAAGGTCAGTCTGTTCACAATGACAAAAAAGCTACCTATACATGTTTTCAGTCTCTATTCTTGTAAAAGTTAATTTAGTTTTAGATCAGCCATATATTATGTTGCTGGCCAAGGAGGCTTAATTTGGAAACATAACTAGTCTATTTAGTGATAGTAATATATTTCAACAGCTCATGCAATTTAGGTCCCAACCTTTCTTTCAGGCCCCTTACAAATGAGAGATGGCGCTACAAGTCTGGCTGAGGTGACTTAAAAAGTTCTACAAGGAAGAATAATTCCCAAAGAGAAAAAGAAATCTCCTTTATTAATAAATCTGAGAAATCAAAATTATATTGTGTGACATTAGGAAAAAGTAGAATGCCACAGACTAAAAAAAATAAGAATTATGAATATTCTCAGACCATGTAATTCAAATAATCACAGCATTCAAGAAGCAGCATTTTTACACTGGTGGGAATTATGAATTTTCAGGAGATTACCATTCTGTACGTCTGATCACTATGGATATTACTTTTACTCAGATAACTGAACAGAGATGTCATACTTATAATGAGGTGGTGTTCTACATTCAAGTGAATTTCGTCCAGATTTGGTCTGCTTTTAATAGTACCTTGTTTTTTATGCAAATTTAGAACATATAAATGCCAGGTCCTTCAGGCTATAATTACATTTACCTCCATGCAGTATTCTAAAAATGGGTGTCCAATCTAAGCTTGTCAGTTGAATTCCTTTCAAAGGGAATGGGGAGGAAAAAGAGGTAAGTCCAAACAGTCAGTCAATACATTTTCCCTGGGATGACTTTTTTTATTTTTTTATGTTTTTTGAGCAATTCTTACTGCCTGGTTACTGCAGAAAGCACACACAGAACAAGCTTAAATTGAGAACCAAAATTTTGTATAGACAAAGGTAGATCAGGTGAATCATTTAATTTATTCTGTCTCAAGCAGCATCAGAGGAAGATTTTTTCATTTTTTCTCTCATGAATCAAAACCAACGCAGCTTTATTTTCCAAAGCTGTACAGGAGCTAGCAGCTAGGGAAAAAATGCTTTCACTTGCACATTTGATTTTTTTTTACCTAGGGATAAGAAACACAGCTTCACACTGCCAGTTTCTCCACCTCCTTAGTTAACAGCCCAGGCAAAACTTAAAATGCAAGATTCCCTCAGACAAAAGAATAATCTACATGAAGTTATTGCACCATATTCTCTATGTAGTGACTTTATGTACTATACCCTGCGTTTTTTTGTTTGTTTGTTTGTTTTATTCTACTGCAACAGTAGAAGGAGAACATTTAGTGGGAGGGATCCATGTGGAGTAGGGGCAGGGTGACCATGAAGGAGCAGGAGAGAAAACGTGTTATGGACTAACTGTAGTCACCATTCTGGGTTCTTCTGCAACCCCTGGAGAGAAGATGTAGAAGATAGTTAATGTGGGGCAAATTTTTAGCTTGCTTTTGGTTTGTACTGCTCTGTTCTGTTAGGAATAGGCAGTTATCTTCCTATTTTTGGATCTGTTTTGCCCATGATGGTAGCTGGTTAGCAATTTTCTCGTCTTTATCTCAACTCCTAAAATCTTTTCTATCATATCTTTCCCCTCTGCATTTGAGGAGTGGGAGTGAAACCCATCAGGGTGAATGCACTATACCAACTTAGGATATTCTTGATAGCATTTATCAAAAATATCAACTTGTTTTAGCATATTGCTTTTTTATTTTTCTTCAAATGTGTTAGTATTATGGAGGCTATTGCAAAGATATGCTCTGAATGAGTTGAGAGTCAATACTTAACAGATAAGTCCTTGGAAGGGTTTCTACCAACTTCCAACCAAACCCAAAAGATGTGTCACAGACTCACTGAATGGCTTAGGTTGGAATGTACCTCAAAAATCATCTAGTTACAGTCTCCTGCCATGGGCACGGACACTTTTCTCTAGGTTACAAACAAATCACTGTTTCAAAACCTACAGAAAGGACTCAGAGCGAAGTATTTGTAGAGGCTGCAACTCGGTAAAGCACCAATATTCAGAAAGGGCACTTATCACATGCTTATGCTGCATTTCAGCATCTGTAGGGACTTAAATCTGTGTGTCTGATTTTCTGAAACGCCTTTTTCTTTAGGTAGTGTACTGGGCTATGGAAATCTGAGCTTGTAACACTGTATGGCAATTTCTTTAATTGCTTTGTACCACTGTTCTCTGCTGTAAGAACACTAGTGCCTCCATTATCTTATCTGTTGTCATCTGTTTAGACTTAGCTGATCAGATGATGAATGATCTAACATGTATACATACAGTATATGGCCAGATGCAATGCTTCAGAAGAAGCTGTGTAAAATACTCACACTAATGATAATTTCAAAGTTAATGGTATAAAAAACATCTACATTGCAAGCTTTCATTGCACTAGGCCCCAAAGCACTTTGGAAACTTTAAACATAAACCTACTTAATTCCTCAATCAAGGAAGAGAGTCCACATTTAGAAAAAAAAAAAAAATTGTTCAAATAAACAGAGAACATGAAAGAACATAACTTTTTTGGAGGGAGAGAGGGAGGTAAAGGAAGGCAAAAAGTCAGCATATGCAGCTGAAAATAGTTAAATAAGCATATTTATTTCATCTGGATATATACATTCGTTCACATAAATGATTTTCAAAGTACAATATTCCAGCTATATGTTAAAGCAAAGGCAAGTGACAGATCAGTGACTGTCCAGAACCTAATAGCTTCCTACAGGAAAGACATATTTCCATTTTTTAAATTATTTTATTATAATTATTATTCTTTTTAAGTGGAATCACAAATACTGAGAAAAAAGATTAGGTACCCTTCAACCATATGTCTTCCACAAAATCAACACATTCATGGTAAGTAGCTTTCAGTGTGAGTATCCAAGAGAGAAAGCGTGAAAGAAAGAGGCATATAGTTATATGGATGAGTGTTTTGAAATTACAGAATTATTTTAGCACAGATTTCTTACTAAACTAACAGTTTATAAAGATGTCCAAAGAATGTGGTTAGTAATTCCAAGTTATCTGCAATACAAATAGCAGAAATTTAACATAAGTTTTCTTTGTCTATCCTATATTATTAGAACCACAGGTTTATTTGTCCTCTTATTTATTTTATTGAATCAAATTAAAAAAAAATATCACCACAAAACTCCAAAGAACAGAACTATCTAATGCAAAAAGGACCTGCAGTCATAAAGAGCACAAACAGCTGCAACTCTGATTTAACTGAGGCTGATGAAGTTCATTACATGCTACAGGACCTTAAAAACAGAGTTTTTGCATAGTTTGCATGTTGGGCAGATGTGGAAAGAATCGGTTTACATCAACAAATACAGACTTAAGCCTTAAGAAGAGCAGAACCATGGAGAGTTTTGATCAGATTTAGTGGTCCACAATACACAGACATGTAAGAGCAGTTTTGTTATTGTTTGGTTTGTTTTTGTTTGTTTGTTTTTTAATAAAAATAAAAACCTGCAATGAAGTCTCAAATTATATATGAGGAAATAAGATATCCCAGTTACAAATGGGTAGTATTACAGATTTCTTGCAAGTTAATATAGGGCTATAGCCAGTGGATATTATATTTAAAAAGGCCTTGAAACAATGACGGATACTGTAGATAGGTATTTGTCCTTCTTGCCATTAACCCCTTAGAGAAAAATCAACCTCGGGTGCAAGCTTGGAGATTCTAGGCCTGTCTGGTCAGTATCCAGCTATAGTGCAGAAACAGAAGGACCTGTCTCTGATAATGGATTCCTGTAGCTAGCAAAACTGAGTCAGAGAAGGAAGTGAAGTAGCTAGGTATGTAATCTTTCTCTAAGCACAGAGGCAGCAAAAAATCAGGGACTGCCTTTTAAGAAGTTGTCTCTGTATATTGGAGCTGTTCATCATTGGGAATGTACTAAAAAAAAACCTGTAACTAAAACCTGAAGTACTTAAGTAGTGTGAAAGTGAGAAACTTATAGTCTGCAGCATCAAAAAGTGGAAAAGTAATGTACCATTACTGCAAAGTAATAATTACAGAAAATTTCCACACTTTAGTGTGATTGCTTTCTGCCAATTCTAATGCTACTTTCATTACAAAGGTCCCAGTGAGCCAAACTCTTCTCTTAGCAACACTAGTTTGCCTCTTTTGTCATAGTTGAGCGTAGGTCTTGGCTTCATTCCGTACTAGTAATTTGTTTTTACTTCTTTCTTTCTTCTTCTTATTATTAAGGTAATGCCCTACAAATATTCTAATACAATATTAGAATGTTCTATATTATTCACTTAGGAAGCGTTTCGATTTAATGTTAAAATTTGACTTCGTAGAATTACACAAGAGTGAGTGATTTTGTGTGCTACAAAGAATTTTAATTGTTGCTCTGGTCTCAATATGTGTTTTATTCCTGTGGTTGAACCTTTGTGCAAAAAACCACTCATCAACAGATGATGCCTACTGATACATTGTTTTTAGCTTTTCTCCCTTCACTTTTCCTTCAGGCTGTTTTTGTTTTCTACCACCAGCACGCATTCAAGAATGAAAAAAGAATCTCTGTAGCAGCCAAGAAATAAATGCCTACTCTCTATTCAGATGTTCTGTTACTCGAGGCACTGATGTTGATATCTACATTCAGGGTAATCTTGTGAGTAGAGAAGTTCAGATAAACTATGTCTGTCTGTAAAATCATTTCCATAGATCTAAAATTTTCTACATATTATTCTGGAGGGTGATGCAAACAAAGTGGTGCCATACTTCCTTTGCATCAGTCTCACTAAAAGTTTACACATATCTTGGCATGCATCTTGGCCAAAAATTGGCTGCCTATTCAAATAACACTTTGTACTAGGATTGGGCTTTGGAGAAACACATGAGAAAAGGAAAATGGAGATTTTACTAACAAATCAATCTGTAACCAAATCATTAAGTAATTCACTTCCTCATATTCTCCACTTAATATTCCTGATTTTTGTCGGGTGGGAATCCCTATCCAGTAATACAAACCATGTAGCATTCCAAGGTAAATCTTTGGAAAGTGTAACACCACTCGCAGTGACACAAACCAATATCTCAACGATAAGTATCCTCCCTGTCTCTCACTTCTTAGAACAGAAGTACTTCACTAAAAATCTCAACACATCTGACTTCAGATTTATACAAAGAGCTCCTCTTTTTTTCTTTTTCTTTTTTTTTTTTTTCAGGAAAAATATAAACCCAGTGAAGACTCTTCAGAATGTTGCTCCCCAAAAATGTGTTTTTTCCAGTGAACATGCTATTTTTTAATATGCCAGACTTCACTGTAGAAGAACTTGTATTTGTAGCACAGTCCATAGTAACACAGAACATATCAACAAACAAGCAGTGATGGATTCAAATTTCTGTTAAAGACAGACTGTATCATGCTCAGCCAGTCACACAGAGGAGGATTTGAGGGACATAAGAGGTGCTTAACACTGGATTTCCTTAAGTGTTTTCCATCTTTCACTCATCTGGCACACTGTGTGACAAAGAGAGGATACTACCATACTACTGCTTGAGTAAAATACTTCTCTGCTCTCCTAGATTCAGGGCAAAGCTCTGTTTTTCTTCCTCTGGGGCTCCATGTGCCAAAAGGAGCTGGCAGGAAGATCACCGATTAAGCTGAGCAGCTGTGCCTGGCACTTCAGGTCACATACTGAACTCAAACCCTTAATGCTACCTTAACATTAAATACACTGCTCGGTAGAGAACATGGGATAGCAATATCATAAATCTTATATTTTTGTTTGTACATATGAATGAGAATTTATAGAAAAAGGTATATGCATATGCTCAAATCAAACATTCAGAAAATAGTAAGTGAAATCATATTTCTCGCTAGCATCACTGAAAATTAAATCCAACTCTGCTATTTTCTATGACTTTACTAACCTCATCATCACTTACTCTTTTAGTTCAGGTATGTCTTCCAACAGCATGGAAAGAAAATCCTGGAAAACAAACAAAACATCACAAATAGTATGTTTATGAAGTGAAAACCATTTGTCTACATTGCTAAAAAGCAACAGATATTTAAATACTGCATACAGTAGAATGATAAGAACAAAGTTTATATTGCCCTGGTGCTATTCTGCTCAATTATTTATATAAAAAGCATTGTTTGTCAGTTTTTCAACCCATTCATGGAAAAAGAGTAAATACTGAAAGAAAATGGACTTGAAAAACCTGTTGACAATTTTAACACAATCCTACATTCTCTTTACTTACTCTATAAGAATACACAAAATATTGCTGTTAAAAGCTGCAGGTTCATATACTCAGAGGATCATAAACACCAGAGTCATGGGTGTTCACATTCTGTTCACTGTGCTTGTGCTATCACATTATCATTAATGTGTAATTATTTATGATTATGTCATTAACTATATGAACATATTTTACTGTTTTTTTTTGTTTTGTTTTGTTTTTCCCTCTATGCACTCAGTTGATCAGAAAGCCACACCTACCCTGACAAAATTCACAGTCTTGTTGTGAATTACACCATGGAGCAAACTCTTCAAAGAGAAGGAAGGCGGAACTTCTTTCATGGATTAAGAAGGAAAATGTTATGCCAGTGGAACAACTTTACTATCATCTTCATAACAGTATGATAAGTCCTCTTTATAGAAATTTCCACTTGACATCACTGAATGGCTCTCTGGCACCACATGCTATGTATGATGTAGCATTATTAAAGACGGTCAGTTTGGCACAAAACATTCTTCTGAACAACTTCAATAGAAAATGATTTATTAATTTGAATTATTCATTTATACGCTGTTCCATAAAGTAATTCACTTCATTAAAAATGATTTCTCTGAAGACAAATCTCATAGCCTTATGAAGTTCCTCAATACAGTGTATGAGTAGGGTCTAATTTCTGACTTTGTGTACTTGCTTCGTAAGGTTTTGCAGAATGTTTTCTGGACTACAGAAAAATTTTCATTTATGGACTGCTACAGTATTCAACAAAAGCTGCTGTTCTTCTGTCTGCCTATGGCATAGTTAAGGAATCTAAGAGTACTGAACACTTCTATTAAATCTTCTTCCTTTAGGTTGCAATTGAGATCTGCACTATGTTGCAGTGGCTGCACAATCTGCATATGAAGAAAGATGAATTACAGAGGGCTGAGTCTCAGCGTTGATATGGCAAGAGTGCCATCAACTGTGCTAGGGTAGTTTTGTCCCAAATACAGTGTGTTGCTGACATGATGATAAAGCATGAAATTCTCTTACTTCCTACTATAACGTGTAATTATGTTTCATTATTCTGTATAATGATAGAGGACTACTATCACTTTTATTGTGGAAGCTTTGCGGGTGGTACAGAGTAAGCTCACATGGAAATAAAAAGAATATGAAAAGTTAAGGAAAGATCACCACTAAAGTTCTTTCAAAGAATTAAGTGTCTGAAAAGTAATACTGAAGTGTTCAGCCTTGCCGCTGTGCACAATGGCATTAATGTAGTTAGATTCCATAACTATATTCCAACAATTTTTATAATCAATTCAATTGTATACTTGAAGATACCTCTTATATTAATGATAGTTTTATATTCTCTGTATTTTACTGTTAAATTAAACATTTTCTTTTTATTTAAAGTTCTCAATTGTCTAAATCCCTACTAAGCATAGGAATCATTCTTCACACTTTCTAAAAATTAGGATTCATCTCTTCTCTCTTATTTTAATTGTTTGCATGTCAATGTTCCAAAATAGAGTAGGAAAACAAAATACCTTGTACCTCATGTTTACATGTCTTCATGTCTTTTAACATTTGCCTGTTATCAGTTCTGCCTGACAAAAATCATCATCATAGGACTGACTTTTTAGTTGCTTACAATTTCGTCAAATATTAAATATCTGAAATTTTATCCTCAGGCTCTTTTTGCTTTCCCCTCCAGATAAAATAGTTCAGAAGAGTTAAATGGCAAATCTAAGAAATGTGCTCGTTTTAAGCTTTTATGCCATTTGATGAAGAGACTGTAGTGACATTACACTTTGAAGCAAAGACTTGTGGATGGATGGCCAGGGTAGTCACAAACGCTGAGGCAAATCATAAAACAAAATACGGTTTGCATTTTTTTCTTTCTGACAAGTTATTCAATGAAGTAAAAAATACAATGTGAAATGAATAATGAATATTAAAGGAAAAAATCTGCCTTGTCAAAAGCTCAAATCTAGATAGTACTAACACTTTATGACCAACAGATAATTTCAGTTCACCTCTTTAATTAAGATACAGATAACAAGGTTGTATAAAAGCAATGACTCGAGACAGTACATCTAAAGGGATGTTCAGTCAGCAACAAATTCATTTTTTGCTCCAGATGCATTTACATCCAATTCCTTACAGAAACTACTGACTCCAACTATCTCAGTCAATTAGATTGAGATAATTGGATCAAACAAAATCACAATTTTTAGATTACTTAACAAATGGGCAAACATTACTTTGTCTCTTTTAGGGGTGAAAATAAATAATAAGCACCCTTCTTAGGATGCAGACAGAAGACTAGATGTGAACCAGCAAGCCCACACTTGCAGCCTGGAAGGCCAACTGTGTGTGGGATGCAGCAGAAGAGTGGTGGCCAGCAGGGCAAGGAAGGTGGTTGTCTTTCTCTGTTCTGCTCTCGTGGGGCTTCATCTGGAGTACTGCAGCAAGGCCTTAGGCCCCAAATACAATAAAGACACAGAGCTATTGGAGCAGGTCAGATGATCAGAGTGCTGGAGCACTTCTCCTGTGAAGAAAAGGTGAGGGTGCTGGACTTGCTTAGATTTGGGAAGGCCCTGAGAGACCTCATGGTGCCATTCCAGTACTTAAAGAGAGCTTACAAACAGGGAACAAGGAAGAAGACTGACTTTTCACACAGACACATAGTGATTGGACAAGTGGAAACTATTTTAAACTAAAAAAGGAGAGATTTAGATTAGATGTCAGGGAGTGGTAAGGTACTGTCACAGGCTGCACAGAGAAGTTGTGTATGTCCCATTCCTGAAGACATTTAAAGCCAGGTTGGACGAGACCCTTGGCAGCCGGATCTAATGGGCAACAACCCTGCCCACAGCAGGGGTTTGGAATTGGATGATTTTTGAGGACACTTCTAACCAAAGCCATTCTATGATAAAAAAAGAAATACAAGCTTGTATACATCTTCTGCTAGCACTTTGATTCTGGAACCTACGCTGTCTCAAACTCACTTGAAATGTGAGTAACAACACATATGCGTACCTATGAAAAAGATGAGGAACTAAATGTTACATATCAATGGCACTACAGAATCCTCAACCATTGCTTCAATTTCTCCTTATGATTACTCAGCAGAAAATCATTGATAAGATTTGATTGACTATTTAAACCTCATCCATACAGTTCATACAAAAACCATAATTGTGACTCAGCAGGCACCAATAAAGTTCACATGCTTTGGAAGTTCCCCCTTGCCAGTTTGCTCTGGTCAGAGTTAAAGAATTAATGTCTTTTGCTATCCTCTTCTAGCTCCACTCCTCTCTACTGTTTACCCCAGTTGCATTTCTAGCTCTACTTCAAAGTAGGTCACTTTATATTTTAAAGTACTTTAAGTTACTAATTATGAAAATATCAGAAGAAACAGGATGGTTTTTTTGCAGGAATACAAGAAAGACTGTTCATAGCAGAAGCTGCAGAACAAGATAAACAGCATGAGAAAGCAAGACTAAAAACCAAGAACACTCTATAAGAAAAACAAAGTCAAGTAAGCTGCATGATGGCTGCGTGATGATGACCCTGACTGGAGAAAGAACACATGGTTTGGAACAAGTCATGGCCCTGACTGGATAAGTGCCTGCATGCATGGTAAAGGAGTGTTTCACAGGATCACTGAATTGTATGGGTTGGAAGGGACCTCCAGAGATCATTGAGCCCAACCCCCCTCCCACCAAAGCAGGCTCCTTAATGTTTTGTTGAGATGTAAAGGTGGGTGGGAAAGTTAAAAGAGAACACTTGTGAATGTATAGAAGGGATGTTAGAACCTGTAATAAATGATTTGGATTGATCACATCTGAGTCTGTGCCTCAGACGCTGCATTTTTCTTTCCAAAACAAAAAAGTCTGATACCAGGTTAATCATTTTTCTAACTCAGTCTTACTCATAAAAAACTTCATATGTTCAATCTTCCAAGATTCTTCCACCTGCAAAGTAGATATGGCCTAAAACTATTCATATTTTTATGTATTAACACACTCAGATGTCAAAATGTGCCATGTAACTAACCGGTCTATACATTAAACAACTGCCATACACTAGTAGTTTAAATATAATCATTGTAAAGACAAAATATCTGAGTTTGTGAAACAATTTTATTTGTTTAAGTTTTAACAAATGTAAGACATTTAATAGAAAGAAAAGCACACAGTATGGCAAATAGAGTGCCAAGTACTGAACGATGAACGGCGAACAAAATACTAAGCAGCTGCTTTACATCTGAGCAGAACCTATTTTACAGTCTTTGAGATCTTCCATAAAGGCCTTTGGAAAAAAATAAAAACTAAAAGAACAGTGATCACATAGTGGTTAAAGACTGTCCCATACTGCATACATGTAAGGAAAGCCAATAAAGGCTCCTGCTACACAGCTACAAAATTTCTACAATAGATTAAGAATATGTTCACAGAATCACAGAATCACAGAATGGCTTGAGTTGGAAGAGACCTTAAAACTGATTTGTTTCCAACACCCCTGTTACTGGGAAGGACATCTTCCTCTAGATCAGAGTGCCCATGGCCCCACCCAAATAGGCCTTGAACAGTTCCAGGAGCATCCACAACTTCTCTGGGCAACCTGTTCCAGTGTTTCACCATAACTGTCATGAAGAATGTCTAATCAAAATTTATACTCTTTCAGTTTAAAGCCCTTGCTCTTTGTCCTATCGTTGTGCTCCATGATGAAGAGTCCCAATTCAGCTTCCTGCAGTTTTCTAAGTATTGGAAGACTGCAATGAGGTCTCCCTAGAGCTGAACGATCTGTTATATCAGATTTTCTTCATAGGAGAGGTAAATTGAAAGAGGAAACTAACTTAATATGAGTAAAACTGACCCATTTATTTTTGTTTTCTAAGCTCACAAAGAGTAAAGAAAGCCAAGACCCTTGTCCTCCAGGCTGCTGTGGCTGGGACATAGTCAGAATCCACACCAAACCCCATGGAGGTCAACAGCTGTTCACACAAGCTCACAAGTAAGAAAGCATGGAACAGCTGAGGCCAAACTGCAATTATAAAAGTTTAAATAAAAATGAGTATTAGGAAAAGATTCTAAATGTTGACACAACAGAAAATATATATAGACTGTACTCTTGAGTTTCCAATTCTAGATTAAAGAGTTCTAAAAACAGACTATTGATGACCATTTGTGGGTGCACAAATGAACTTTTGGTGTGAAAAAGATAACTGTATGCACACACATAAAACGGTATGCAGGAAGATCTAGTTGTAGGTATATGCACAGTAAAATTGGATTCATACATCTGCCTTTAAAACTTTCAAGTATAGCATAAAATATTATTTTTTTATGTGCTGTCTTCTTAACCATAATTTTACAAGAGCAAATTGTAGCTCTATCAGATGTCTGAATGCTACAAACTTTCGGTTATTATTGTAACAGAACTACATAAAAATGAAAGGCTGCTAACGCTTTAGTTCCCAGTATGCTCTTATTTCAACACCAAACTGAACAACAGCTTTAAGTGCATTATGAATATCAGCAATTTACACTCCTTTCTATTTATTCACCATCAGTAACACTCCATTCATTATTTAAAAACTTTATCCAAAGCAGCTACTAAGTAAATTTTCCCAGAGAAAGAAAAATGGAAGATTTTTTTAAAAATCCTTCTTGGAGATTACAGACTTGCTTCACTTGCCCATTGATGACTCAACTAAAATAAACAAAAACTACTATTAAAAACATACTGAGCATGCAATCAAAATGATGGAAAAAAGCATTGATTAATGTTTCACATCTGAAGTCATTTCCTTGCACCTGCAGCTCTCATCTAGGAAAAGTAGTACAAACACCACTGAAAACAAGACTGGTATTCAGAATGTGGGCAATTATTTTCACCACTCTCACTTCCCCCTTTCCACACAATCCCAAAAGCTAGGAACCTCTACAGTTATTTTGGACAAGGTGGAAGTACAACATTATGACATTTAAACTTACCACTCATACCTCAATTTTTTTTTTTATGTCTTTAAAGCTAGAGAGCATGTCTTCTCAGGAAGGAGCCTGAATAATAAATTGTACTAACTTGACTTCATTGCTTCTGCATTTTCAGTTTTTGACGTGATTATTTATCTACCAATACCAACATAAATACAGTCTTTAAAACTTTTTACAGAGAAAGAAAGTAAACTTACAGCTCAATATAGTCCTATCTGCTTTGAATTTTTTAACACACTGATCAAACAACAGAATCATGCTAAAATTCAGTCTTGTCCTTAATTTACAACTGTACACTTGCCTAAATGGTGGATTAACTCTTCCCATCATCTTCAGTAGGAACTGGATTTAGGCTGGTGTGAAACAAGGTAAAAACACAAAAAAGCATCACCCCTTTACCTGATTCTCAAGCAAAGCCACTTAGGAATGTTCAAGACATCCAGCTCTTGCTAAAGATATTTACTGTATCTAACCAGTATACTTTTATAGTATAGTACATAGTAAATCAAAATGCACCAAATCAAATACCTTCAAATAAGTAAAGTACCTGTTTTTGTTCTACATTAAGCACACAGCAATGCACATATTCAAATAAAAAGCATCCAAGGAAAACTGAAACAGAATCATCACTTACCCTTGTTTGAATAGTTAAAAATACTAAAAAGGCTTTTATCCAATTGCCCAAAACAATAGACTCTCTGTGTGGAAACAGCAAATGAGACTAGAATAAGATAAGCTATAAAATGATGTTCCAAAGGAGAGTGCTGGGCAGAATGAGAAATCTCTAGGTACAGTAACGAGTAGCATAATGTGCTAAAACATCTTGCAGCAGTTACATAGTCTACCAGCATAACTTGTCTCATGTCAAAAAAGAGACTGAGTAGCAACAGGACCCCTTTTCCTCACCAAAATTCCTGCACGTGACTACAGTCAGATTAAAACTCTAGGTTGCTTCAGGCTTTTAGCAGTTCCATGATTTCTGTAATTTTCAGAACACCTTCAACTTCGTAAATCTGGAGCCCACATTTATGATTTTGGACACCATAATAGGGACAGAGCTTGTACAGTCACTGATGTTTTACACTCTGAGCTAAGCACAACTGCTTAGGGTCCTAGAAACAGATACAGATAGTACAGATACAGCTGTAGCAATAGAAAAATTAACTGCCTCAACACCCCCAAATTTTCCTCTCCAGGGCAGAATTGCTGCAGTTGAGCAATTAAGCCTAATTTTTGGGTCTTGACATACCAAAGAATCCACAGGCCAGTGAGTTATTTTTAAAGATACACAGAGACAGCCCCTTCAGAGTGAGAACCAAAATACCAGGTGCACTGATCTGCTCCTGGAAGAAAAAGGAACGTGTTGGACTCCATTCCCTTAAGAGCAGAGATCACATACTTTGTGTTGCAAGGAGATATTTATCTATGATATTCTCTATCCTGACATCCCTTTAAAATTTAGACTGTAACTCCACAAAATACAGTCTTCAACAAAGAAACTAATTTCAGAAATCACTGAAACCTCTTCTCCCTTTTCCTGCTATTCACACTCATCACATTGCACTCCTAGTTAGGCAAACTATTTGCCATGGCAAGGCTTTTGTTCCAGGCCTGTTTTTAACTATGATGACTTCACTGAACTGGTTCACACACCTCCACAAATGGCTATGTAACATTACAGCTGCAACAAGATGCTGTGCTGATTTCATCAGTAGTGAAAAGTTTCCTAGAACTTTGGGTTTAGAGAGTCATGTCTTTCCACTCTCAAAATTAGTGGACAAGACTTTCTCTTTTTTAGTGATACAGACAGAGGTTCCAGAACCTTTTTAGAAAGGCCTGAGGGAGGTCAATTTCTATTTATAAATGCAGCTGGATTTTCTACTTAAGAGATGCCACAGTATTCTGTGGTGTGACTTGCTCAATCTTTCCTTTTGAAGCCATTCTACTTTGCATGAAGTAATTGTATAACATTTATGTCAAGAAGGGAAGAAACTAAGTCTGTAGTGCAAGTGATTCATACACATAGTTGGGCTTCAGGAAGGCAGACTCTGATTCCTAATTCCATGCTATTTTTCAAAGGCCAAGCCTTCATCAATCCAGGAAGAAATCCTTTTCTATGACATCTGTTCTTGGCTGCCATTGCACATTATCACTGCCAAAAAAGTCTACTGAAAGAAAGAAACAGTGTTTCTTAAATATCACTTGTGGATTAATACTTCAGGAATAGAAAGAGACAGAATATTGTTTTAGACAGCATGAGAGTATGGAGCATGATGAGAAAACCTTTAAAGATGCTGTGATGAGACTGTAATAAGGATGTGTGCCATGTCAGATGGCGATAGTATGATGCTCCCCACTGTTTTTGTGAGGAGGAGGCAGTCTTCATAAGAAAGACTGAAATTAAAGAAACAAATGAAGCAACACACAGAGATGAAGGAATAAAGGCAGAACATAACACGAATACACTGTTACAACTTTTAGAGGTTTTCAGTTACAATCCTACTCTGTGTTTCTTCTCCCTCAAGAAGAGTTATCCAGGAAGATACTGATTGCAACTAAAATTCAGAAACTAAAAGAATACGAGAGTCAATTACAGGAAAATTAAATGACCTGTATTTGTGAACATCAGAATGTAAGGACATGACCTTTCTAAGTATCAAGTTGACAGCCTAAAACAAATTTAATCTATTGCTTACATCATGTGATACATGCAAGGAATAAGATTTATGTGTCACACTGAAAAATGGTATTGCCTCCTAACAGGCAGGAATATCACCAATACTGCTAGGCTACCATTGCTGTTCATTTTCCACTACAACCAGTAGTCGTCATTTATATAATCAAACAGAAAGTTTACGTCCTTTATTTTGCAAAATGTGAGTAAAAACCCCAAGCACAGTACCTGAGAAAGAACAAGCTGCCCATGGAATTTATGGACAAATTTTCGTAAAGATGCAAGGTATGAAGCCTCTCCTAAAGTACGGGCCAGAGATCGCAGAAGGAAATAACCCTGCAAGAAATTAAACCAAAAACAGATAGGATGCTATGAATATACTGATATCTATGAGAAAGAAGTCTTTGTAGTATTAGTAAACCAATCCCAATAAAAATCAGCTTACAAAACTCACCTTCAAATAATGAACCTGCATGAAGATTTTTTCTGCTCTAAGACCATGTTTGACAATGGATGCTCCAGATTCACTCACTTCTCCTGTGCTCTCCTTGTGAGGTCTAAAATGGCAAGAGACTAGTGAAGCCTGGGATAAGTAAGAAATAACTCATACATTGCATCTTCTCATAGTTGAACCACTGGGAGAGGGGAAATGGGGAAAAAGAAGGGGCAGAGAGATGGGCCTAAAAACAAAACAGCAGCAGTGAGCTAAGGGAGAAAACTCATTTACTAAATATGACAGCACAATGTGAAATAACACAATATAATACAATATAATTGGAATTGAAGCTAGTAAATCAAATAAAATGAGAGACAATATCCGAAACTGAAATCCTCACTCTTAATACCAAAAGCAAGATGGCAAAGGAGCACACACCACAGAGACGTCTCACCACAGAGTCATCTCATGACTTGTGAGCAGTTTTATCTTTCCCTCTAAATGGAAAATGGAAATGGAACAATGAAAGTCTTCGGAGAGATGTAGTTCTTCTCTTCTGACACAGGTATAACCAGAATTATCAACAACCCACTGAACTGGAGCATTAACTCTTTAACTCCCACTGTACTACATGATGTCATGATGTGGAATACCAATAACAAAAATCATGAAAACCATGTCGTGCACATTTGGGTGTTCAGACAAATCTAGAATGAAGTTCTTCATTGCTTGATTTTAAAATGTAATACAGACTCTGGTGTGCATGAAATTTACAGCAGTGAAGTCTGAAGGCTTTAAAGGCTCTTACAAGCACAAACCAAGACTAAACAGAAGCTATGAAAACATAGTTTTTTTCCATTCAGAAAACATCCCAGCTAGCAGTGGTCTGAGAAGAGATGTTTGTCTTAACAGCCTACCGCTGTGACTGAAACAACCTGTTTAAGTCTCCTGGCAGATTCTGAATGGCTAGCATCAGAAACCAAACATACTTCCCCTCGTTCAACAGAATAGGAGCAACACAGGCCACAGAGTGAAGGCTTCTTCAAACCACATCCCCCCACTTCTCAAAAACTAGTCCCAATAGTCAAATTTCTTTCAGATCCAGATCTGCTTTGAGAAAAATATTCTTTCCTTTTTTTGGAGTCTGTGTAGTGGCTTCTTACTACAGTTTTGCCAAGAGTTAGTCTATTTTTTCCTGTTAATTGCTATGTTTACAACCAGAGCACATAAAATTCATTATACAAATTAAAGTCTCAGACAAAAGGTAACTGTTTAAAATAAAAAAAGAAGATAAAGTTTAAATTTTACATTGTTTCTAACATACACAGTCCTTTACCACACAATATTTATATACAGCAAAGGAGATAAAGGATAATAAGAAAGGCTTTTTTAGGTATGTCAACAGAAAAAAAAGACTAGGGAAAATTGTTGAGTGGACAGTGAGGTGGGTTGAGAACTGGCTGACTGGCAGAGCTCAGAGGGTTGTGATTAGTGGCATACAGTCCAGCTGGAGGCCTGTACTCAGGGGTTGGTGCTGGGTTCGGTCTCTTTCAACATCTCCATTGGCAACCTTGATGAAGGGGTAGTGTCCACCCACAACAAGTTTGCTGACAATACGAAGCCGGGAGGAATGTCTGACACACCAGAAAGCTTTGCTGCCATTCAGTGAGACCTGGACAGGCTGGAGAGTTGGGCAGTAATAAATCAGATGAGGTTTAACAAGGTTTAGAGTCTTGCACCTAAGGAGGAATAACAGCATGCACTGGGGGATATAGGCTGGGGGATGACCTGCTGGAGAGAGGGGATATCCTCCTCTGAGAAGGAGGACTTGGGGGTCCTGGAGGATGAGAGGTTGGCCATATGCCAGCAATGTGCCCTGGTGGCCAGAAGGCCAATAGCATCCAGAAGTGCATTAAAAAGAGTGTAGCCAGCAGGTCAAGGGAGGTGATCCTCCCCCTCTACTCCGCCCTGGTGAGGCCTCTCCTGGAGTACTGTGTTCAGTTCTGGGCTCCCCAGTACAAAAAAAGACAGGGATCTCCTGGAAAGAGTCCAGTGGAGGACCACAAAGATAATAAAGGGCCTGGAACACCTCTTTTATGAGGAAAGGCTTGGAGACATGGATCNAAAGGGCCTGGAACACCTCTTTTATGAGGAAAGGCTTGGAGACATGGATCTGTTCAGCTCTGGGAAAAGAAGACTCAGGGGGGATCTGATCAGTGTCTACAAATATCTTAGGTGCAGGAGGCAAAGGGATGAGGTCAGACTCTTTTTAGCAGCACACGGCAATAGGACAAGGGGAAATGACCACAAACTGAAGCATAGGAAGTTTTGCACAGATGTGCGTGGGAACTTCTTCACAGAGCAGGTGACAGAGCACTGGCACAGGCTGCCCAGAAAAGTTGCGGAGTCTCCTTCTCTGGAGACACTCAAGACCCACCTGAACGCCTACCTGTGCAACCTGGTCTAAGGAACCTGCTTTGGCAGGGGGGTTGGACTAGATGATCTCTTGGGGTCCATTCCAGCCCCTACAATTCTGTGACTCTGTGATTTTTATTTTCTCTCAAGGGAGATCTTCCTTCACTGTTGAAGGACAGAGATGAATTAAGGACACCTTTTATGATAACTTCCATTTTTCTAGACAGTGTTACTATTGACAATACATAGGCAATGTCTGTAACAGTGTATAAATATTCAGAAAGTTGCAGTTCTCTGCTGTCAGTACTTTAGAACACTTATGTAAAGCAGTGGCTAGTGTATTTACAGCACACTGAAGGTAGAGAGACTGAAAGTTCGTTATACTGATCTACAAAACCTGACATCTAATCTAGCAGATTAAGCTAGGCATAACAATGAAAGCAAGATGAATGAAGGTATTTAAGCTACTACCTGGTAGATTTTTGATACTGCCACACTTCTGCAGGAAGCAAAAGACGCTGCTTTTGTTTGAGAGGACAAAGTGAAAATACCAATCACTAGGAAATCTCTGGTAATTAAATGGCCTGAGGTGGCAATGAAAAGCTGAGGAGAGACTCCTCCCAGAGTGATAGAATAAATACCTACAGAGCAGGCACAGATCTATGTTTCAGGAACGAAACAGGTAAGGTCACTGATTTGACTCAAGTGAAACTCTCAAGAAAAACTCATAGATATCAAAACTGGTTTGTCTTCATGAAACAACTGAAGATGAAGCTCAGTCACAAGGAACAGGACAAGAAACAATCTCAGCACCGTTTTTTGTTGCCACTAAATAAAGAAGACATCTCTAGTCTTTGTTTTCATACCCTGAGGAAGAGGAAAACAGAGCAGGCATTGATGATGGCCAGCAGAATGACTGCCAGGACATATTCTGCTTTTGTCCCTTCAGGCTTGCTTCAAACTCTGTGAGAATATACACAGTTTTGTCTGATATCATATCATGTATGTGTAGTACATTTTACTGCCATAAATCCCTTCTTTAATATTAAGATTTGCTGGTGCTTCCTTTCAGAGTTGCCTGCTGAAAAGATTTACGTAATTCTTTCACACCTGGCTTCCTATTTTGCAGGTAGTATCCAAGATGCTACTATAACATAATAAAAATATGCATAATAAGAAGAAGCATAAAATTAGAAAGGTATAATACTGATGATTGTATCTGAACAGGAATTCATTTCTTGGATCAAAAGTGAATAGGATCAACTGTCGAATTTTGCAAAGGTTTTTCCCTGATGTCCGATGAAAACAATAGAAAATCATACAATTATCCAGGAGAGAAGAAAAACATAGGTGAAAAATAAGGTTATACTAAGAAAGTGGGCTGGCTGATTTTTGTCTTCCTGATGTAATTAGCAAGAAGGGACAGTTATCATTTGTTTTTAATATCTTTGCATAAAAACATGAGACTGAGCCAGCACACCTCAGTAGAGAGGTGCAAATCAAAGATATGGAAATTTCTCTTTCAAATCACCTCAAAAACACACACTGACATACTTTCAGGTGGAAAAAAAAAACAAAAAAAAAAAACAACGAAACAGTACATTTGAAAAGAAAGAACATTTTCAAGTCCATAACAGAAAAACAAAAATAGTTATAAAAATAAAAAATTGTAAAAAATATTTATATCTGACTGAGAGCTGTAGAAAGTCCTTAAATGCAACCACAGGAAACTGGAGTGTAATCAGAGAGACAGAGACTGACAGAATCCAAACTGTCATCATAACTCTCTCCAGAAGTACATAGTAGAGGCATATTTTTCAAGCACGAAATGATTTGTCACTCGATGTATTAGCACTGAGAATATCAATACGCAAAATGCAAGCAGCTTGGCTATTACAGAGACTCGTTACTATGTAAGTCAGCAGAAAAGTTTCAGTTTCAAGATCATAGGCTCATAGGATGGTCTGGGTTGGAAGGAATACTAAAGGTTCATGCAATTGAGCCCACTTAGCATGAGAAAGCTCACCAGATCTGGTTGTCCAGGGCTCCATCCAACCAGACCTTGAATGCTGCCAGGGATGGGGCAGCCACAGCTTCTCTGGGCAGCGTTCCAGGGCCTCATCATCCCTGTCATAAAGAATTTCTTCCTCATAGTGAACCTAAGCTAAAGACATTACCTCTTGTCCAATCACCATACTTTCTGACATGAGTCTCTCTCTAATAAAGAATTCCCTTTTAAATACTGGAAGGCTGCAATGAGGTCTCCTGGAGACTTCTCTTCTTCAGGCTGAACAAGATCAGCTCCCTCAGCCTTTTTCATAGGGGAGGTGCTCCAGTCCTTTGATCACCTTTGTGGCCTCCTCCAGAACCCTTCCAAAAGCTCCACGACTTTCCTGTGCTGGAGGCCCCTGACCTGGAAACAGTATTTCCATGCAGAACTCTGGGGACAATCACTTCTGTCATCCTGCTAGCTACAAGATAAATAGATCCCTCCTGAGTTCCAAACTCTAACCCTATCTTGGACCTTAGTAAAAACAAATAAATTAATTTACAACACGTACACATCTTAGTCATATCATTTTATTCAGATTTGGCAGTTAGGTGCCATGCTTCTGTATGTGCTTATCTTCAGCCACAGAAAATAAATCTGTTACAGTTTCAAACAAGAACTTTCCTCAGGAAATGGCTTTTTTTCCCCCCTCAAATGGAGAGAAACTCTTGTAAACTGCTTAGAGACATTTTACAACAAACTAAATCCCATGTTTTTGAAAAGCTTTCTGTAATAAACAGAAAAGTAATTGCATTATAGAGAAGATGAATAACCTTGTCAATTTAAGTTGACTTTTTTTCTTTGGAAGGAAATAAGGAAATGTAGTGGATTTAATCAGATGTACATCCTTTGGAAGGAGAAAATAATGGAAAATAGTAGGGAGAGAGGGAGAAAGAGAGGGAGAACAGAATAAGAGAAAGTGAGGATTACAATGTCATAGTTTTACCTTAAAACTTGCAGCTCTTCTTCAGAGTTCTGTATTTCATCTTTGAGTCGCTGCCAGCGAAGCAAAGCTTTCAATTCCTGCTGCTCTTTTCCTTCATCCTGCGACAGCTGCTTAGTAAAAAAATTACTAATTATTGAATGGTGTTTCCCAACAGATAACAAAACTTTCCAGAGAATAACATTTTGTTTTTCTTTAATGTGTAAGCAATGAAAGATAGAGTACAAACACCCATGTTAAAAAAAAATAATTACACCCCCTTCTCCTAGAGTTAATAGCAGAACTAAGAAAAACGGAAGCCTCACTGGGTGCATCAAATCAATACTTGGTGTTTTCTCTTTAGTGACTGGATATAAGATAACTGAACACACAGTACAGATACCTTTCATATCAGTTCTGGTTGCATCTTTACTTTTCCCAGCCTTGAAAGCAAAGAGCTGTTTCATGTCCTCACTTGATCTCTCTTTCCTACTATGTCTGTCACCCTGGTGAAAGTTCCTTGTTGTAATTTTCCACATTAACATAACATTAAGAGATACATGCTTACGAAATAAATGCCAGATTGTCAGCATGCAGATCAATAACTACTTTACACTTTTTTGTTATAAGAAAAGATGAGATACAGGAGAAGGTAAAAGGAGCTAATATTCTCCTGCATTACATCAGTAATTCAGTCACAACTGAAATTACTGCTAGGCAGTATGGAATACATGCACAATCTTACAAGTGTAGGATTACACAGAATCAAAGCTGCTCAACAATTCTAAAAATAAATAATAAAACCAATAATTTTCTGACCTTAAAAATGAACAAGGGGATAATCATCCTGTGTTGTTGCTCATTGCTTTCTATGCAGCTACATGGAAGGGTACCTACTACAGTGAAATTACTTTCAAATGACCAAGAAAAGTCCAGACTTAATGTGAAAAGCTCACAAAAAGGGAGTGATACCCAAATGCAAAAATGAATTTTAAGATCAGAAGGGAAAAGCAAAGCTTTTGGATGGCCTTCCCATCTCTCTCTTTCCAGAAGCATTTTAAGTATCAAGGAACTTGAATTTGTTTAGAACTATAAATGCACCTGATACTTTTATTAAATGGAAGCTCAGAAGAGTTTGTGATATCAGACCCCAGTCTCACCTTCTTGCCCACAGACGGAGCTCTGAGAATTTTAATGGGAGTATCAGAGCCTAACTGACACAAGCACAAGGACAGATGATGAACACATTAAATGCTTGAAGTAGGACAAAAATAAGAACTGGATCAGAAAACCACTTTACTAGCTGACATGCAATATATGAGCTTTTCACTTTAAGACAGGCGATGATTTCTAAGCTACTGACAAGATGCTAACTCTTAACTAGGCAATGCAAGAGCAAAAAAGCATTAACTGCTAGTGCTCTGTGTCATCAGCTTCCATTTTGCTCTGAAGCTTGACTTTTATCTATCCACAGTCAAAAACAGACCATTTTTGTTAAGAACCTGCAATATTCAGTAAGACACTGGCGATTATTCTACTTTCAGGAGCATAGTAAAAATGGAGAGAATGCACAGCAACTGTCTGATACCTGAATGGTAGTACATTTGTGGGAAGGTAAAAATTGATGAATAGATGTTCCTATTTTTATTTGCATTGATCTTTGCATTTATAAACATTAGAGCTGATTATGGATAGGTAAGGAAAGATTTTTTTTCTCTCTCTCTTTTTTTTTGTTTTATATCAAGTTACCCTGCAAATTTCTGTATTATTTTAAAAGACTTAGCCTTATAACATAGAAGGTTTTATTTATAATTAATCCACAACAAAACTGCTCCAAAAGTAATGCCTCCTATTTATTTCCATAGAAACTGCAACAGATAGAAAGAGCACAATAACACTATGTGATAGAGCAAATTATCAGCTACAAAACACTACTGTTCAACATAGGCACCACCATTAGCTATGCATTTTCACTAGCAATCAACAAGAGCCTGAACGAACACCTGCGCCAGCGGAGGTCACCCACTGTCACCGCAGCCAAAATGCACCATCCACCACCTCACTGAGCTCACATCCACTGCTTGGTCTCCTCGAACATTCTGCAAGTGCTGATGAATGTTCATGGGTGTCTTTTTTTCCACATGGAGGAATTCACTGACACACCTTAGTTTCACATGCACTTCCATTTCAGACACCATTTTGTCAGACTGCCTCTCTGCTGCCATCTGTCACATGGCAACAACGGGCAACAGAATACTGTTGGGAAGGTTCAACTCTACTGCCATACCACCAACATCCAACTCTAATGTCACACGCTAACATAAAAAAATAGGAGGCA
>VXAB01012787.1:0-25439 GCA_013399175.1 Odontophorus gujanensis
TCATGTTTATCTGAGCGCTGACCGACACCCTCAGATGCCTTTCTTCTACACAGTCTTCCTGCCACTCTGTTTCCAGCCTGTAGTATTGCCTGGGGTTGTTTTGGCCAAAGTGCAGGACCTGGCACTTGGTCTTGTTGAACTTCATCCCATTGGCATCAGCCCAGCAATCTAGCCCATCCAGATCCCTCTGCAGGGCCTCACAAACCCCAGGCAAATCAATACTTCCTCCCAGGTTGCTGTCACATACAGGCTTACTGAGGTTGAGCTCAATTCCTTTATTCAGGTCATCAATAAATATACTGAACGGGACAGGCCCCAGTACCAATCCCTGTGGAACACCACTTGTGGCTGGGCACCAGCTGGATGTGACTCCATTTACTACCACTCTCAGGGCTTGTCCATCCATTGAGTTCTTTACCCAGCAAAGAGTGTATATGTCCAAGACATGGCTGCCAGCTTCTGCAGGAGAATACTGTGGGAGATAGCGTCAAAGGATTTGCTGAAGTCTAGGTAGACTGGCTCAACAACCTTTCCCTCATCCACTCAGCAGTTCACTAAATCATAAAAGGAGACCAGGTTGATCAAACTGGACCTGCCTTTCATGAGACTATGCTTGCTGAGCTCATTGTTTGTCCCACACATGCTGTATGATCTTCCTCACAGTGATCTACTCCATAACATNTTCCCCCACAGGCTTTATGATCTTCCTCACAGTGATCTACTCCATAACATGACCAGGCACAGAGGTAAGGCTGACAGGCCTGAAATTCCTTGGATCTGCTTTACAACCCTACTTGTAGATGTAAGTCACATTGGCAAGCCTCCAGTCCCCTGGGACTCTACGGCTAACCAGAGCACTGAGAGATGATGGAAAGAGGCTTGGCAATGACCTCTGCCAGCTTCCTCAGCATCCAGCTCCATGGATCTGTGGAAGTCTAGGTGATATAGTACTTCTCTTAAGTGTTTCCAGCTGAATAATGGGGGACACATTCTGCTCCCCTTCCAAAACTTCTAGGTCACTGGATAGGCTACCCTGAGGATAACTGTCTGACTTTTACTGACAGAGATAAAGGAAGCATTGAGAACCTGTCATGGTTTTGTGATTTTTGGTATTGGTATTCCACATCATAACATCATTATATAACATCTCAATGTAGTGCACTGAGAATTAAAGAGTTAGTGCTCCAACTCTGTGGATCACTGATATTTATGGGTATACCTGTCTCAGAAGAGAAGAACTACGTTCCCCAGAGGACTTTGTGTTGCTTTGTATTTTACCATTTTTCCGCTCAGAGGGAAAGATAAAAACTGTTTGTGTGTCACGAAACGCTCTCTTTTCCTTTCAGATCGACTCAGCAGTGGGTGCTTGCTGCTGTCTCACCTTCAGTGTTTAGCATAAGGCCATTGGATTATTGGACAGTCTCTCTTGCTCATTTTATTTGATTTATTAGCTTTAATTCCAATTATATTGTATTATATTGTGTTATTTTGCTTTCTGATATCTTATCTAGTAAATTAGCTTTCCTCCTCAGGTCGTTGCCACTGTTTTATTTCTAGGTCCATCTCTCTTTTCCCTTTTCCCTTTCCCCCTTCCCCTTTCCTGGGGCGTAGGGCTGTGGCACCAATTGTCACAGAACCAGACTGAACCAGCCTGTAAACCGTTGTCAGAACCTCAGCCTTTTCCTTATCCTTTATGGTCACACTCTCCCATAGCATACAGTAAAATATGGAGATTCTCCTTGGCCCTTTTCTTACTGTTAATGTATCTGTAATAATGTTTTTTGTTCTTTTATACTTCAGTGGCCAGGTTGAGTTCAAGCTGGGCTTTTGCCTTTTTAATTTTCTCCCTGCATAGCATAGCAGCATTCATATACTCTCTCTTAGCTGTCTGTCCCTTATTCCACAAGACACAGACTGTCTTTTACTCCCAGAGTTCCAGTAAATATTTCCTGTTCATCCACACCAATCTTCCCTCTGGCTCATCTTATGGCACAGGTGAACAATCTGCTCCAGCAACTTTAAGACTTCCTTCTTGAGGAATGTCCAGGCTTCCTGAACCCCTTTACCCTTCAAAACTGAATTCCAAGGGATGCTCCCTAACAGGGTCTTGAATAGCATAAACAGCTAAGAGAGTGCTCATAACAGCAATAGAATTGAGGAGAATCATGCTTAACACCATTAACAAGCTCTGCTATCATGGTTTTGGGCTGTGATCAGGTTTGCAATCTCCTCTGGTCATTCAATGGGAAAACTGTATTTAACATGGAAGAAAATTCATGATTGAAAGGAGTGGGCGTAATGCCTAGGTAACGACAGATACAGTAGTTTGTACAAGCTGAATTCTATTACAATTCTCAGTCTCTCAGTGGTAAATAACTTCATTTTCTTATACTGATTAATTAATTATTCCTTTTGGGACAAGTGTTTTGGCTAGAATGGGTTTGAATTTATCATTTTGATTTTTAATGACTGTTGATTTTTTGTCTGCTGCTCTGACAAGTTTATTTTATTCCAGGTAGAAGTAATACAAATGAAAGAAAGAAAAAAAATCAGCAGTAGTGTTAGTTATGAAGTTCCAAGAAGAGCTGTACATGTCAAAACTTAGCAAGTATCAAAAGCATTTAGGAGAAAGAAAATAGATAGCTTTTCTAGCGTCTTAAGTAGGACACACCCAACACTATGTGAACTTTATTCAAAGCAATGTGGATTTTATTCAACAACTCTTCAAGCTTCATATCATTCCAGTTAGAAAAGCTAAAAGATGGGAGAAGTCTATGCCACTACTCCATACTCTCCAGAGAAACCTACCAGGTTTGAGCAGCTGATATATTCCCACTTACTTGCAGTTTCTTTAACTGAGGCAGGAACAGAGGTGAGAGGTTTGAAATTTACACCATGCCTCAATAGCTTGTGCAGTACTTGCTGCCTAGACAGTGACCCAGCTTTGTTTCCATTTTTCTGCCTTACCAGAACTCCAATACAATGAACTTCGGAGCCACATCACTGGCTGCTGGAAGCTTTACACAGTCAATAAAGAGAAGAAGGCTGCTTGAAAAAGGCAGGAAGAGTATCTTATCTCACAGATAATTCTGCTTTTTCATTTTTAGTAAAAAAATTGTAGGAATGAATACCAAAGTAAAGATACTCAGCTGCAGCAGAATCAGCTGCTTTGTGTTGCCACTATTTTTTCCACTTACTGTTCTGTCCAGGCTTATGGTCTGAATACGCTTTCAGAAGACTGAAATGTTTAGGAACACTAAGAATTAATGTTATTAGAATATCTTTAATTTTGGTAGATAATTTAGTTCTTTCTTATTTATTTATTTAAAAAGTTATAGAAGACTAAGAATAAGATAAAACCTACTAATCAACAAATTAATAAAAACCTGAGATCTCTGGTTTGTGAACAACTGTGACATTTCACCAGGCAGCAAACAATGTATACTTTTTTTTTTTTTCTGTCATGAAAAATTCCAAATATTTATACCATGATGGCTACTTAGTCAAAAATAGAGCTTATTCTGTGAAACAGGAAAAAAAATTATATCCTTGATTTTCATAGGCTTATTATCCACTTTTTCAACTTTTTCCTTTTTCAAAAGTGTTAGTATTTTTGTAACAGGAACACATGGCTCGTCCTCATCACTGGATTTCAAATGAATGAATGTATTGCTGTCATTTCCTATTTGTGTGGCAAAACATATTCTCCAATTATTCCAATTATCAGAGTGGTTACAAACCCAATCATCCTTTGCCTTCATTTTTGTCTGTAATAGCTGTAATTCTTAAGATATGAACATCATGACCTGTTTTCCAGGGCTTTGATTTTAGCGTCAAAATAGTGTAGTCTTTTCCGAATCACTTGAAAATCTCATTTAGCAGAAATGCTACAGTCTTTCACAAAACAGGAATTTTTTTTTAAATTTTTATTTTTTTATGATTTCTTGTAGTTATTTTTTACTGCTTTCAAGAATGAAATATTAGTAATGTATAGTACCAGATATGTGTACTTCAGGGAGAAATTTCAAGACTGTTAGATTCTAAGGGAAGAATAAACAATTATTTTCATCGAGGCTGATCTCCTATAAAAATGTACACTACAGTAAGTCTTGTGAGATTATACCTTTTCTGTCTAAATTCCAGAAAGACCAGTTCTTAATTGAAATTCAAATGTACAAACATGCATCACAGAATCATAGAATCACAGAATAGTAGAATAGTTTGGGTTGGAAGGGGCCTTTAAGATCACTTAGTTTAAACCCCTCTGCTATAGACAGGGACACTTCCCTCCAGTCCAGGTTGCTTACAGCCCCATCCAGCCCAGACTTGAATGCTACCAGGGAGGGGACATCCACAACCTCTCTGGGCAGTGTGTTCCAGTGTCTCACTGACCTCACAGTAAATAATTTCTTCCTATCATCTAGTCTAAATCTACCCTCTTCCAGTTTAAAGCAATTTTCCCTCATCCTGTTGCTATATGCCCTTCTATAAAGTCCCTCCCCAGCTTTCCTGTAGGCCACCATTGGGTACTGTAAGGCTTCTATAACATCCGCTGGAAGCCTTCTCTTCTCCACGCTGAAAAGCCCCAGCTCTCTCAGCCTGTCCTTGCAGGGAAGGTGCTCTAGCCCTCTGATCATCTTCATGGCCTTTGTCTGGACCTGCACCAACAGCTCGATGTTCTCTTTGTGCTGGGGCCTCAGAACTGGATGCAGTACTTCAGGTGGGGTCTCACAAGAGCAGAGTAGAGGGGCAGAATCACCTCCTTTGACTTGCTGGACATGTTCTTTTGATGCAACCCAGAATATCGTTACCTTTCTGGCCAGTAAGCACACACTGCTGGGTCATACTGAATCTTTTTTATCTGATACCCTCAAATCCTTCTCCTCAGTTCTCTCAAGCTATTCTCCACCCAACCTGTATCTGTGCAAGATATAGGACCTTGCACTTGGCCCTGCTGAACTTCATGGAGTTGGCATGGGCCTGCCTCTCAAACCTGTCCAGGTGGATAGTATCCCTTCTCTTTAGTGTGTCAACTGCACCACTCAGCTTGGTGTTGTCTGCAAACTTGCTGAGGATGCACTCAATCCCACTGTCCAAGTCTCCTATGAAGATTTTAAATAACAGCAGTCCCAACACCGGTCCCTGAGGATGATACAGTATTATACCTTCTGTTGAAGTGTTCTTCTTTAATGCCTGAGCATATATAAATTTAGCATCCATTACAGTGATGTCACACTGCATGGGCAGGTATTACACCACATCTATACTCTCATCCTCTGATCTCTCCTACACATTACAAATAAGGGTTTCTTTAAATCCATATAACCTTAAGGACTTGAGCACTGGAGTTTTCTATTTCCCCATACAGAAGTTATTCTTCTAACTCATTTATCCAGCTCCACCCTGAAAGAGGGCTGACAAAGAGTAATTCGTCAGTGAAGCTGCTTGAAGCCCTCTCAGTTCCATCATTCCGTCTCTTTTTTAATTTATGTAATATTATATAGTAAAAAGATCCAAAGGCCTTATCTAAGTTGGTATCAATAAGTTACAGGTATAATCCAACTTTTAAATCATTTTACAATGAGAGAGTCTGCTGAGATGCATAAAACTGAATCATATAACTGGATATGGGCTTTAGATTAGATGCCTTGTTTGCAGTCCAAGATTTTCATTTTAGTTGACTGGCTACATGCTACAATATTAAAGTCATTTTTCTGTTTAAATTCAGGTACAACTTTCACACTTCTCTGAACTTCAGAATTTCCCAGAATGCCATGATTTTCCAAATGGTATCCAGGGCCCTACAGTGTTTTAAGCAATATTTACCACTTCAGTGGACATTACTGGTGTGGACTACTGTAGGAAGCAGTGGGGGAAATCTCAGATTTCCCCAGAATTTTGGAAGGGCTCCTCTAGGAAGGCAGTGTGTCTGAAAGCCCAGATGAAGGGCCTCTATATCAATGCACATATGTGGGAAATAAGCAAAGGGAGCTGGAAACTGCTTAGAAAATTTTGATCTTATTGCCCATTGTGGAAACACGGTGGAATGATTCATATGACTGGAGTACCATCATTAAGAGCTAGTAACTTTTTAAAATGGATAGAGAAGGCAGGAGGAGCAGAGGAATTGCACTCTATGTCAAGGAGTGGATAGACTGTGAGGAGCACCCTCTGAGAAATAGCCATAAACAGGTGGAGAACTTGTGGGTTAAAATTAGGGATTCTTGCTAAGGGAAGACAAGGGATTCAGTGAGAGCATGGTCTTAGCCAGTCTCTCTCTTTCTGATGATTTGTGGAAATAAACTCCATGACCCAGGGTTAGGTTATAAAACAGGGATGTTTATTCAGTGCTGCTCACACGTGCCAGGTACAAGGGGGATAGCCTTGCATAACTTGCACGAAGCGCTGAGATGTAGTCATATATATATATATATATATATATATATGTATATGTATACACATATTGATTGCATTCCTAAGAGTGGGACAGACTATTACAATCAGGTATTATAAATCATTTCCATAGGTACCACCTTGAATTCCTTTAGGTTGAGCATGTTCAGAGCCTCCTGGTGGTTGCGGGTGGGGATCTTGAACATGAAGGCCATATGTCTTGCTGTGTACTTTTCCCCCCACTGCAGTTTGAGGAAGTAACCTGGTTCCATCTGGTTCTCAGCTAGCCATGGTTTTGCTGTTTATCGTCTTTGCTCAACCACCATTCGGTCATCATATTGTTTTTTCTCAACTTCCATTAGTCTTGTCCTCCCTATCCTAGGTCTTACCTTCATCAGTCTTGCCCTCATTAATCTCTTCTCTTACCCTGAACCATCCTTAAGTCTCTTAACCCACTCTTACCTCAAATCATTGACATTTGTACAAATATCATTTATATACTTCAAAGAGCTTCTCCCTGTTTGTTGATGGCCAAAAATGTGCTAAACATATTTGATAACAGTTAAAACTAGAAGATCACTGGTCACTGAAAAAGAATGCGTGCATGTTAGCTTCTTTCTTAGTGCAATAAACCTGAATTACTCTTATCTGAGCTCTACCTGGTATTTATAATTTCTATTAATTCACTCTTTGCCATTTAGTGTGTGTAAGTATATATATATATATAAAAGCAAATGAATTTTCACATTTAATTGCTACTAAATCCTAAGTGCCAAAGAAGTGGCTTGAGACTTGCTCTTCTTTCAGTGCTTTTCTCCTGTAGTTGCTCAATAAGAAATGGTGTCTAGTCACATTGGAACAATATCATGAAAACAATCACAGCAGTGAGCTACAATATCTTATTAAATTTCATAAAACTTCCAGTCTCCCATGTGTTTCTTTTTCTGTAGAAGTTATACAACAAAGCCTAGACATAATCATAGCATGCAGATATATCCTTTACTTTTTTTTTAATAATATATTATCATTAGCTGATATGTCTGAACAACAGGGCTGAAAACAAACAAACAAAAGAAACCACCACACACACACACAAAAACTCAACATTTAAGATTCTGGGCAATAAACCAATATCTGTATGTTTCTCCCTGTCTTGAAAAACACAAATTCTTATGAGATGGGCCAACAATTCAAAAGATTTTTGGAGTTGTTAGTGATCCCTGAGAATACAACTCTGAAACTGAGAGATTTTGAGTAAGCAAATTTGGAAAGGAAGAACTCTACGAAGTGGTAAGAAGTAATTCAAAAGATATTCTCCTCTTTAGAGTTTTAAGAGGCTATCATTTCAGAATTTTTCCTCAATTGCTTCAAATCACCCATGCTTACAGTTATCTAAAATTTTCACACTGTACAAATCTTTGATGGGACAATTTGCATCAGGAATTTCTGCTAGGAATATGGTACAAGTATCATTGTGTGAATTTTACTTATTTATTACTACGATTCAGTGTTCTCTGAGGTGTGCATCTATTATTTAATGCTGTCAGAACATACCTATATTAAAACTACGAGTGCAGCTCCAAAAGTAATGCCTCCTATTTTATGATGTTTGCTCATGATGTCAGAGGCAGATATTGCCGGTATGGTAGTAGAAGCTGAACCTTCAGACCAATATCCTATTGTTTTTTCTGTTGCCGTGTTAACAGATGACAGCACTGGGCAGTCTGACAGCATTGTGCATGGAGGTGCAGAGCATAAGTGTGTCATTGAATTCCTTCATGTCGAGAAAAAATGCCACCCATTGACATCCACTGATGCTTGCTTCATATTTTTGAAGACCAAACAGTGGATGTGGAAGACCACACAGTGAAGTGGTAGGTGGTACTTTTCAGCAGTGGTGACAGCTACAGTTGGTCACCACTGCTTGTGCAGACTTTTATGGACGCATCATTCTTGTTCACCACTGGCAAAAATGTGTAGTTAATGGTGGTTACTATGTTGAAAAACTATGTTTTTAGCTGAGAATTTGCTCTATCAAACAGTGTTATTGTGGTCTTTTTATCTATTGTGGTTTCCATGGAAATAAATAGGAGATCTTACTTTTGCAGTTATCTACATAGTAATAAATACACATCCCTGTATCATGTCAAGAATTCCACTACTGTAAGTGTATTAATATAACTAATTCACGTCAGATAGTCTGATTATAAGTATTTCTCAGTGATTGGAGAGTGATATTTCCAGCCTAAAATCTGTTAATTAGGTAAAAATATTTTCTACTTGCTTAGAACAGAGTAACTTGTTGAAAAAAATTCTGCACAATTCATTAAAAGAAAGAGTGAAGTATTGAGCTGAGATTTGCAAGCTCACAACAGTGAGACAATCTTCCCTACAATACTATTTTTGCAAAAATATATTATGCTTTTGACTCATAAAATAATAATATGTTGTTGTAGAAATTTGATCAAAAGCCATATTAATAAGTTCCAGCACTAGTCACTGATTATTTAATGCACCAGAATAGTCAGTTCCAGAATCAACAAATCCAATGTTCCTAGCTAATTTCTTTATTTTTGAAAGGATCTAGCTGTAACTTTTCTTAAACAGAAAATGAATCCCTGATATTTGATACATCAGAAAATTTGAATCAATTTATACTCTACTAAAAAGCTTGAATAAGCTTATGTCAGTTTTATATTACTACCAGGATCTTGCAAAGTTTATTGTACCTGAGATTTTTGTCTTCTAACTGTAGTCACTTTAGCTTGCTAACTACATGGGTGTGGATCCACATTCTTTTCTGTCATTGGCATTTATGTTCTGTCATTATTTTATAGTAGAATTTAAGGAAGCAGACATGAAGAACTTTTCATTTTTAAAAATATGCCCTATGAGTGCAAAGGTTATACAAACTCTGGCAAAGCCAATTTTGAAATTTTATGCAATCTACAGATGGAAAGTAGCCAAAAAAAGGAGAAATCCCAAGAGGAAACAACAACAACAATAACAAACCACCACCATCACTAACAACAGAAAAATAACATGAAAAGAATACATTTTGCAGCATGTCTTTCCAGTGGATTGTATTTCAGAAATCTCAAATATTTGGAAACAAATACTTCTGGGAGTAACTCAGTTTCACTGAATTCATTAGAGCTGAAAGTGCTTTAAGGGAGATTCTCCCATACATCTCCAGTAACATCAGCTCCTCTATTCTGCTGACAGCATCTCTGTCGTGACTATCCATGAACTCTATATAGGGCTTAATCTACGTGCATATTTAAAAAAAACTGAAAAATCTAAGTTACAATGAAAGCTAACCTATTCCAGTTAAATTTTGGGCTGTATCTCACTGTAATGTGAGACTTGCATGAAGAACTTACGACGGCGCAGAGCTGCAGAATAACTGAGAATAACACAAAACATGTATTTCAATTTTCAGGCCAGAGCTGTTGACTATGGTATGTTTTCCAACAGAGTTTTCCATTCAGAATCATACCTCCAAAGAGAGAAACTGTACATCTCTGATCAACCTGCGTCAATCCTCAGCCAACCTCATAGAAAACTATTTTTAATGTATCAATTGAATTCCTTGTGTTTTAATTTGTACCCGTTTGTTCTGATCCTTAACCTCTGAGAAGAGACTGTCTCTGTATATGTCCTTCCTTCTATTATTCATACACATGAATAAGGTCCTCTTTTCCAGTCCATCCTCTTCATATCAGAGGTTCTCTAATTCCTTTGTCATCTTTGTGCTCCTTGACAAGACACTCTCCAGTATGTCTGAGCTACCTAAAACTGGACCCAACACTTCTGATGTGGGCAGGAGTGATAGAGGGGAAGGATTACTTTTGTCAACATTCTGGAAACATCCTTCTTAATGCATCCCATTCAGTTATTGACATACACTGATGGCTCGTGTTTACCTTCCGTTCCAAAAGGGCCCTTTATCTTCTCAATCAGTTAGCCCTCAGTAGACTGTGATGTGTGGTGGTGTTTTTTTTTTAATTGTTATTATTATTTCTTTGCAGCTGATGTGCCCACATCAGCTTGACGCCTTTTGTGTTCCTAATGCAGTGAATCTCCAAGTAAATTTTGTCCTTATCACAAATCTTGCAGCTTATATGGTCTAAACTTCTTCTGGATTTTATTATCCTGCTTGTAGTTCTTGTGGAAGAATTCCTTTCTGTGTTTGAAGTGGGTGATTCTTAAGAGAGTGGATGATTCTTAAAAAAAATTAATAATTTCACTTTGACCACTCTTTGCTTCAGGGATGTATTCTATGGGATTCTTCTAAACACAACCCTAAGGAAACTAAATTGTGCTCCTCTGAATCCTAGATATGTGTTCCTATTTCTTGACCTGCTTCAAGATTCTTCCTCAGAATCCTGAACTCCACTGCGCTCCTCAGTTGTCTTCTTATCCTCTAACAAGACACAGATACCAAAGCAGAGAGCCCAGAAAAGCTTTTTTTATACAAATGAGAATGAAAGCATTAGCAGCTCAAGTGCTTACTGATCTAAATATATTTTTAGAAGCACAAAGGAAATTAGCAATAATTATCTACTTACATTTAAAAAACAAGAACAACAAAGATTTTAGAACATTTCTCTAAAATTCAAAGAAGTAACTATATGTTGGAACTGTATGGTAGGAAAGGTAAGGTCACCCTCCTTAATAAAACAGCTCATCTCTTGTACTCTATTGTAAAGCCCTACAATGTACTTTTCTGATTTCAAGCAGAAAAATGCAAGGTTCCTCATTCACTTATCGTAGCTGCTCAAATACCTTCAAAGCAGAAATTAAATAATTAATTTGGGATATACAAGACTTTCTCAGGAAATTTGGGAAGAAAGTTTTGACTACTTATTTTGTTCATATCTTCTAAGTTACACTCTTCAAAACCAGCTTAGTTGCTGAATGCATGATTTGATTATTACTCTTGACCCTTAGTTATGGTTTTAATAATTTAATATTTTCACATATAAAATTTTTCAAATATTACTCTTTATCATGTTTTTATAATTTAGAAATAAAATTTGAACAGCAGGTTTACAGGTAGAATGTGCCTGAAGGCTACTGAAAATGAAAAGTGTGTATAAAGCTATAGATTGGATATAAGATGCAGGTTAAATACCCAGCCATTACTGTGAGGCTGAAACTCACAATCAGTGCTAGCTGAGAAGGCTGATGTCTAGAGATAAACTACAGTAAAATAAGAAGAGTTTATATTTTTTCTTAAGTATATTTGAATGGAAAGCCACCATTTCTTAATGCAAAGATGTGAGAACAGTTGGAAAACGAAACATGGGATATTCTTTTAATATTCTTTTAAATCAGAATTATTTCAGGTTTAAGACCAAATAGATAACAGCAGATTCTGTTTTGCAATGTGTGAAGTAGCTTGGGGGAAGTATCTGGGAAAGGATTGATCAGGGAACAATTGTACCCTTGTCTCATGAGCAGGTACCCATTAAACATTAATTGCTCTAATGAAAGAGAAACAGAAGTTGATGATTATTTCTGATTTGAATTAGGTAACAGTTTAAAAATCAATTCTGTATTCTGGTCTCTTAACTAGGGAACAATCCATTGGAATCAAACAATGAAAAGATCTCATGAAAATAGTAACACAGCTCTAGCCTTTAATTTCACGTTTGCGCTAGAGGTTTATAGAGTGAAGTATGTAGAAATAAATTAATAAGAAAAATTCACCCGTTATCTTCATCATCAGTCACATTAACGATACAAAAATGTGTCACTATGTTTGCCTTAAACTAACTGTATAACAAGGGAATTGATTTTTTTCCTCATTCCTTTAACTCTGATGTAACTTTCATCAATCTTTATAGAGTAAACTTAATGTCTGCTGAAGAATATAAACAACTCATCAACTCAAGGACAACACACATTTGTGTGATCTCTTTCTCCCTTTCTCATCTTAATTTTGAAAGTACCTCCTCATTAAGGGCAACTTTTCTGTTTTTTCTTTTTTTTTTTTTAGGCTTTTGCATTAACACAACTTTACGAAGGCACCCATTAATTTCCTAAAGAACATTATTTCACTGATAAACTGAGACATTATTTCCTATTGTTATGTTCACTCCAACTGTTTTTGTTATTGATTTAATGGAAATAACATTTAGAACAGTGTCCTGCTTTTTGAATTAGAAACTATTTTGCCTAACATGACTGCAAGTCAACTATATTGCTGTTACTGAAAAACAAAACAAAACCGAATCTAATACATGAAAATTAATGTGAAGTAATTTTTATGTGAAAATTTATAATTCAAACATGGCTGAACTTTCTCAGTTTGGTTAATAGAGTTCATGTCAGGACACAGACTAAAGTACAGTAGTCGCATTTATCTTATGTTTTAAAGAACACTGTGAGTCATGCCAAAATGGTCCAGCTGCAAACATTTTAGCTTTGATACCATATCAAAAAAACCCATGATCTTATATGGTGCTCACAAAGATGCTTGTTTTGCATTGCATCCAACCAAGACACTTATCATTTCATGTGCTGACAAAACATGCTGAAAGACTGCTGCTTTCCTAAGCAAAACACGAATTAAGGAGAGAAAAACTTTTAGGAAGAGCGCATGACTTCTAAGTCATGGGGAAAAAATGGAAATAAAGAAAAATTTCTTGCTACTTACCACTTGTTCTTAACATCGAAGAAGCCTGTAATAGAGATGCAAGTGGCATCTCTGTGTCTAAAGGAAGCTTACAGTTTGCATTCTGCAAATGTAATTGTCAGGAAAGTTAAATCCAGACTGCCCGATCTGTGAAAGTAGCAGTAAGTTTTACGCTTTTTCCTCCTTAAAAAAAGTGTTGGAAAACGTCCCTTCTGTACAAAGAAACAATTACTGGAAGAAAAAAGTTAACACTTATCTGTACATACTACAGTAATGATGTTCAGAGTGTGCATGTTTTCTGAATTTAGTATTCAAGAGCTTATGTTTAAAATATTTTTTTAGCTGTTCAATTTTAAAATGTAACAAAATTAGTTGTATTTTAGATTAAATTATCTAGAAGAAAATTAAACTAAGGAAAAGGACAACATTTCAAAATTCCCACTTCTTCAATTTTTGAAAAGCTGCAATATATCATGTTCCAGTGACTTTAACATATGGAGCCAGTGATCTAGGGTACCTCAAGAGAAAACAATTACCAATTATTGCTAAATAATATGTAATTATATAAGAAGTTGCTTTGTGCTGTGAGTGTATTTCTCAGCTAAATTGTGTGATTTTCAGACTTTTTTCACTGAAGTGTTTTTGTGGACTCAAAAATATTTGCATAGTCTACAAATCTCTTAGAGTTCATAGTCTGCTGGTATCACCATTCCTTTACAACTCACTTCAGTGATATCTACAGTGTTTGGTTATGAACTTCCCAGTCTAATGGCCATTCACATAAGTGAGCAGGTGAGACCAGTATCTTTCTGCTCATTTTTGATGTTATGCATGTGGGAAGAAGAAGATGAATGCTGAAAGCATTCAGCCTTTCCTTTAAAAAAAAAGGTGGTTAGTACCAATGGCATGTACTGATACATCTGGACTACATACGTGGTTTTAAACAGGCTAGAAACTCCATCACTTCCTTCAGAGTCTTTCTCTCTTCCCTCCCTTCTTCCTTTCCTGCCTCCCTCTTTCTCTTTCTCCCTCACTCCTTTTCCTCCATATACCCATGGACTTCAGAAGTGGCTCAGACAAAGCCACAGGCATAACAGTTTGACCTCAAAGTACCGATCAGGGATTGGATTGCTTTGGGGGTACCCCACATCTTGACACCATTTATATTATTAGTTTTTCACCCCGGGTTCTTCTTTAATTTATTTCAAATAAATAACTCTTTCAATTTATTCTCTCACTGATTTTTCTGATTTTAAAACCTTAGTACCTGTTTTAGAGTTGTCTTGATAATTTATGTAATTAGTAATTAATGTTAATTTCTCCTTTCTGTTTCTTACTTCTTTCATTTTGTGGGTTGCTAAATTGTTAGACCAGACACTAGTTCAGGATGAGTAGTACATACTGTACCCTATACCACCTTGCAATTGTTCATGCCATTATCTAGTTAATACAGTGACAATTCAGGCTGATGATTATGCATGCATACCAAAGTACACAGATTAAAAAAAAAAAAAGGAAAAAGGAAAAAGAACGGCAAAATCTCTTACAATCAATTCTCAGTGAATAAATTTTTGAATTTTTGAAGTTACAACAAATTACTCTGTAATCAAGTCTTTCAGTCCTATACAGTATCGTAATCCATCACGTTATGCATTATAGAATAATAATAATAATAATATGACTTGTAGTATATAACCTCCTCATTATTCTTTGTGGAGAGCACCACTGCTGTCAGTACAGATTTCATCTCCTGCACATAAGGGGAAGAAAGGGTTTACCAGAAAGTGTTCTTCATTGGTCCCTTACAACAGTTTAAGCTTCAGTACGTCAGACCAGAACTTCCCTGAAATGTTTATCATAAAAGATATGTTAAAAAGCCTTTGAAATTTCTAACCAAGATGACAGCATACATTTCAAGACACTGAAAACCTTTGGCCTTTCCTTTATAAAACACTGGATAGCACCGTTAGGGTAAAGTATCAACAGACATTTGTGATTAAAAAGTTGTTGTCTTGCATAAGACTATAACCAGAAAATCAAAAGATTTTATTGCTGATTTGTATAAGAATTAAATATTTTACTTCTGAAGTCAAACTCTTCGGATCAGTACTCCTTATACTGCACGTTCTGGTTAAAAAATCATTTCTATATATTACCCCTTCAAGTAAGCAAAACAGTACTAGTGTCAATATCTATATCTGCTAAATGATAGATGGCATTTGATTTCTTGGATTACATTCCCCTTGAGTTCCTTGAAGGATAGTAGTGTTTTGTGTTTGAAGTTAAAACAGTCAACTTGTTAGAAGCTCAGTCTTTGACTTATGCCATGTACACCATTTTCAGTCTTCCCATACACTAGTGAAAATTTCTTAGGTAGTTTCACTTTTGTGCAGGAAAAAAACTGATTTTTTCACATATTTTTCACCTTCCATGCCCAGGTGTTACAAAACAGATAGCACAGAAATAATTCTGGTCTTCAAAATAAAATTGTAATATTATATACAATATAACTCTTGTACATCACACATGCTGTCAGTGAGTAAAAAAGTTCTACCTGGCCTCAACTTTTCTAGAGTCTGTGTTCTGATTATCAGGAAAGAAATTCTTTCTACAAAAAAAATAAAAAATAAAAATCTACCATTCTCTCTGTCAGCAAATTAGTATTTGACAGACACAAAGATTAATGAATCTTCCCTGAGGTTCTGTATGAAATGTTTACACAACTTGGAGCCCAATATACAAATGGTGAACAAAAGGTGGGTTTAATTAAATAGCGCAGGAAATACTGATTAACTGCTGCTCTGCTCTTTAGCAGCATATCCCACAAAAATGAGTTGAAAACAGCATCAGTATAGTCTGAAAAAATTTGAACTTCTTTTGCCTGATCTATGATAGGACAATGCATCAGGCATATAGAATATTTTGTTTAAAGAAAGTGGTGTCAATTGCCCAGGAGAAGGGCAGGGAGAGGTTAACCAAGCAGTAAATAGGAACAGCATATCTGCTTAGAGAATTGCAGAATCAGAGAATCACAGAATTGTAGAGGCTGGAAGGGACCAAGTCCAACCACCCAGCAAAGCAGGCTCACTGCATCAGCCTGGACAGATAGGTGCCCAGGTAGATCTTAAATATCTCCAGAGAAGGAGACTGCACAGCCTCCCTGGGCATCCTGTTCCAGTGCTCCATCACCCACATTGCGAAGAAGTTCCTTTGCATATCGGTGCAGAACTTCCTATGCCCAAGTTTATGGCTGTCTCCCCCTGTCCCATCCACACAGACCACTGAAAAGAGGTTGTCTATGTCCCTTTGACTCCCACACTTAAAATATTTATAAACATTGATAAGATCACCTCTGAGTCTTCTCAAGGCTGAAGAGACACAAGTAACTCTGTCTTTCCTCCTAACGGATGTGTTCCATGCCCTTTATCATCTTTGTAGCTCTCTGCTGGGCTTTTTCAAGGAGATCCCTGTGTATTGTTGTTGTTGTTGTTTGTTTGTTTGTTTTGTTTTGTTTTGTTTTGTTTTGTTTTGTTTTGTTTTGTACCAGGGAGTCCAGATCTGGACACAATACTCCAGGTGAAGCCTGACCAGGGCAGAGGAGAGATGGGAAGATCACCTTCCTTGACCTGCTGGTCACACTCTTTTTAATGCACCCCAGGATCCCATTGATCTTGGCTATCAGGGCACACTCCTGCCTCATGGCCAACCTGTCCTCCACCAAGAAATATTGTGATTTTATCTCTAAGCATTGTTAAGTTTTAAGGAAGACTATCTGTGGTGATTACATTTGTTTGTGTGTTGGAAAGATATTACACAACATCAACAACAAAGTTATTTAAGACTCTGTACTTACATTGTAATATGAAAAAAAATATATATGCAAGATTCTATGCTCTGATGAGACACTGCTGAGTATGAGAACAACACCTCAGAAATAAATCAATTGATAAAGTATTTCTACAGTGTCACAAATCTCATCACATTTAGAGAATATGCAGGACAGTTGCTATTTCAGTGAAGAATTTCAGTTATCAGAAAGATAAATTTGTTGATGAGGTAGTGAGTTTTGGATAACAAATGATTTTGAAAGGAAAACTTTGATGAAATGTGGGAGACAGGAAGAAAAATTATGCGTTCTGTCAGAAGCAAAACAATCCCCAGCTCTCTGACAGAAGACTCCTAAGTAGTGTTGTGAACCTTATGATGATTGCTGTTTGCATGGAGAATCACCAGTAAAATAAGCAAGGAAAAGCAAAGAAGTTGAATAATAACAAATCTCAGTTAAGTAGCAGGAAACAACTATCTCCCTTCCAGTGCAAATCAATTGTTGAGCGCTGCTCTTGCCTCACTTTTCTAGAAGGCACTTCATGATGACCAAATGCACCCATGTCCAGTTGCACAAACCCTGTTATTTGAAACTTTAATTTCACAAGCTTATTCCCCTTCCTCCATGCCAATCAAGACAGATAAGGATGAGTTTAAACCTAAATCTTGCATAGTGTATCTATTCTTTTACTTTTTATCTGCTTTTGAAAGTAAGGTCAGAATCACTGGGATAAGTGAAGTATTCTACTAAATGGATATAGGTTTATATTACAGGATGCTTCTCTTCCACCTGCCTGAAAAATATATTACAATAAACCATGGCAATAGACTGTAACATTTTTCATTATTCATTATATTTTTATAGAAAAAATCCTACACCAATTGTCAGCAAAGATCCAGCCTTCCATATCATTCATCTCCCAGTGGGACTTTAAAAGTCAAAACAAACCAGTATATAATATTTCTAGAAGAATCACAACTCTTCTTCATGAAAATGATTCTGATATAGACACCAAAAATCTTCTTTTGTCTTAACTGTTTTAATGACAGAATAAATAAAGGATTTAAATAAAGAATATGTATACTAGAACTGGTGGAAAAATTCAAGGTCAACATTTTTCAAATTATAATTGTAGTAGTTCCTAATTATATCTTTCTATCCTTCGAGAAGAAATCTCTTCATTTAAATTATGTTCCTTGAATATTTCGATTTTAGTTGGACTAAATGCATCCATAAAGAGAACACAGACACAAATATAGGCATATGTGCACAAATTCTATGTTTGACAATGATTTGCATATCCCAGATGTTCCTTAAGCACAATATCTGAAGGAGGGGTAATGGGACAGGAATGTTATTTCTGATTTTGTGACAGCCCCCTTACTAAAAGTTAGGAAATTATGCTATCTTTCTCTAATCCCTTTTTCTCTTTCATATTTTGTATATTTAAGCTATGCTTGGAGACAAAGAACCCAAGCACAACTTCTGCCAGTTAAGGAATTACTGACTCCTTAAACCCTGAAGCCAATTTTTTATGCCTGCCTAATTCTTTGACTTTACCTAAGAATAAACTAAATCTACTATAAAGGAGGATAAAGAATATTACGGAAGCAATAGAACCCAGAAGGAAATTAGATAGAGTGAAGACATTTTTTTCTAGGTTACACTTCTCATCCCCAAATAAATGTCGAGAATTTATCCCATTCTTCTGACTAGTAGGAAAAAGCAGAAAGGAAAATTTTCATGGGGCACTATAAAAATAAGCATCACTCAACCTTTTCTAGGTGTGATGAGAGACACATGAAGGACAAAAAGGTGGCTGGGAGTAGTTATCATGGATTCACAATGGTTCATCATACTCAGCTAGGGATGTTGGGCACGATAACCTTGAAAGGCCCTTTCAAAACACAACTACTCTCTGATTCTTTAATACTTGACCATGAATCATAGACTCTCCTTAAATCTGAATGTGTGAAAAAAAGTTTGTAGCATGCAGACTCAAATAAAAGTAATTTTATATGTTCCTAGGAAGAAAGAAAAGTACAAGATCTTGGAAGTATCATAAGGCTCCCTGTAACTCTCAGATAGCAAATGTACAAACATAAATATTCAAAAGTATAAAGAAAATCTTGTTATTAAAAGAATTAAAATTGACAGCAATAATAGCAGAAAAAACAGTAGCAGCACTAGGTTTACAGTTCCATTTCAATGATTCTGGAGCTGGTGGGTGAGATGGTAGAATCAAGAAACGCAAAATGAAGTAGAGAATATGAATCTTGGAAGCAGTTGTTTGAGATGAGATATAAGATACCACTGAGATCTTCATTTACAAGTTTACCATTTAGATGAAGACTAGAAGAGTTTTGCAAATGAATTCATATGTCTGCGCTTCATTTTTAAGATCAACTGCTCTTCCATCAAGATTTAAGAATGAACTTCTAAAAAATCTTGTTTCAGATCTGAAGAGGGCAGAATAATTAATATTTAATACATTCAATAGCTAAAATTATCACTCTTAACATTTGAAAGTACTTTTTGGTAAAGACAGTGTCTCAAAATCTATGAACTAAATGTTCATGACTTCGTATATTTATTATAAAATGTCCTTCTTTAATGATAACTGCAAATAAATGCCATTTATTTGTTCATATATTGTCATATATTGTCAGTTGCAGAGATTTATTTTTAAAGTCACTTTGTATAGTCTGTATGAATGAAAAAAATCAGTTATTATGTCTTCTTAAAAGTATCACAATTATTCATAATTTTCTATCATGCAGCACTACCCATTATTGCATCTCCTGGGCAGCTGGAAGAATCTGGTCTTGATACTGGATTCCAACATGTGATTCATGGACAAGCCCTCTCTTCTCCACCTATAATTTGAAATAAATAAATGAACAAACAAACAAACAGCATTCAAAACACCAAATTCAACATACAATATTTGTTTTGCAAGGGAAATTGTACTGCTCTGAAGCCTCAAATTCATCTCTGATTTGCAAGGACTTCAACACAGCGCAATGCCTACAGTGCATCAAGAAATTACAATAATCTTTATGGACAATGTGAAGGCTGAGTTTTGCCTTGAAACACTCCCACTTTGTCTCCAGCATGGCAACATGGCAAATCTTCCCAGAGTGCTCACTTATCACAGGAATCCAGTTCCATTAAGATTTGCTTTCCGTGCGCATATGATGTTACAGCTACAGTCTCTGTAGCAACCATCAGTGCTGAAAATCTAAAAGATGTGAAACAGAAGTATATTTAATTGCCTTCTGAGACATTACTGAAAGCATCAGGAAGAGATTTACATTTTCAGCATTACACAGAAGAAAATTAAAGCAGTCTGTAGCATATCTTCTTGAGCTGAGAAAAGAGGAAAGTCTTGAACAACATTTTAACCCTATTTGTTACAATTCTGCTATAGAATACCTAGCACAAAACTAGGATCAGAAATTGGATATCCTACGAGTTTCTGATATCAAAAGCTACCTATGGAGTGCTGATGTTCCAAGTCCTGCAGTCAGCAGAAGCATCGGATGCATTAATAGAAAGGGAATGACTACACAAATAAGAGTGTTAGTGTAGACACTAACACTAGTTAGTGTAGAATGGGTTATGATAATTTCTTTGCATGATGGATATTTACTAAAAATTTTCTGGTTTCTAAGTTGACTCACACCAAATCTGATATTTATCATACTTGCACAGATCCTGAGTACTTACTCAATCAGATAATGTTTTTTAAGCAAACTTAAATGTTTGCTTTTTAAAAACTGCAATCTGTACAGATACAAGTTTTTTTCATTCTGTCAATATTTTCTTTGCCTTGACTTCCAACATCCAAGTTTTTACATTTTACTGAACATTAGATAACAAAGAAATTACTGTTGTGAAACGTCGGAGGATTCATCCAGAGTTCTAATCTTGAAACACAGTGTGTCTGTGTGCACTTATGCTAATTCACAGCACACGCATCCGATGACGATGTTAAAAAAAAAAGTTGATTACTTGTCAGCATTGTCAGCATTCTTGCATTCTTGGCTGACTAGTCAAAGCACTAAAATGATTATAAAGCTCTAAAGGCTACTGCTCACTTAAGCTTCTGTGTGAAGACCTTTGTAAGAGAGTCCATGACAGAGACACAAGAAAAAAGGAGAGGGAAATTAAAAAAACACCTGCCTTGCTGGCCTGAGTGGAGCCATGTACTGGGGGGTGAGGGAGATGTGTTGGGCAAGAAGGGTAAGGAGGTAGCAGGTAGGTCTAAAAAAAAAACAACACAATGATCTGAGGAGGAAAGGTAATTTACTAAATCCAACAAAATCAAACAAAATGAGAGTGAGACAATAGTATCCAACAAGATCGTACTTTGGTAGACTGCATGAGAAGCACAGATGCTTTTCTCTGCAGCCCAAAAACCAAGATAAAGCATGCTAGAGCTAGTAGCTGGTGTACAGCCAGGAGCTCCACCCCTCTTACTGACCACCAGAACACTGACTCTTTAATTCCCATTGTTTTACATGATGTTCTGATGTGGAATACAGACAGCAAAAATCACAAAACCACAACAGCCTTGATGAAGTTGACATCTTTTGGGCCTTAAACACCACACTGCATTAGAAAGAACTACAGTGGAACAACAGGTATTGACTTAAATCTGAGTTTCATAATAGCCATTTAACTTAAAGGAACTGTAGGGACTTCCCAGTGTGCATAAGGAGCGTTGTAGGTTCTGCAGATAGATAACATCCTGCTGTGGTCAGAAGGTGTGACAAATTTAATAAAATATTTGACCATGTTATGGAAACTACAGGACTTATTTAAGGTCTTTGTTACAACATGTTGACTGAGGATGCCATTAGAATAAATATTAGTCTGCGTAGATTATCAGTTATTTAACTTTTCAGGATGCTACTTCACTCGTCTGGTCTGGAAAACAAAAACCCTTCTGAGCTCTGAGGCTGACTCACGGAGAAGATATCAGTGCTGGCACTGCCATCATACGTTTTGTGGGGGCAAAGTCTTCAGCTACCAGCATGTCATCATACCCTTCTCCCAGGCAACCTTTTTGCCAAACTTCCCCTCTGAAGTGGGGGTACAGACAATCAAGTAGTCAAACTTGAACTACAAAGATTTGAAGAGCCAAGGCTGAACAGCAGAAGTAGGTCCTACCCAGAGAAGGATGATATACAACTTGATGTGCCATACCTCCACTGTTCATTAACTTACATTTTTTCAATTGCCACAGAGTATTTTAACAAATTACAACCCACATTGTAGAGTGCTGCAGTAAAATTGACAGGTCACAGCCTGAAAATATGGCTGAGTATCAGGTGAGAAGGCACAGCTAACCCAGGAAGTTCAGGTACAAGCAATGCACCTTGGTGACTACAAGATGTGGAACCTGGATCCATCCCTTCTCACTCTCATTTAAGAGTTAGCAGCTGAAAAAATAGCATCTCTTTGAATAGAGACTGCGCTCCTCTTGAGCTGTCATGAGTTGTCAGAAGGGATAAGCCTACTTTTCTTTTTCTTTTTTTGTTATTTGCTATTGCTCTGTGTTGTTTGTATCCCATTGGAACGCACAATTATTGTGCGCTTTCACCATAGAAGTAGACAAATGGAGTCTGGTTGTTGATTAAAAATATTCCTACAAAACTCCACAAAGCATTTAATTTTCGGGGAGTGTAATGAATTCCAAAACATATTCATATTTTTTTTCCCTTTCTGTCCTTAAACATAATGTGAAATCTTGTGAAATTACTGTGTGTTCCTTCAAGCTGAATATTATTAAAACAGGAAAGCAATCTGAAACACAGTTTTCTGAAACACTGAATATTTGTCCTTGATAAATGATTTTATATATATTTAATGTCTCCTTTCATGTGTGTGCACACAAATACATAAATGCATGTGTATATGTGTAGGTACAACTTAAATGAATTAGATATTTTTTTCTGCATACATTTTTAAACTATTCAGTGTAAAAATCAAAGACTGATTTACAAATTAAACTGCCTGAGCTTGTCAGCAGCAACTACAATTACAAGTGTAGCAAAGTTTAATAAGAGTTTGGAAGAGGTCTTTTTCTGCATAAAATCACATAAAACACATAGCGCTGTTGTAACAAAGCAATCCAATTACAGCTTATTTTACTGCAAAGCCTATTTGGCTTGGCTGGAACGAGGTGATAGTGTTACAGGTTGCTGAAATATGTGTTTTATAGCAAGGGACAAATCTATGGCTTTCAAGAGCACTAAGCTCCTCTGTGTATGGTTGTGGGCAGAAAGCTGGGAGAAGAGATGTTAATGTGATTCTGAAAAGCACAGAGTAGGACATTTCTGCGTGTGAATCCCTCTGGGCTCAAGGAGAACAGATTTGCATCCTCTTTGTCCATTCTAACAGTCTTCAGTGAATATGTCCACTCAGAAATGTTTGGGGAAGTGAAGGGCTGAATGCTTCAAGAATGCTGTTTGTCTCACATCAACGACTTTTCCTATCAATAGAGCCTTTTGAGTCAAAAGATCAGTGCCATTAAGCTTCTCCTTGTCTTTCTGGGAGAAACAAATTCAGTAGTAGTCTTTGAGTCACAAACATAACATATTGTCTTGTGTTTAACTGTATACTGTAATGATAGCAGATTTAAAAACTATAGGAGTTGAACAATGTGTTTCTTAAATGATGTAAGATTGATTTTTTTGTTTTTATTCCCCTACAGTGGAGGGAAACTACTGAACTACTTTTAGCTAAGAAGCAGTATATACATTATGCAAAGTAGACCACTCTTTGCATGAAACACTGAGTATGTTTATTGTGTATACCTACAAGACCCTTAGAAAACCTTCTGTGACAGGGAAGGGCTTTACTTTTTTGAAAATGTTTTCAATTAATGCAGACTTTCATATAACATCTATCCACAACGATCATTTAACTATCCCCACAGCCTTTAAAAGTGTTACTACCTATATAAGAAATCTAAACCTACATTTCAGCGTTCAAGAAGTGATTTTAGCACTACTGCCCTGATAAGTGCTTATTGTCAATGCATCAAAATATGTCCCTAAATATTTTTAGGAAAATTTGACAGCACTCCAACACTTCAGATAGGTCTAGTGCATTTTGGCTGAAGTTTTATCCCTTTACTGAGCATCTTAACATGAATCAAAATGTTTTGACAAGTCTGCACTGACAAGAAGAAGAAAGGAAAAATGGGTGCTTTTTATTAAGGAAATATCTTGAATGCAAAAACTATTCCCTGCTTTGGGTTCTTGCTTTCTTTACTTTATAGTTCTGGTCAGGGAGACAGAAAAAGACTGGTATGAAAAATTAGCAGTGTGGGCTATGTGTTCCTTCCTACTCAGCTTCAGACGAGCTTCATGTAAGCTCTATATCTGGTAGATAAGTACTATCTAAAAGGTGAATTTGCCTTTACATACATTTACTCTAATCACGTAGAAGAGAGATGCTTCCTTCCTCTGCCTTGAAACCATGTTTAGCCAGCAGAAGCTACACAGCTAGAATTGAAAGTCTTAATGTGAAAAAGCAGACGGATTTTGCATGAAGTTGCAAACAAAGTCACTCTGTGGGATAAATGAAAATTTGCTTTCATCACTGCTCCTCTCTGTAGGTAGGGAATGCATCTAGGAAATCCATTGGAAAATTTTAGGTCAAAGTAAATGTATCAAATATTACAATAATAAAAAATACCTTGAATGTGTCCTTGTCACCAAACTATAACTGAGAATTAAAATCTCTGGAACTCAATGTTGTATCAACACCACTGGATCAATATAGTTAGGGCTTTCATGAATCTGATTGAATGTATTAAATGTAAGTCACATTGGTTGATATCACATCTCTGCTTTCAATTCTGTGTTTAGATTTATTTGCCTAAAATTCTAAGAAATATATTCATGATTACGCGAAATAATAATTACAGATATTCCTGAGAATGAGATCAGTGATTTCAGGTACACAGGCTTTCAAAGACTTTATAAATAATTTGCAGTGTAAACTTTAGATAATAATCTTCAAAGATATCTGTATTCCAAAGACTGTTTCTGTAATGCCGAAGATTTGTCCATATTTAGTTGCAAGCATAAAAACAGTATGGAAATGATAGCTCAATTAATCAAGTAAATAAGACGGAGAGGTTGTAGAGACTGTCTTACAACGAGCATTGCCTACTTCTATTAGCTTAAGAGACTGCTTTCAATGAATTCTATTAACCTTTTTCTTACTGTTGTTTTTCTCCATTACTTTGCTTAGGTGTTTCTGTTCCTTCGATTTAATGGAATTATTTCTAAAACAGCAAGTGTTTAGGCATGAGTATTTAGATCTTCTATGGCAAGCTGTTGCACTCTTGTACCCAGTCTGGTTAAGAGTGATCTTGCTGGACACCAGCAGGAAGCCCATGTAGGCAGAGGGCTTGGCTCTAAAGTATAAGAGCCAAGTCACAACTGTGCTGCTCACATAATTTTAAGTTTCCCTATCGGAAAAATACAACATTGAACCTTTTCTCAGATTTCTTCTAATATCTATTAGTGATTGCAAGTATTCATAGATTCATAGATT